>JAOANR010000014.1:3583336-4013565 GCA_030278955.1 Hygrophila difformis | reverse complement strand
TACACATGACGACACATGAGTGTCAATATTTACCAAAAAAGAATATTATTAGTTTTATTTATTTATAAAATATATAGATTTATTTATTTATGAATTTTAATTATACACTCCCTCCTATAAAACCCTTATATTTTTTGTATAAATGAAAGGTAAATTTTGTAGAAGTAAATTACTTATAGTATTAATGGTTACGTATGGTATAAAAAATATATTACAATATTGTTATAGTATTTAATTAGGAAATATAGTAGTGTTTTTATCTTTATTTATTTTTAGGTAATATATGAGGTTAAAATATAACCTAATAAATAAAAATATTTTAAATTAATATAACCTAATAAATAAAAAATAAATATTTAAATCTAACCATAAAATTATTTTAATTTTGACCTCACAATAAATTTAAATTTTAATTAAAAATTGACTTTATCTAAATTTATATAAAAGAACTAAACCAAAAAAAAGAGAACTAAACTAAATGAATTGTGTGGGTCGAAAAGTTTACTTTGTGACTTTTTCTCAATAATATGTGGTCCGAAAATAGATATAACCCAATTAAGAGATAGTAACTAAATTTGGGCATGAGAAGTAGGTCCTTCTACTTTTTTGTCATGGTATTTTGATTTAGAGAAATAGATCATTAGAAGAATTTTGTGTCCGAATTCAGGTCTTTTAGTCGGAATTCGGGTCGTGTGATATGCACTCACTACGCGATGACCTAAAAGTGAAAAATGCCTCATTATGGTGTCATATTTTAGTTTTTTAATTATTTTTTATTTTATATAATTAAAATAAAAAGTGGGATATAAATAGGCCACATGTAGGAATTTATATTCTATTAAAAACTCGGATTTACATAATGGCACATAATGGATATATTTATTTTAATTATATAAAATATGAAGTAATTTAAAAACTAAAACAGACCACCAGAACAAATATTCTCACTTTTAGGCCATTGTGTAGCGCGTGCCCATCACACGGCCCGAATTCCGGCCAAATGGCCTAAATTTGGGCCGAAAATCTTTCTAATGAGTAATGACCTATTTCCCTAAATCAAAATATTGTGGCCCAAAAGTGGAAGAATCTCCTTCTTCTGGCCTATTTAAGTTGTTATCTCCCCAATTAAATTTAATAAAATATTTGAATTTTTAAAATATTACAATATTGGTTAATAAATATATAAAAATTTACTTCCCGCGCAATGCGCGGGCGGGTGTGCTAGTTTAAAGCAAATAACAACAAACACTTGATCAAGCCAGCTAACATCAGTTTATTTTTTAAAAAACATTAAAAACCTTGTAAAATAAAAATAAAAATAATTAGGAAGGAAAAAAAAGAAAAATGACGTTGAATTTTCGAATTCAGCGACGATCATCATCTTTTCCAGCTGCGACTTCTCTCGAGCATTTCTCTAATTCCTCCGACGATCCACGTTTCTTTTGCGATTTCCTCTGAAATTTTTGATCCATCCGCTTCTTTGCATTCCGTCCCCACCGTTTCCTGCAGCTTTTCCTCTACCTCCCGTGGAGGCCAGTTTTTAGCCGGAGCCGATCGGCAGCGCATGAGAAGGAGCGCATTCGACGGCGGAGCATTTTGAGGAGATTCATCTCCGTCCTCGACAAAGCACGGTTTCGTCATCGTTTTCCCCATGCTTTCCTCCTTTGGATTGGCGAACTCTCCGGCGCCTTGGTTTTCCTGTAGAATCATGTACCACTTGGATAAGACCGCATTCGAGTCCTCTTTCGATTGGCAATTCTCTCGTTCAATCTCATCATCGTCATCTTCGTCGTCGTCGTCATCGTCGTCGGTGATTCCGGCGGAGGGAAAAGCACCGAAGCAGCGGAAATCGAAGCGGAGATTGCGCAGGCAGCTCAAAAAATGCGTAACGTCTTTCTTAAACCCCAGCGATTCGATCCACGAGTAGGCAGCAGCGGATCGCCTCATCTTGTGTTTCCTCCGATCCTGGTGTATCCTCTCGATTTCCTCCATCACCGATTGCCAATTTTTGCAGGCGGTGGGCTTGGCCTTCGCCCTAACTTTGATCTGCCCCGCGCAGGTGACTTTGGGCGACGTCGGCTCCTCCGACGCGTCGGAATTGTGAGCCGCTTTGGATTTTACCCACAACAGGGGGCTTCCACCGCCGAATCTGCTGGTGGAGTTGGACTTCCTCCTGTGGCGGTGGGGCGGCGCCGAGTCGGAGGAGGGCCTGGCGGGGCTGGTGCAGATAGTAGGCCTGGGCATTAGGCGCAAATGCGCCCTAGTAGGAAAGCAAACAAGCAAATCAGGAGGTGCAGGAGGAGGTACTTTCCCTTCTCTACTTGTCATCATTTTTGCAGTATAATTAACTTGGAAAATGCAGAAAGCTTCAACAGTTGAATTCAGAAGAGGAGAGAGGGAGGAGGGTGCATGGTGGTGGTCTTTGTGGTTTTCTTTACAACTGCAATGTTCTGTTAGGTACTTGGCTGGTATTACTACTACAAACACAATTGGCTTTAAGTAAGTATCATAGCCATAGGTGGTTACAGCTTGCACGGTTCATAAATTAGAGGTGTCAAGACGGGTTGGCGGGGCGACACGGACTAAATCCACTTCCACACACTATTTGGCGGGTTTAGGCGGGCTGGCACCTGGCGGGCCGGGCTAGAATTAGCTCAGCTCAGCCCAACCCACCGGCAGGTTTGCGGGTTAGGCGGGTTATAGCCTGCTGTTTTTTTTATTAATTAGTAAATTTAATTTTTTTATTATATAATATTTTTATTTATTAAAAATTAAATATATTATCTAATTTAAAATTAAAATATTTTTTAAAAAAATTAAAATAGTTTTTAAATTTTTTTTTAAAATATTCTTTTTGAAAACTGACTTCAAATTAGTATAGAAAGTAATACTCCATAATTAATGAGCATTAATTTTTTTAATTTAATTTAGTTAATACTAAGTTAATTTTATAATTCTTCAATAGTATTTTTGTAAAAAAGTATAAAATTATATATTATCAATTTTTTTTAAAGCCGAAGCCAGAATATATATATTATCAAAATTAGCATTATATATGATTTTGAAATAATATTTAATCAATAAATATTAATACAATCATTATGTTATTTAATGTTAATAAAAAAATTAAAAAAAATAAAAAAAAAACTAGCTTGGCCCGCAGGCTGGCCTAAGCCGTTGTGGGCCAACACAAGCAACGGACGTGCTTGGCCCGTTTAGGTCTGCTTTCAAATGGGCCTCTATTTGTCCCGCCCAACCTACCATTTAAAGGTAGCGGGGCGGGCTGACTCAACGAGCCAAGCTCATTTTTTTTTTTTAAAGCTTCATCCATACCAAAAGGACGCTCACCACAGCTCCACTTTAATTAAGTTTTTTTTTTAATTATTTATTTATTTATACTATTCTATTCAATTACTATTTTATATCTTTCCAAAAAAATTACTATTTTATATTATAAAAAAGTACTACTCGTACAAAAACATTTATGTTCACACACATATTTAAGCTCATTATTTTTTTTTTCGCTCCCTTTCGTTATTAAAGAATAAATATTGTCATTTCGAAATTTATGCATATTTAAGAGATCTGACAAAAGTTAAACCTTTCTTAAATTCCCATTTCTTCTATTAATTAAAGTAACTATTAGTAATATTTATTGGAAAAAGTAAGAAAATACATTAAAGTATGAATTAATTACTATACGTAATTTCTTACCTCAAAAACAAAATTATTTTTTCAAGCAAAACTTATACATATATATATAGAAGTAGTAGTGTAGTACTACTTATTTTAATTATTTTTGTGTGAAATTAATACTACTATAAAAACAATTTATTGATGAATCGAATGAATAGCTTGTAGCCAATTCTACATACTAGATATACGTCCCAGTTTCGAGTTCCCATTCAGCCGCCCACCAGCATGAAGAATCTGGCTGCATTGGGGGAATTGGGTCGTCGTCAGAGACTGAGAGGTGACAAATGAATAGTATGAGATCTCCCCTCCTGCCACTCTGCTTTTTCTTCATAATAATAATAATGGAGTTTAACATGTGTTTGAAGCCTTCCTTTTTTTCTCTCATCAAGTCTTTATTTTGAGGCCAAGCAATGTGTGAAAGTGGGTACACGATGTTTGCTTTCATCATTCTAACATGCATGCATGCCCTATCTAATGACCCACTCCAGCTCACTCTCGATCATAATACGTACACCCCTTATCAACATATATAATTTTCACTTTTGTTAGCGTTTTCGATTGGTGGATTTAGACTTCTTGAGTAATATAATGAATTTGAATCTCTTTATTTTAAGTGGAGTTTGAAATCTATCTTCAGTTAATTAGTTTAAAATTACGGAAGAAATTTTTTTAAATCCACTCCCGAATCATATATCATTTCCATCCAAAATGCACCCTTAGATGTTTCTACATACGGTGGTGTTGAATCAATCTTGGATTCGTTGAAATCACACAATTGTTGGCCCTTTTCATTTTTGATTTATGCTAATAATCTCTTTGGCAAATGAAAGGAACACCGTTATTATTATTATTTCCTCCTTATAATTTGTGATTCACACGAGAGTTCAACTGAGTTTTGATTCAGGCAATTCTACAGTACAGAAACATATATATATATTTTTTTATCTACAGTCTACATATATTGTTACTTTATACTACTATATACTAGTATGTCCCCTCAATAATGCTTCATTGTATAATATTCATTCATTGTTTGGTACAAGATCATAAATCCCACTATCATAAACTATTAAGATATGTTTGATGTGAAAGAGAGTGATCAGAAAATATCTGATCTAAGCCGGACCTAATTCCATTGTTTTCTTTGATTTTTGATTCATTTCACCAGTTGGACACATGCTTTTTGTTCATGGCATCATATCCTCCCAATTTAGCTATGCATCATCTTGAGATCCTACGGCCAAGACTGCTTGTTCTTTCATTCTTAAAGTATTGGGTTTTAAAAAATAAAATCATATAAGTATTTATGAATTTATAAGAATAGTAATAATTATCTTCTGGTACATACTATATTCCATTTGATTTATATGCATATATATATACACACACATTTTGTTAAAAAAATGCATTGTATTTGTAATAGTAAATTGCATTGCATAACAAAAGTTTAACATTCCCAAAAGTAAACTGGGGATTTTTATTCTCTTCCATGATAACTACATCATTATTGTTGCTGCTGTGTAATGATTAACAAAATGTGTTGTTATGGAGAAGACATTGTTGTGACTTGTAAGGGTGGAAAAATGTGACTGTTCGTTCTTAAGAGGAAAAAGGATCACCGAAAGTGTGCAGCTGGAAATTGGAATATGATGGGAAAAGAGTTGTGTATTTTATCCCAAGTCATTGAATTTGGAATGATGAACTGTTTAACAAATGGCCCTGTCCACAAATGGTCCCTTCAATTCCTTTTATTATTACATACTACTACTATTTGCTTTAGGATTGTACTCATCATCAGCTTGTCTCCAACTTATTTAGTCTATTACTAGCTAATCATTAGGAAGAGTATTAGAGAACTTAAATAATTTTGACACGATGCACATTTTATATTTATAAAATTCCTCTTAATTATTTCATCTATCTTAAGTTATTTAATTCTCAACTACCCATTTCACCACATTCTTTTATATACCTAGGCCTCACATTAGTCCCTCATTAATGATGTTTATTTGTTCTTACATACAAAAATATAATGCAACTCAAAGTACTCTTTAGTTCAATCACAAGTAGTCAGTCATCCTAATTATTGGTGTTCTCTTTTTTTTTTCTTTTTTTTTTTGGGGGGGGGGGGGGGGGGACACTAATTAAAGCACATTGTGTTGGTACTGTTACATTAATCAAACAAATGCATATTTTTAGGTATGGGAATTTCAGTTCATGCTGGTGTGTTTAGTGCAAATGAAGGATGAATGATGTGATTCTTTTTTTCATTTTGTCAACTGATTTTGGAGTGTTATACCAAATTCAATTCATGCAACTTTTTTTTTTTATCTTTATTTTGATTTTGAATGTATGTAGTAGGCCCTTTTTGGGAGGGGTCTCTTTGAATTTGATTCTTTCTGGAAATAATGAATGCTTCTCTAATTTGGGACGCCAAGAAAATTTAAATTTTAAAATCAGCAGAACGACATTATATTCTCTTGTTTGTGTTCCATACTGCATAGCATGGATTTAGATGTGAGAAAAATACTAGATGTAAAAGGTAGAAGATTTACTACACTCTTATAAAGCATATATAAAGCTATGACTTTTCTGGAATTTGGAACTGAGATTTCCTATGTACGATCGATCTCCATTGAGCTTGCAAAATTGCAATTCACTTTTTAACAGTTTCTACATAATTTAATTTATTTCCAAAATAAACACTTGTTATTGATAGTGTTACTATTTTTTAAAAAGAAAAGAACGGCCCCCATAATGATGAGCAATAAGGTAGCCTTGTAAAATGGGCTTAACCCATTTTGGGTCATTTAGAATGTCCTAGAGTTGGGCCCATCTAAGAAAACTCACAAACATCGGGCCTAGCAAATTGACACGCAAAATTAATTTGTTATACGAAAATAGTAATTCATCCCTCCCTTGAATCTATTTGACTATTTTCACATTTACATGTGATCTAATATAGTAGTAGTATTTATTCTTTACTTTATCACCATATATTTTAGCTTCTTAAAAAAAATTTAATCAGTGGTCTTAATTTAAATATGTGATTTTTTATTATTTTTTGCGTATACAGGGTATCCCCAGGCCACATTGGGCACAAAGACTAATCCCTCGAGGATCTCGTGAGATAAGTAAATAATGAAGAGTCATATGTAGACATAAGACGTGGGTAGAGGCGAGCCTGACTGCTGACTAAGGCCCCATTCTCTAGAACTTATTTTCAGGACTTGTTACTTATTTTTATTAAAATCAGATCAGACCAGATCAGATAAGAAAAATTAAGATCAGACCAGATTAAATAAGATCAGACTAGACCAGCTCAGATTAAATTATTACAATAATATAACTAAGATAAGATCAGATCAGACCAGACCAATTCAGATTAGACCAGATAAATTCAGATCATATCAAATCAGATTTTATAAAATTCAGATCATGACAGCTTATTTAAGGCCTAGAGAAAAGGGCCTAAATATGATTTTTTGCCAACAACTATTTGACTTATTTGAAAACTTTAATATTCCTTATATATTACATAAAATTAGTATTTTGTATTTCCACTAACAATTTAATCCAAAAACACCGAAGAAGGAAATTTAATCAATATATCTCGAAGATCATGTACAGGCCCAACTGATGGCCCAACCTAATAGGTCCAATAATATTAATTTTTCTGGGCCAGGCCCATTTTAAGAAAATTGCAGTGTTGCACTTAAGAGTACTAGTCCACCATTGATTCTTAATTTCTTATTAATGGCGTAACTAATTAATTTCACTTTGGTTTTAAAGTCCTCGTGGAAATTGTACATTCGATAGTCCACATATTATTGTAAAGAATTATGCATGTACGTGTCTTCCATTCAATACAAAATAAGCAACTTAATTATTATTATTATTATTATTATTATTATTATTATTATTATTATTATTATTATTATTATTCCTAAAAACATCCAAATGAAGTGTACCCACCAAACGCAGTTGGCATGGGTGGTATGAGGCTCTGGCAGCTTAAGAAAAAATCTCGGGTTCGAGCATTTGTATATATAGAATTTTGTTTTGCGAGAGACAACCATTCAATGTCCACCAGATCCTCGAAGGATTAGTTTTGAGTCCAATGTAGTCCGGGATCTCCGGTATACGCAAAAAAAATGAAGTGTACCCTCAAATGCCAACTCTACCAATATTCCATGGATTGATTATGTAGTACAACAAAAAAAGAGAACCATTCACTTACAATAAACTCACACGACATTAATAACCCACTTTTCTCTATTCCTTTCACTTTTATTCACATTTTATTAATCAAATGCATGCCTGTACAACTCACAAGTCGCAAGTATATATTAATTCATTTCATTTTATTTGAATAAATAGCTTATAGACTATGGCAATAATTAAAACAGTACAACACCCTAGCTCGAGCATCGATGTAGGGGGACCAATCAACATATTTTTCTTTACTTTTATAAATTATTATAAAATGAAGTACTTCATTCGTTCCTAAATAGTTATCTCTTTCAACTCAATTTCAATAAATCAATGTTGTCGAGGATTCACTGGTTTCATATCCTGCGGGAAGGGAATATGGTTGCTGACTCGTTGGCCAAATATGGCGCTAGGATGGAGGAGTTCTTCACTTCCTGGGCTTTTCCTCCGAATGAAGCTGCTTCAGCTTTGGCTGCAGATAGGGCGGGAGTCTGGTTCCCGCGGGTCCAATGCTTGCTTGTTTTACTTTTGATTTCTCCCTTCAACCTCCATTCTGTAGTTGTTTTTTAGTTTGTTTTCTTTGCCGACGCTTGGCGTCATCTTGTTCACCAAAAATGTATGCATTAATTAACTCATAATTTTATATTTTTACCCTTCAACTAAACTCATTCTTATTCAACAAATAGTATTTATGTAAAGTGAAGGGCAATATAGTAAAAACATAACATAACTACCTATAAATACTTAAAAATGACAACTATTTTGAAACACTTTTTACTCTCTAAAAAATCAACTAAAAAGGAACGGAGGGAGTAAAAACATTTCTAAACTAAACCTAAAATAGGCAGATCTAGCATCAGACTGATAATACTTTATAATGCCATGCCAAAAAGGAATATAATTACTCCATTAGTTTAATTATTGGATCTCATACCAGTCCATCCAATTATGTTGCACATCCTTGTACCTCAAAAGAATATTCAATTATAACTTTAATTATTGGATCTTCTATATCCTGTTGTTTTAATTTGCAAATCATTATTCTGTGTTTGAAACTTTTTAATGCAGATTGTTTCCCCCCTTTCCCTTTACTTATTATATACATAAAAATAATAACCCTTGATTTAATCTTGAGATCTATTACTATGATGTGTGAAAAACTAAAAAAAAATATACATACTCTAGGCAATAGTGGGAATATAATTATCCTATTCATTATTATATCTACATTAGTAAATAAACATTTATTTTTTTTGATGAGCCAATACATATATTGAACTCCAATCAAAATATTTTTTAAAGTGTATGTCAACTTTTATTTTTCACCATGAAATTGAAGTTGATGATAACGACTCTTGGTGAAACTTTTTTTAAATAAGTTAAAATATGCACTATACACTATAGTACTATTATACTTTTCTTTTTAGGGGGGAAAAAAAACTATCTCTAGGCTTAGCTAGCTTCTAATATTGACAGTTATTCTACAAGCACTATGGTCAAATCGATAAACAAGCTTGGGAAATGTAAATTAATATGGAGTTAAATTCAAATTATTGGTCATTGGTGCCCACAATATAACGTGCATAAACCCATTGGAACTTAAAAAAAAATAGAGAGAGAGAGAGAGAGAGAGAGAGAGAGAGAGAGAGAGAGAGAGAGAGAGAGAGAGAGAGAGAGAGAGAGAGAGAGAGAGAGAGAGAGAGAGAGAGAGAGAGAGAGAGAGAGAGAGAGAAGAAGTGGACACATATATAGTACTCCCTCCGTTCCATTTTAGTTGTCTTTTTAGAAATCAAAAAGCATTCCAAAATAGTTGTCATTTTACCTTTTTATATCATACTTTTCCAATATTACCCTTATCTTTTCATAAATATTACTCCTAGAATAATGTGCAATCTCTCTCTACTTTAACTTTGCTTTTTCATAAGTGGGGGCAAAAATGGAAATTAAGAGGCTAATCATTATATTTTATTGGTATTTGTGAGTTAGCTTAAAACGACTACTATTGTTGAACGGAGGGAGTAGTATATACAGTCTTAAGAAATTTAGAGAATAGTTATGCACTTTAATTTGTGCACCAATAATTGAAAGCTTGGACGATTAATTAAATATATATGCCTCTCAACTTAAAGTTTAGTGGAAGCAATTCTTTACAAACGATAGGTAAGTAGATTTGGTTCTTCATTACATGTTTAATACTAGTACTTAATTCAATACACAAGTGTGCTTATTATATAAAATGTATATGTATATGTGTGTATATATATATATATATATATATATATATATTCTCCATTGAATGGGAGCATGTTGGTGTCTCCAACTCAAAAGTCTTGTCTTGTTAACATAAATCAAACACTTAGAGTGGGATCCAACTCCTCCTTCAACATTGAGCCCTTTTGTTTTCCTCTCATGTAATTGTCATGGAAAGTGCCCTTTTCCCTTCACCACCTAATAACATATAATCCTACATAGGACCATGTCTCAATCCTTTTTTTTTTTTTTTTTTTTTTGCATTTCTATTTTCAATTTAAGAAAATATTATTATTTGAACTTACAACATATGGGTTTGTCACTAAGATTTGTGGCAATAAATATGGTGCATATATGGGGCTCGAAATGTGATAAACATATAAATTTGTAGTTATATTTTGACACTCCATATTGGGATTGGGATTGGACCTTAAAATCAAGGCCATTTTGTATTCTTTACTTGTTTGTTTGTTTTGCACCACATACATCTTACTTGTAGAAAATGCACTATTAGTATATATAATAATAAATCCGAAATGGACAAAGTAGAAAAGTAGAAAAGATAGAAAAGGAAAGGGAGGTTTGGAGTGGGCTATCTTTTCAACTTTAGTGAGGTGGGATCTCACAAAATCCAAGTGCCCAATAGTGTGCACTCAAGCTTTGTGTGTTTGGTTGCAATTAATGAATGCCCTTCCTTTCACCCATTTTCATTTTACTACTTTCCTACTACTACTACTACTTTCTTTTTTGTTCCAAAGATCTCATACTTGATTTTGTTTTTTTTTGGTACCAGACACATGTTCCTAGGATTGTTTTACACACTAGCTAGTTGCAGCATATTTTTGTGTATTTAATACACAAAAAAGAATGAATTGAAACATGGCATCCTGTTTTCCTCGGCGCTGTTGCCGGAAAGGACCTTTTTCTCCTCAAGGGAGGCTACCGCAAAAGGATCAAACCAGTTACGGGTCCGGATTAATGATAATGCGCCCAAACTTGACTAATTATGCCCAAACTTGACTAATTACGCCCAAACTTGACTGAATGTTCCTTAATATTCAAATGGCAACAAAATACAACGGAGAATCTACCTGTTGTTAAGAAACAACGGCGAATTCACCGGAAAACTAAACCAAACTACCGGTTGTTGAGAAACAACGGTGGACTTGGAAGTAACCGCTATGAGCTAAACTAGAATCTAGGGAAAAACTGTAAAGGAAAGCATTAAAGAAAGCAGTAAAGATACAAAGAAGTAAATTTGATAAAGGGATTTTGGGGGTTGGATTTATCTCTCCGATTTTGTGCATGGCATCCCCTATTTATAGCCGGAGCTGAAATAACCGCTCTCCGGCCGATTCCCTTAAGCCGACTTCACTGTTCGCTTCAATCGGTTGACTTGATATCATTTCGGCCGAAATCCTTTCCTTCGGAGCCTTCTTCCCTTCGTGTCTCTTCTGCTGCTCTGAATTGTTCTCTTTTGACTCTTCGGCCCAATGGATCTCAAACCCAATTTTCTTTATAAGTCTCTCTTTGGCCCATTTTTTATGGCCCAATTTTCTCTCCATGGCCCACTATCCATTGTGGCCCCAACACATCCAAGAAGTATAGTTCATGAAGTATACTGTATAATATATCAAGAATCCATATATTCATGAAGTACTTATAATTTTCCTGTAATGCGGCTAATTATCAACCACAATGTCCAGCTCATTGAGCATACTAATTTTTGTTGTAACAGTAGCAAAAAAATAAAAGAAAGAAAAACAAACACACAAGAATTACGTGGTTCGATCAAGATGATCTACATCCACGGGAGTGCAATCAATCCACTAATACACAAGAACAAATGATTACAATACAGATAATCCCTCAAGAACATTCAATGTTCTATCACCAAAGTAATCTCACAACAATTCTTGTGTAAAACTCCCCACAAAAGCTGAAAACAGAATCAACAAAGTATTTCTCAAATTCTCTCAAATGATAAGCTGTATTCTCCCTCTCAAAATCCAGCTGATCAAATAGAGAACTAACTTCTAACTGCTCTCCAAAAATTAACTGCTGTCAGTTAGAACTTTTAAGACATATTAGCAGATACACACTTTACAATCTCCACCTTGTCTGCAAATGTGTATACAACCAGGTCATCAAGTATCAACACTATCTGCTCCAGAGGTACTTGCATGTGATCCAACTGAAATCAACTCCAAACAATGCTTGAACTTGACTGAGGATAAGGGCTTTGTCAACATGTCTGCTGCATTCTCTTCAGTGGAGACCTTCTCCACACTTACTGACCTTTATTCACTTCATCCCTCACAAAATGATGTCTAACATCAATGTGTTTTGATCTCTCATGGAACACTTGATGCTTTGCCAAACATAAGGCACTTTGACTGTCACAATATATATTGACACAGCCCTGACAAACACCTAGCTCGGAAATAATTCCCTGCAACCAAATGCCCTCCTTAACAGCTTCTGTCAAAGCCATATACTCTGCTTCAGTGGTTGATAATGCTACAACAGATTGTAGCATAGACTTCCAGCTTATAACAGCACCAAACAAGGTAAAAACATAACCAGTTTGTGACTTCCTATTATCAAGATTTGCAGCATAGTCTGAGTCCACAAATCCTTTCAGAAAATTACCTTCATTTGATGCCATTCTACTGTACTTAATCCCAACATCCATAGATCCTTTAAGATACCTGAGTAACCACTTCAATGCTTCCCAATGAGTCTTTCCAGGATCGGCCATAAACCTGCTTATTACACTCACTGCATAAGCAATGTCAGACCTAGTGCATATCATCAAATACATAATACTCCCAAGGGCACTAGCATAAGGAACCTTTTCCATATAATTCATTTCCTCTTCATCTGCAGGTTTCTGAGATTCAGACAACTTAAATTGTTGTCCCTGGATACACTTTTAGACAGATGCATGTTGAATCTCTTCAACACTTGTTGGGCATAGGTTTCCTGGTGCAGCCACAGACAACCATTATTTCTTTCTCTGATTATTTCCATGCCTAAGATCCTTTTAGCACTTCCAAGGAATTTCATCTCAAACCTTTCTTGTAGTTGAAACTTAACCTGTTGTATCTCTTCAAGGGACTTGCTGGCTAATAACATATCGTCAACATATACCAGCAAATACATAGCATCATGTTTTCCCTTGTTTTTCAAATAGACACAATCATCATATGAGCATCTTTCAAAACCAATTTTAGTCATATACTCATCAAACTTCAAGTACCATTGTCTAGGACTTTGCTTTAAACCATATAAGGATTTCTTCAAAAGACAAGCTTTACCTTGCAGGTTGTGGTCTGCAAGTCCTTGTGGCAGCTCCATGTAAATGGATTCATTAAGATCTCCATGTAGAAAAGCCGTCTTTACATCAAGTTGCTCCAATTCCATGTCAAAATGAGCAACCATAGCCAAGATAATTCTAATAGAGGCATGCTTCACCACTGGGGAGAATATTTCATGGAAATCAATTCCATCTCTTTGAGTGAAACCTCTAGCCACCAATCTAGCTTTAAATCTAATGTGTTCACCTTTCTCAGAAATCTCAGATTTCTTCTTGAACAACCACTTGCAACTGATTGTCTTTTGATCTGGAGGTTTATCAACAACAATCCAAGTTTGATTCTTTTCAAGTGAATCAAGTTCTTCTTGCATAGCTATTTTCCATTCCTTGCTCTCTGGACATTGAATGGCTTCCTCATAAGATGTTGGTTCTGCTACATCAATTTCCTCAGCCGTATACAATTCATAATGAACCTCATCTGCCTCTCCATATCTCACAGGTGGTCTTATAACCCTTCTAACTCTGTCCCTTGCAAGTTGATAGTCATATAAACCATGTTGATTTTCTGAGATACTTTTATCAACAACCTGAGAATCTGTTGTTATGACATTGTATATGTCATCACTCTGCTCCACCTTAACCTGTGTACCATCTTCAGTGTTAAACTCTGGACAAGGCACTTTAAGCAACTTCTGGAGTAATGGCATAACATCCTCATCAAAAATGACATCTCTACTGATGATGATCCTTTCTTTACCAGATTCAAAACACCATAGTCTATACCCCTTTACTCCTTTTGGATATCCTAGCATGATACATTTTAAAGCTCTAGGCTGCAACTTATCTTGTTTGATATGAACATAAGCCATGTAACCGAATACTCTAAGATGTGAATATGTATTGGTGGATCCATGCCAAACTTTATCTGGTACTTTAAAATCAATTGCTGCAGAAGGTGACTTGTTGATGCGATAAGCTGCTGTCATAGCTGCTTCACCCCAAAACCTTTTAGGCAAACCTGCTCCCAACAACATACACCTTATTCTCTCAAGGATGGTTCTATTCATTCTTTCGGCCACCCCATTTTGTTGAGAATTACCTGGGACAGATAGGTGTCTCTTAATGCCTTTACTCTTGCAGAAATCAATAAACTCCTTGGACAGGAACTCCAAACCATTGTAAGTTCTTAGACACTTCAAAGTAGTTCCCTTTTCCAACTCCACTTCTTTGCACCAATTTTGAAAATTGGTGAATGCTTCATCCTTGCTCTTAAGAATGAAAATCCATAATTTCCTGGAGAAATCATCAATAATGCTTAAGAAATATTTTCCACCTCCATTAGTTTCAGTCCTTGTTGGACCCCAAAGATCAACATGACAGTAATCTAATGGTGCTTTGGATGTGTGTCTACCCACTGGAAAGCTTTGCTTTTGGCTCTTCCCAAGAATACATTCTTCACAAGTCTGTAGGTCTGTTACATCCCCTGTGCCAATGATAATGGCCAGAAATGAGCATTATTTTCAATCCATTTCCGTGTCTTAAACGGGCATTTGATCGCATTCCGGTCTTACATTAAGTAAGAAAGCTGTCGAATTGGACTGATTTATGCATAATTGTAAAAATAATAAGCTGGTATGAAAAAGGCATAAATATGTAATTTTATTACATATTTATGTTAGAAAAATCCAAAAACATGAGAAAAAGAAAAGAAAAGAAAAAGGAATGAAAAGATGGGCAAAAGAATAAAACAAGCCCACAAAATACAAAAAGATGGGAAAAAGATAGAAAAGCCCACAAAAAGAATATTTTCGGCCCATCTGGCCCAATCCAGCAGGCCCAGGAACACCTTTGTCGCGGAAGCCCCTTTGTCGCGATGCATGGTTCCGCGACAAAGGAGGGTTCCGCGACCAAGCAATCTAGATGAAGAAGGAAACCAGCCGAGCCCTTTGTCGCGATGACCTTTGTCGCGATGGCATGCTCCGCGACAAAGGCATGCTCCGCGACCAAGACACCCAATTAGAGACACCAGACCCAGTCGAGAAGCTTTGCCACATGCAGTGTGTTCCGCGACCAAACTTGATGCTCCGAGACAAAGCTGTGATGTGTGTGATGTCTTGAGACACAATGGGCTAGAATCAAGGCCCATGGGCTTAGGGTTACACTTCTATAAATATGAGGTGTCTCCCATGAGCTAAGGGTTGGAATTTTGTTGATTAGAGCTGTCTTGAAGTTTAGATTTATTTTCTAGGTAGTGTAGTTTAGATTTATTTTCTTGTATTATTTAATTATGGCCCTTAGTTTAGTTTAGTTTAGTGTTTATCTTAGTATTTTACTGTTCACAGTGATCTAAATAGCCACTTTTATATCATGTTTTGGTTTCTAAACTCTTGTTTTAGGGTTTGTAATACCCAAATCATGGGTATTAACAACACCCATTCAATAATATGGGAAAACATTCATCATTTGTGTCCCAAATCATGAAATGGGTCTCACACCCCATGTATTTATGCTTTCTTTTTCATTGTGGGGTCATTTGACCCCCATTATGCTATTTTTATGTTCACTGTTTGCATTTTATGGATGATGCTGTGTATTTGAGTGTGGTCAAACCCTAGATTAGGATTCTTGCTTTATTTTTAAATTCTATCCAGTTTTGTTTAAGCATGTTCTTTCATATTTTGAATGTTTCATGTTTGTTTTTAGCTTAGAATAGCTTTTTGATCTGAAATAGGGTGAGATCACGCTGTTTGCATGCCACTGTTCATTTCTGCTTTTTCTGACTTTTGTCCTGACCCACCTTTGTCGCCAACCACCTTGTCGCGGAACCACGTTCCGCGACAAAATGGTTGCTCCGCGACAAAGGTGTCTAAAGACACTTGTCTTCATATTTTAAAACCCTTTGTCGCGGAACACCTTGTCGCGGAACCACGTTCCGCGACAAAATTTTCCATGCATAGCGACAAAGGAGCCAAACTCTTGCATTTTGTCTGCATGGCTTTTTGTCGCGGAATGATCTTGTCGCGGAACCACGTTTCGCGACAAAATCTCATTCTGAGACAGAAAAATTATGCCATGTTCTTATTTCTTTGAACACTTTGTCGCGGAACACCTTGTCGCGGAACCACGTTCCGCGACAAAATTTTCCATGCATAGCGACAAAGGTTCAAATGCTTTAAAAATTTTCTGAAAATCCTTTGTCGCAAAACACTCTTGTCGCGGAACCACGTTCCGCGACAAAATCTTGCTTAGCGACAAAGAAGCGTTATGCTGCCAAAAATTCTAAAAACTTGTCGGGATACCCATGTCGCGGACTTCGGTCCGCGACAAAATTTATGATATCGCGACAAAGACTCCCTTCTCTCTATTTAACCTCAAACAACCTTCATTCTCTTCCTATATTATATTGCATCACTCACATCATAACCCCACGGGTTAAGGTGTAACATTCTGGAATTGCAATATAGGGTGTTATGCTGCCCAAATTTTGATTCTCCATTTGCATCGCTTAATTAATTGAACCCTTGAATCATTAACGATTAAAGATTGAGATTAGCAATAATTTACACATCAATAATCATCATGATTAAAGGACCTTTGTTCAATTGCCATTAAAACACTCCTCTATAAACAAAATCTTGATGGCTTAAGCAGATAATCCGGACTGTAATTAATTATGGTAGGAGGGATTATTTAAGATCATCAATTGTGGACTCAATCCACAACCTTGCATGAGAAACCAATGTCTCTCATACAAGAAATCTTCTTTTATTTCTTGTTGATTTTGTCTTTGCGTGTTGTGTGTAACACTTAGTAAAGAATATATCAGACTAATATTGGCGGGTATTCCCTCATGGATAACTAGCTCGTATTCTGGGTATTAATTACTGAGTGTTATTTTGCATGGTCTGGATGACTGTCAGTGGAAGCCTTGGCGGTTCGCCCATCCGGGGTTATAATAGTTGCTCGGCTGACTCCCATCCAGATACAGTTTTATTTTTCTTATCTTAATTTTCATACCCAAATTCCAATCTGTAATAGGAATCAGTTGACATCTGTCAATGCTAACTGATGATCATTATAGAAGGGAAGCATGTAGGTTTTTATCCGAATTCACAGACAGTGGAGGTCCAACTGGCATTGACACTACCATTATAGGGTCTAAGCTGTCTAAATTCGCTCCATCCGAGTAATTGGGAAATTGGACAGTAGATGTTTACAGTCCACCCGATTATTCTGCCCTTACTTTGGTCTCCTGACCACTTCATCTCTATGTTTCACCTTCTGTCTAGACCCGCATCTATATTTTGGGTCAATTAATTTTACACTTCCCTATATCTTTATGCATGATAATATTATGTACTATTGTGGTCTGTAATTATTTTGGGATCCTTCCCTTGGACAATAGAAGTTTAGATCTTAAACAGATATTGTGTAATAAATTTCCAACAAAAATCTCTTTATAAAATTCGGATCTGAGTAAGGGATAAATTCCTCAGTTATGACTAATTCATATTCTGTCAAGGGTTGCATTTTGGGAAATTAGAAGCAGAGTCAGCGATTAGGTCTCATCTAGACTGAAAGGATCTGTGTTTTAATTGAGAGTCTAGTACCTGATAGGGAATGATTTTCAAATCTTTTATTTTCCAAAATTGTTGTTTGTTGGGAATCTAAGATTAAATATTACACCGAAATGGGGTCCACTTGGACTCAAATACAGTGTAATAAATAATCTTAGAGGAACATCATCCAGGCCTTGGTTATTTTCTAAGATAGGGTTGAGTTTTCTTTCAACTGCTATCCTCTTCTGCCAAAGCTTATTTTTGAGTCCTGAGTGAGTGCATCCGGGACAAATTAATTTATTAGTTTGTTTCATTAGTTTGTATCTCATAACCACCCGGAATGAAGTGAACACTGCGAGCATTTCACCAAGAGCCAGGAATTCTTGATCCATACCCAGTCATCTTGACTGGGTGCTGTCTTTTACTACCAGGGTCAGATTTTCAAAACCTCCGAGTGATAGGTTTTAAATGCTTTCTTTACTGCTTTCTTTTAATCGCTTTCATTAGAGGTCACTCGGTTGTATTGAGAGTTGTGTAACTGCTACTAGGATTGATAGTTAACGGATAGTTTAGGGCTTAATTAGAATCTTTGGGTGTGACATGGGAGAATGATAGTAGTACTTGGCATTTCAATAAATGATATGTCGGGTGTTGCTTTTCCACCACAGATGAAGTAACACACCCAGGCCAGGGCAGTTACGAATTTGTGGTATCTTAGAATCTGTGGTCTTAAGAACATGTAAACTCATATTGTAAGTACCTGTCTGTTAAAGGGAAAGCATTATTGAGAGCATGAGAATTAGCTATCTGATAGAATTATCCCAAACAAAGATCTGTGTATAAAAATGGAAGTTTAATACTACATTATCTAAATCTTGTCCAATTTTTATTCTTCCCTTCCTGTCCCTTCTGTCTACATTGTGATTCAGCTTCACGGCTGGCACAATGTAAATTTTCCCTGCTTTCATAGATAATGTTTATCGCAGTTTTAGAATAATTTTACCCGCTTTCTAGGATAGACTTATTCGCTTTGTAGAGTAAATTTTAACGCTTTTATAATCTAGTCTAGATTCATGTCAGTAGTTGTTAATCACTTTTCAAACCATTGGAGCAATACGAATGGAAAATCTAGTAAAACGACGTGGGCCCTGCTTCTATCGCACATCCTCCAATGAACGATCCGGTCTTACTATAAATTACTGCAATTTTTGACACCGTGCGCTTTCGCGGGCACAGTTTCTTAACACGAGTAATAAAAACGTGACAACCTATAAATATATCCCTAATCACAACTCCGCCATCATAAATTGGTTTCATTAAATAAAACCTAAACCAGGATTATGATTTTTCGGAAATACTCATGTAGTGGAAATCTGTCAAAAGTTTCATGGCAGGGAATCTCATGACAAGAATTGATGGGAAATATCATGGCATTTATGCCGGGGACCCTCAGTGTGACAGGCTGAAGGTCAACCTATTCCGGATGTACCATGAGATTTGTCAGCAGTTTCATGACAGAGAGGACCACAGCGCCATTTGAAATTAAAGCACCACACTTGAGTAATAAAAAGAATAACAATCTTGATATATCCCTAAACCCATTCCCGTGAATCATAACTCTTTCCATTTAATAAATCTAACCTGGTATATTTTAGAAAATACTCGTGTGCGGAAATTGTCAAAAGTTTCATGGCGCCGTTGCCGGGGAGGATGCAGCGCCGTTTTATTAAGAGAACTACATTCCTCATTGCTCCTAGATTAGCTTATACATATAATTATAAATATTCATCTTCAGAACCAATTCTAACCTGGGGATTGTACAGGTAATGTCATCATTGAAGCCGTTGTTCTATGCAAAGGAGGAAGCAGACGCCAGCCGAGATCCCGTTTAATTCAGAGATAGAAAAGACAGCTCGACGTCTTAGGGCGGAGACTAAACGAAGAAGGGAACGGGAACGACAGGCATTACTTTCACCAAGCACCAGCAGCGACATTTCCGAGATGGCAAACCCGGACATCCCACCAATCATTCAACCCAATCCTCCACTTCACAACATTGAGGAAGTCCCCGAAGATGCTGATAACAATGATTTGGATGATCCCCCTCCCCAGATCATACAAGGAGGTGGGAACCCACCAAACATGGAGCAGCAACACTTCGAGGCACCCCCTCCCAATCCGAACCATCAAAACCCACCAAACAACCAGAACCACCCAAACCAGCAAAATTTCCAAAACCAGCAGAATCAGCAATACCATAACCCCCATCAGAATCCCCCGAATCCAAATGATTTCCATGATCCGAGGAACTATTTCATGCCTCAGAACTACTACCCACAGCAGTACCAAGGTGGGCCTGAGAACAATCATCAAGCAGCAGCTGCTGCTGATTACATGCAGCCGATTTTAGAGCCATATCTGAATATTCCTGGACAAGCTCCATTCTTGGCTAGGAACTTCGAATTGAAACCGGCCCTAATCAATCTAGTCCAGAGCAACCAGTTTGCCGGAGCAAGCCATGAAGACCCCCATGATCACCTACAAACCTTCCTAGAATTATGTGACACGATCAAAAATCGTGATGTATCTGCAAACACTATTCGACTGAGGCTATTTCCCTTCTCTCTGACAAGCGGAGCACGAACATGGTACAAGTCATTGCCCGTAAATCAGAAGTCTACATGGGAAGATGTGATCAGAAACTTCTTAGCAAAATACTTCCCGGAGTCCAAGGTAGATGAATGCCGCTCCAAAATTGCGGAATTCAAAATGAAACCAGACGAGTCCTTGTATGATGCAAAGGAAAGATTCTTCAACCTGCTCAGAAAGTGTCCTCAACATGGCTTCCATGACTGGGAGAGATTGAGAAAGTTCTACAGTGGTCTGACCCCAGCATGGAAATCCATGCTCGATGCTGCTGGTGGTCAACATTTGCTATACATACCGATGGACCAAGCCTGGGCAAAGATTGAAGCCATGAGTGTCAACCGTTCTGTTCTGACTGATGATGGTAATCTCCCTCCCACTCGTGGTTTATGTGCTGTAGGTACAGTAGAGAAGTCAGACATTGAAAAACTTCAAGAGCAAGTGGCAGCATTGTCTGTAAATCAAGGAGTTGGAAGTTCTGCTCTGGGACAGCAAACTGATGTGATCTGTGGTCTGTGTCAAGGTGCTCATGCAACTGACACATGCGAGCAAATCACAGCAGAAAGCTGTAACTATGCAGGAGCCTTTCCAAATAGACACCCGAATTTGTCTTACTCAAACAACAATGCCTTGAATTCACATCTCTTGAACAAGCCACAACAACAACAATTCAACCCTCAGCAGAATCAGGGATTCGTTCAGAACAGGGGCCAACATTTTCAGAATCCCAACCTCAAATTCAGTAGAGGCCTCCTCAAAATTTCCAACAGCCCACCCAGAACTTCCAAAATTTTCAGCCCCAAAACTTCCAGCCTCAATTCATCCCAAACCAAGGCCAATGGAACCAAAACCAGAATCAGAATCAACATCAAAAGCCCCCTTCAAGGCTGGAGAATTTTATGACTGATTTTATCACTAGCCAGAAGAAGATTAACACCCAGCTGCAGGCTTCCATCAGAAATGTGGAGACCCAAGTTACACAGATGGCTAATGAGATGCAGAAAAGGGACAAAGGTACATTGCCAAGCACTGCAGAAAAGAACCCGCAATGCAAGGCAATAACCTTGAAATCTGGAAGAGTACTAGCTGGACCAAAGGGAGCAGATACTGGAGCGGAATGTGAAGAAGATGATGTTGTTGACAATGCTGGTAAGGAAGCTGATAATGAGAACGAAGCGGAAAAAGAGACAGCCGAACTGCAGACTGAAGCTGCGCCTGAAACGGCTGAAGCAGATAAGGGTACAGGTGAAGGTACAACTTCCTTCCCTTCACCACCAAAAATTGCTAATAACAAGTACATGCCCAGGATTCCTTATCCTGCACGTCTTAAAATAAGGAACATGATCTTAAATTTAAGAAATTTCTGCAACGATTAAAGTCTGTAGAGATAACCATTCCTCTCACAGAAATGATTTCCGGAATGCCCATCTATGCTAAGTTCTTGAAAGAATTGATTTCAGGAAAAAGGCAGGTTGAGCAGGAGGAGGTGATTATTCTCAACAGCACATGCAGTGCCATCGTTCAGAGGAGAATGCCTGAAAAGAGAGAGGACCCCGGATGTTGCACACTTCCAGTACAATTCGGAAAGGCCAAAGTGAGTATGGGGCTTTGTGATCTAGGATCAAGCATCAATGTGATGCCACTAGCTATGGCTATTCGCCTTAAGCCGGGGGAAATTCAACCGATCAAGATGAGACTGCAACTTGCAGACAGATCAATCACTCAGCCCGTAGGAATCCTTAAGGATGTTGTGGTCAAAACCGGGCAGGTTCTTTTCCCGGTCGACTTCATCATCCTCGACATTGAAGAAGATTCTGAAATGCCGCTTATCCTTGGACGCCCATTTCTAGCCACTGGTGGTGCACTGATTGACGCTAAATCCGGAAAAGTCACCCTAAGGGTCGATGGCGAGGAGATCATCTTTGATATGGAGAAATTGCAGAAATTTCCGAATGACAGTTCTTGTTTTTCATTTGAAAATGTAATAGTTAGGGAAGAGCCAGACTCTGAACTTGATTGTGAAATGATGCTGGATGAACTATCAAAGCAGGTACTGAAGCCTGCTGGCGTGGAGCACAAAGGATGCAAAGCCGTTCACTTTGCCGATCCCGAAACATGGGATCTGGAAGAGTTTGACGGCATCGAATTCCATGATGACACCAACCAAGAGGAAGAAGAGGATCCTGTACTGATGCAGGATCCCGAAGGTAAATCTGTTCTCCCACTACCCATTTCTCGCAAACTACTCCCTTCCGTTGAATGTCCACCAGAGCTTGAACTTAAAACATTACCCGATCATCTCAAGTACGCGTTTCTCGCAGAACATAAAAAATTACCTGTGATTGTTTCGGCTAAGCTCTCCCAAGAGCAAGAAAATGCTCTGGTGGTCATTCTTAAGAAACATGTACATGCAATAGGTTGGACCATTTCTGATATAAAAGGAATAAGCCCTTCTATTTGCATGCACAGGATTCTAATGGAAGAAGAGTTTAAACCCTCCCGTCAACCTCAGAGGCGATTGAATCCCCTTATGCAAGAAGTGGTAAGGAAAGAAGTTATCAAGCTCTTAGATGCTGGTATAATCTATCCTATCTCTGACAGCAAATGGGTTAGCCCAGTGCAGGTCGTACCCAAACGAGGAGGGATGTGCATAACCAAGAATGAGCAAGGAGAAGAGGTTGCAACCAGGCCAGTGACCGGATGGAGAGTTTGTATCGACTACCGGAAGCTGAACGAGGCCACACGCAAGGACCATTTTCCATTGCCATTCATTGATCATATGCTTGAGAGGTTGGCAGGGAGAGAGTTTTATTGCTTTTTGGATGGTTATTCTGGTTATAATCAGATTGTTATTTCTAGTGAAGACCATGATAAAACCACTTTTACTTGCCCGTACGGCACTTTTGCCTATCGACGGATGCCTTTTGGTTTGTGCAATGCACCTGCTACTTTTCAAAGATGCATGATGTCTATCTTCTCCGAATTTATCGAAAAATGCATTGAAGTTTTCATGGATGACTTCTCTGTGTATGGAGATACGTTCGAAGATTGTTTGACCAATCTTGCAAAGATTTTAAAGAGATGTGAGGATACCAATCTTGTTTTAAATTGGGAAAAGTGTCATTTTATGGTCACTGAGGGCATAGTGTTAGGTCATCGCATTTCTCGTGCAGGCATTGAAGTCGATCCAGCCAAAGTTTCCATCATTTCCAATCTCCCTCTCCCCAACTCTATCAAATCAGTTAGGAGCTTCTTAGGGCATGCCGGTTTTTACCGGCGATTCATTAAGGATTTCTCTAAAATTGCCAAGCCGCTCACTAATCTGCTTTGTAAAGAAAATCCTTTCTTAATAAATGAAGCGTGTGTCCAAGCCTTTGACACGCTCAAGAAGATGTTGGTTTCTGCACCGATAGTGCAACCACCCGATTGGTCACTGCCTTTCGAGGTAATGTGCGATGCTAGTGGTCTCGCTGTAGGCGCAGTTCTTGGACAACATAAGGATGGGAGACATTGCGTAATTCATTACGCAAGTCATGCCCTGAATGAAGCCCAAATTAACTACACCACAACGGAGAAAGAGATGTATGCTGTAATCTTCGCGTTTGATAAATTCAGACAGTATCTTATAGGTACGAAGACTATAGTATACACCGATCACTCTGCATTGAGATACTTGTTTAGCAAACAAGATGCAAAACCTCGATTAATCAGGTGGGTACTTCTGTTGTAAGAATTCGATATCATAATAAAAGATAGGCGAGGTCGAGATAATGGTGCTGCTGACCACTTATCTCGATTAGATAATGATAAAAAGGAAAAAGCCGTCAATGAAGAGTTTCCGGACGAACAATTGTTCGCATTGCATTTGCATAATCAAGCTTGTCCATGGTTTTCCGACATCGCTAACTTCTTGGCGTGCGGAATAACCCCACAGTTTTCGAACTATCATCAGAGGAATAAGTTCAAACGAGATGTATTAAGTTACTTATGGGAAGAACCTTATCTCTTCAAACACTGCGCTGATTCAATAATCAGGCGATGTGTGACCGAGCATGAAGCCTATCAAATTGTCAGAAAATGCCATGAATCAGAGTATGGAGGTCATCACGGTCCCGCTCGAACGGCCCACAAGGTCCTCGAATGTGGATTTTATTGGCCTCACATCTATGAGGATTGCAGGACATTTGTGAAAGGTTGCGACAAATGCCAAAGGTTAGGAAACATCTCCAAGAGGGATGAAATGCCTCAAAAGGGAATTCTCACACTTGAGATTTTCGATGTATGGGGCATTGACTTCATGGGACCGTTTCCACCATCAGGTGGAAACTACTATATCTTGGTGGCTGTCGATTACGTGTCCAAATGGGTTGAGGCTGTCGCATTACCGACCAATGATGGTAACCAAGTCATCAAGTTCATCAAGAACAACATTTTTAGTCGATTTGGCGTACCTAGGGTGGTGATATCTGATGGAGGAACACACTTTATTAATAAAGCTTTTGAAACTTTAATGAGTAAAAATGGAATCCTCCATAAGATAGGCACGCCTTACCATCCTCAGACTAGTGGTCAAGTCGAAGTATCCAACCGCGAAATCAAACACATACTCGAAGCCACTGTCGGGATAACCCATAAGGATTGGGCACGTAAGCTCAATGATGCTCTATGGGCATACCGCACAGCATATAAGACTCCCATCGGGATGTCTCCATATAGGCTGGTCTTCGGAAAAGCCTGTCATTTGCCTGTAGAGCTAGAGCATAAAGCTTACTGGGCCGTTAAAACGCTCAACTTCGATCCGAAAGTCGCTCAGAGCAAACGTAAGTTGGACCTCAATGAAATTGAAGAAATACGAGCGCAAGCTTATGAAAGCTCTCGAATTTACAAGGAGCGGACCCAGAAGTTACACGATCGCCGGATTAAACCTAAGTATTTTTATGTTGGTCAACAGGTATTATTGTTCAATACTAGGTTGAAGCTGTTCCCCGGAAAGCTCAAGTCTAGATGGGAAGGACCACATGAAGTACTAGAGGTGTTCAAAAATGGAGCTGTCAGGATCCGAACTGATAGGGGCGATATAGTGGTGAATGGACAGCGATTGAAGGAGTATATCGGACAGTTCGATCCGGAGAAAGAAAGCCAAGCAGTGGCAGACCCGGCTTACACACAATAAGAAACAGCATTAAAAACACAAAAATTTCATTTTATATATATATATAGTACTTACGTCATAACAAAAAGTACCCAAAGGTCAATTAAACATTTAGAGTACTAAGACTCTAAATGTGAGGATGTTGATATTTGGAGAAAATTTAATGCGCTTTATTTATCCACCTCGCAGAAGTTCGGAACCACCAAAAAGAAGGAGCAGATAAGAGTAACATGGAAAAACCAGGTTCTCGGTTGGATCAATTCCATGAGTCTAAGAAAATATTCCCGGAATTTGAAGAAATTCAATACCCGGAATAAAATTCACAGATAAATGGAACTGACCCAACCTAATTTTATGCAAGTGGATTATTTAATTTTTAGCCCAGCATTTTGAATTTATTTGGACTGAATTTATTCAGCCCAAATCAAATAAAATGGACTCAGGCCCAACATCACACTCGGGCCCAGTCCAAGAAAATTTGAAAATTCAAAATTCTTTGTCGCGGAAGGTCCTTTGTCGCGATGTCATGCATCGTGACCAGGACCTGTTCCGCGACAAACCCTCTTCTGCCCTCAACTCTCTGTTGATTGTCGCGATGCACTTTGTCACGGAGCATGGCTCCGCGACCAAGCACTGCTCCGCGACACAACCCCCGTTGACTTTGTCTTTATGCTGAATTTTGTCGCGATAGCCTTGTCGCGGAGCATCGCTCCGCGACCAAACCTCAATTCCGCGACCTTTCTAATGTCGCTATGCCTTTGTCGCGGAACCTTGTTCCGCGACAAAGTCTCGGATTCCGCGACAAAAGTTCTAGTATTTATACCCCCCCACCCCCTCCAGTTTCTCTTCACTTTCACTTGTCATTTCAACTTCTTTCTTCTTCTTCCTTTCCCCCATTTTCCTCTCATCCGAACGAACACCACGTGTTCTTCGCAACCAACTCATCTATTTTCTAAGGGGAAACCATGGATCGATTTTATGGACTCCTCCCAAACCTTGGACCCATGCCCCAACCCGAGCCAAGGAGGGTAGGTTAAACCCCATTCTCACCATGTTCATGGCACCTCGAAATCCCTTGTTTTATTTTTATTTTGTTGTGTTCATGGTGTGATGTGGTTAGTGTGCACGTTTAACTTTAGATTTTTGGAGGTTTTTGAGTGCTCTCGGTTATGAGCACCATTTTGAAACATTTGAGACCTCATTTTGAAACTGTTAATGGATTAAGATTTTGAAGTTTAAAACTGGAAAGAACAAACTGATGAACATTTGGGTATTGTTTTGAATATCTTGATGTTATTGGTTTGATTGATCTTGATGTGACTTCTACAGTGTTGTTTTGGTGTAATAAAGAGGTAAGATCTTTTTGGGCACATTTGTTCTCATGTTAGAAATCTCATGGGAATAAATGTTTGTTTGTTTATGGAAACATAGTACAAACACCCAATGAGAAGCTTCCACTTTTTAATAAAAGCAACCCTTTGGAAAAAGACAAAAAGAGTTATTTTGTTTAATGGTTGACTTGAAGTCTTTTGTTCCCAATGGAACACTAGTGTGAGTAAGATAGCAGTATTTTTGTCACCTAACTGCCATCCTTTTCAAAATTAAAAATGAGACCACTCACATCCCACTTTTATTAAATAAAATGAGTCAACCATTTTAAAATTAAAAACAGTGTTTGCAAATTTTTGGATGTTTTAACTGTCCAAACAGTCCAAGCTATCCGGAAATAGCAGATCCATCTTCGCCACGTCTTCATTGCATATTCCAATATTCGAGCATTCCATTTCCATCTGTCCATCTCACTCCACTCCCAACAAGTGTCTCGGACTTGTTTAATAAAATTGAAAAACTTTTGGGCCCAATGGTCCGTTAAAAAAGATTTTAGGCCCAATGGGCAATTTTATTTTGGGCTCCTTAGCCCATTTAAAACCAAACATTGTTTACTTATGCTTTAAATCAAAATTCAAGTCAGAAATTTAATAATCTCACATCTAGAGCAAAGCTCTAAATGTGAGGATGTTGGTTTCTGAACTTGAATAATTTCTGAAAATTATATAAAAATTGGATTCATCACTTCTTATCTTTTCAGGGGTAATCTTCCCATACCAGACCCTGCACCCGAAGGAACCCAGCTGCTGGACTTACCACTCGAACTCCTTGGTGAAATTCTCTCCCGAATAGGAGAGGATGAAATCAAGGAGGTATTTACCGCACAACGGATATGCAAGAAGCTCAGGGATGCTGGAAACCTTGCCATCGTGTACAGGCGATGCGAGGTTGACTCCTCCACTGTGAAGAGATGGCAAGAAAGGATTCGTCGGCAGAAGGAGAGATTCCTGCAAACATGCACAGCGGCAGGAAACTTCAATCTCCAGATCATTCCAGCACTCATGGCATTTGCAGAAGAGAATGAGGAACAAGCTTGTGAACTGCTGCACCCAGGACTTGAGGACAACCATAAGGCGTCAATCTTCGTCCGCGGACTGATGCTTATGAGCAAGACGGATGAAGGCCAAGTCGAGCAAGGGATCAGAATGATTGAGAGAATGGTGACAGATCGGTCAGTTCTTCAGTATACGTCCACCAACGTCCTCGCATGGATGGCAGACAACCCAGACACCCCATACCTGTGGGCTGGTCAAGGAGTCAGAGTTTACTGCCCAAGGTGGCATGCACCTCTGAGAAACCGCGATTGGTGCCTGCGTTGTGAGCTTTCCAGCTACATCCACTGGCTCCGATACATGTTCTGAAGGAAGAAGGATGAATCCCAGTTTACTTTGCTTTATTTTATTTCCGTATTAGTAGTAGTAGTATCTTGCAAGAGAGTTCTTCTTTTGTGTGTGCAGGTTTGTACTAACTGCACGAGAATCTCTTGCCTCGGATGTATTTATTTGCTTTCCCTAAAATGGAACTCAGCTTCTGAGACCACTGAACAGATCTTTACTTGCTTTCTTTTCGAAAAAGATGTCTGTACAGTCCGAGATGAATAAGTGACTGTCAGACCAAAAATATGCTGTTGACACACTCCGTGTGTCGGCAGTGCTTCTTTACTGCTTTCAATTAATAACCAGCAAAAATATGCATAAACTTGCTCTAAATTCACATGTGAATTTAGGCTTGTGATTAAATTTTCAAACTTTTAAATTGGGATAATATAATTGAGAGCATGCATGACATAAACTCCTGAGGTTTTGAGCTATAAAAATTTAATGATGCGATCAGCTTATTGGGTAATGAATCTGCATGTTAGAGATTTCGATTGAATAAATTGTTAGAATTAAACTTTGATTAAATTTGAGAATATTGTATGACATGAATCAATCTAACCTTGTGAGATTTGAGCCATGAGTCATTTTTACTCATTCATTTTCTTTGATGTGTGAATCATTTTGATTAAAGGAAACTAGAACTTGCAATTGGGACCGATTCAAGACCATGCCATATTCCAAAAATTGAGCATATGATCGAGGCACTTAGAAAAAAACCAAATTTTTGGCCTTCTTTTAAAATCCAAACCCAAAAATATTTTCCCTTTAGGATTAACCAATTTGAGCCTATAAGCCTAATTTTCCTTTGAAGCCCTCTATATTATTCCTAGCCTTATAAAAAGACCAAGAAATTCAAACCCAAGTGTGCAAGGATAAATTTTATCAAAGGCATTAAACTTATGATCATCAATCCATGTTAATCGGTATGTTATAAACCGATTAAAAAAAAAAAAGAGAGAGAGAGAGAGAGAGAGTTGAATCCCATTCAACACAAATAAATTGCAAACGACAAAGCAAATTAGACATAGTCTAATGTCATGCAATAGAAAAGAAAAGCAAAAGAAAGAAAAATATTGATGATCATAAATTTTAAATAAAAATGCCAAGTTATGATAGATTAATTCTTGCCACTTCTTAGCCCAATAATTTCCCTTTCCTACCTAATGTTACAACCGTATGCCCCATTACAACCCTTAAATAAGACCTCATGATCTCGATTTGAAGAAATGAGCCGGTGGCGAGTTGGTCTGATTGCAAGCTTATGGGATAATTTAATTAAATTTGATTTTGAGCGGTCATGATAAAACCAATTGAGAGTGAGTGAAATTTCCGAATCTCTTATATGTGAGGCTTTGTCTTATTGCAAATGTTCATGTCATCCTCTAATTCTCATCCTTAATCTTTGCATTTTTTAGGCCCGATATAGTGAGCAAGTATCATTTCATTAAACACTGCAATCAAGGGAGTTTAATACTTGTAGTTTTTGATTGTCTTATCCCAATCCAAAAAGAATGTGATTTATGAAGCCACGAAAATGAATTGAATATGAAGAGTCCGTGTTCTTAGGAACATTGACTCTGACTGCTCGGGGACGATCAGTATTAAATGTGAGGATGTTGATAATGGCCAGAAATAACCATTATTTTCAATCCATTTCCGTGTCTTAAACGGGCATTTGATCGCATTCCGGTCTTACATTAAGTAAGAAAGCAGTCGAATTGGACTGATTTATGCATAATTGTAAACATAATAAGCTGGTATGAAAAAGGCATAAATATGTAATTTTATTACATATTTATGTTAGAAAAATCCAAAAACATGAGAAAAAGAAAAGAAAAGAAAAAGGAATGAAAAGATGGGCAAAAGAATAAAGCAAGCCCACAAAATACAAAAAGATTGGAAAAAGATAGAAAAGCCCACAAAAAGAATATTTTCGGCCCATCTGGCCCAATCCAGCAGACCCAGGAACACCTTTGTCGCGGAAGCCCCTTTGTCGCGATGCATGGTTCCGCGACAAAGGAGGGTTCCGCGACCAAGCAATCCAGATGAAGAAGGAAACCAGCTGAGCCCTTTGTCGCGATGACCTTTGTCGCGATGGCATGCTCCGCGACAAAGGCATGCTCCGCGACCAAGACACCCAATTAGAGACACCAGACCCAGTCGAGAAGCTTTGCCACATGCAGTGTGTTCCGCGACCAAACTTGATGCTCCGAGACAAAGCTGTGATGTGTGTGATGTCTTGAGACACAATGGGCTAGAATCAAGGCCCATGGGCTTAGGGTTACACTTCTATAAATATGAGGTGTCTCCCATGAGCTAAGGGTTGGAATTTTGTTGATTAGAGCTCTCTTGAAGGCAAGGCAGTAGGAGCTTTCTCTTAGGTAGTGTAGTTTAGATTTATTTTCTTGTATTATTTAATTATGGCCCTTAGTTTAGTTTAGTTTAGTGTTTATCTTAGTATTTTACTGTTTACAGTGATCTAGATAGCCACTTTTATATCATGTTTTGGTTTCTAAACTCTTGTTTTAGGGTTTGTAATACCCAAATCATGGGTATTAACAACACCCCTTCAATAATATGGGAAAACATTCATCATTTGTGTCCCAAATCATGAAATGGGTCTCACACCCCATGGATTTATGCTTTCTTTTTCATTGTGGGGTCATTTGACCCCCATTATGCTATTTTTATGTTCACTGTTTGCATTTTATGGATGATGCTGTGTATTTGAGTGTGGTCAAACCCTAGATTAGGATTCTTGCTTTATTTTTAAATTCTGTCCAGTTTTGTTTAAGCATGTTATTTCATATTTTGAATGTTTCATGTTTGTTTTTAGCTTAGAATAGCTTTTTGATATGAAATAGGGTGAGATCACGCTGTTTGCATGCCACTGTTCATTTCTGCTTTTTCTGACTTTTGTCCTGACCCACCTTTGTCGCCAACCACCTTGTCGCGGAACCACGTTCCGCGACAAAATGGTTGCTCCGCGACAAAGGTGTCTAAAGACACTTGTCTTCATATTTTAAAACCCTTTGTCGCGGAACACCTTGTCGCGGAACCACGTTCCGCGACAAAATTTTCCATGCATAGCGACAAAGGAGCCAAACTCTTGCATTTTGTCTGCATGGCTTTTTGTCGCGGAATGATCTTGTCGCGGAACCACGTTTCGCGACAAAATCTCATTCTGAGACAGAAAAATTATGCCATGTTCTTATTTCTTTGAACACTTTGTCGCGGAACACCTTGTCGCGGAACCACGTTCCGCGACAAAATTTTCCATGCATAGCGACAAAGGTTCAAATGCTTTAAAAATTTTCTGAAAATCCTTTGTCGCAAAACACTCTTGTCGCGGAACCACGTTCCGCGACAAAATCTTGCTTAGCGACAAAGAAGCGTTATGCTGCCAAAAATTCTAAAAACTTGTCAGGATACCAATGTCGCGGACCCAGGATACCAATGTCGTGGACTTCGGTCCGCGACAAAATTTATGATATCGCGACAAAGACTCCCTTCTCTCTATTTAACCTCAAACAACCTTCATTCTCTTCCTATATTATATTGCATCACTCACATCATAACCCCACGGGTTAAGGTGTAACATTCTGGAATTGCAATATAGGGTGTTATGCTGCCCAAATTTTGAATTAATTGAACCCTTGAATCATTAACGATTAAAGATTGAGATTAGCAATAATTTACACATCAATAATCATCATGATTAAAGGACATTTGTTCAATTGCCATTAAAACACTCCTCTATAAACAAAATCTTGATGGCTTAAGCAGATAATCCGGACTGTAATTAATTATGGTAGGAGGGATTATTTAAGATCATCAATTGTGGACTCAATCCACAACCTTGCATGAGAAACCAATGTCTCTCATACAAGGAATCTTCTTTTATTTCTTGTTGATTTTGTCTTTGCGTGTTGTGTGTAACACTTAGTAAAGAATATATCAGACTAATGTTGGCGGGTATTCCCTCATGGATAACTAGCTCGTATTCTGGGTATTAATTACTGAGTGTTATTTTGCATGGTCTGGATGACTGTCAGTGGAAGCCTTGGCGGTTCGCCCATCCGGGGTTATAATAGCTGCTCGGCTGACTCCCATCCAGATACAGTTTTATTTTTCTTATCTTAATTTCCATACCCAAATTCCATTCTGTAATAGGAATCAGTTGACATCTGTCAATGCTAACTGATGATCATTATAGAAGGGAAGCATGTAGGTTTTTATCCGAATTCACAGACAGTGGAGGTCCAACTGGCATTGACACTACCATTATAGGGTCTAAGCTGTCTAAATTCGCTCCATCCGAGTAATTGGGAAATTGGACAGTAGATGTTTACAGTCCACCCGATTATTCTGCCCTTACTTTGGTCTCCTGACCACTTCATATCTGTGTTTCACCTTCTGTCTAGACCCGCATCTATATTTTGGGTCAATTAATTTTACACTTCCCTATATCTTTATGCATGATAATATTATGTACTATTGTGGTCTGTAATTATTTTGGGATCCTTCCCTTGGACAATAGAAGTTTAGATCTTAAACAGATATTGTGTAATAAATTTCCAACATATTGTGTAATAAATTTCCAACAAAAATCTCTTTATAAAATCCGGATCTGAGTAAGGGATAAATTCCTCAGTTATGACTAATTCATATTCTGTCAAGGGTTGCATTTTGGGAAATTAGAAGCAGAGTCAGCGATTAGGTCTCATCTAGACTGAAAGGATCTGTGTTTTAATTGAGAGTCTAGTACCTGATAGGGAATGATTTTCAAATCTTTTATTTTCCAAAATTGCTGTTTGTTGGGAATCTAAGATTAAATATTACACCGCAATGGGGTCCACTTGGACTCAAATACAGTGTAATAAATAATCTTAGAGGAACATCATCCAGGCCTTGGTTATTTTCTAAGATAGGGTTGAGTTTTCTTTCAACTACTATCCTCTTCTGCCAAAGCTTATTTTTGAGTCCTGAGTGAGTGCATCCGGGACAAATTAATTTATTAGTTTGTTTCATTAGTTTGTATCTCATAACCACCCGGAAAGAAGTGAACACTGCGAGCATTTCACCAAGAGCGAGGAATTCTTGATCCATACCCAGTCATCTTGACTGGGTGTTGTCTTTTACTACCAGGGTCAGATTTTCAAAACCTCCGAGTGATAGGTTTTAAATGCTTTCTTTACTGCTTTCTTTTAATCGCTTTCATTAGAGGTCACTCGGTTGTATTGAGAGTTGTGTAACTGCTACTAGGATTGATAGTTAATGGATAGTTTAGGGCTTAATTAGAATCTTTAGGTGTGACATGGGAGAATAATAGTAGTACTTGGCATTTCAATAAATGATATGTCGGGTGTTGCTTTTCCACCACAGATGAAGTAACACACCCAGGCCAGGGCAGTTACGAATTTGTGGTATCATAGAATCTGTGGTCTTAAGAACATGTAAACTCATATTATAAGTACCTGTCTGTTAAAGGGAAAGCATTATTGAGAGCATGAGAATTAGCTATCTGATAGAATTATCCCAAACAAAGATCTGTGTATAAAAATGGAAGTTTAATACTGCATTATCTAAATCTTGTCCAATTTTTATTCTTCCCTTCCTGTCCCTTCTGTCTACATTGTGATTCAGCTTCACGGCTGGCACAATGTAAATTTTCCCTGCTTTCATAGATAATGTTTATCGCAGTTTTAGAATAATTTTACCCGCTTTCTAGGATAGACTTATTCGCTTTGTAGAGTAAATTTTAACGCTTTTATAATCTAGTCTAGATTCATGTCAGTAGTTGTTAATCACTTTTCAAACCATTGGAGCAATGCGAATGGAAAATCTAGTAAAACGACGTGGGCCCTGCTTCTATCACACATCCTCCAGTGAACGATCCGGTCTTACTATAAATTACTGCAATTTTTGACACCGTGCGCTTTCGGGGGCACAGTTTCTTAACACGAGTAATAAAAACGTGACAACCTATAAATATATCCCTAATCACAACTCCGCCATCATAAATTGGTTTCATTAAATAAAACCTAAACCAGGATTATGATTTTTCGGAAATACTCATGTAGTGGAAATCTGTCAAAAGTTTCATGGCAGGGAATCTCATGACAAGAATTGATGAGAAATATCATGGCATTTATGCCGGGGACCCTCAGTGTGACAGGCTGAAGGTCAACCTATTCCGGATGTACCATGAGATTTGTCAGCAGTTTCATGACAGAGAGGACCACAGCGCCATTTGAAATTAAAGCACCACACTTGAGTAATAAAAAGAATAACAATCTTGATATATCCCTAAACCCATTCCCGTGAATCATAACTCTTTCCATTTAATAAATCTAACCTGGTATATTTTAGAAAATACTCGTGTGCGGAAATTGTCAAAAGTTTCAGCCAACACCAGGCAGCACACCCTTCTTTATCAACTCTAGTAGCCCTTTCTGTCCAACATGAGCCAACCTCTTGTGCCACTTTTCAGCATCACACTTCAGTGTAATATCAACATTACCAACAATAGTTTCAGCAATTAAATGATAAAGACTATTTCTCCTAACACCTTTAAGAATAATCTGAGATCCCCTCTTAACATGCAAAAAACCATCGTCAGATTCAAATTTATATCCCTTTGCTTCTAACATACCAAGTGATATAAGATTTTGTTTGAGTTGAGGGATATACCTGACTCCAGTGATGATCTTAATGGAGTTATCATGCAGCTTCAATTGAATATTTCCTATACCCTTGATGATGCATTTTTGATTGTTCCCAAGCATCACAACCCCTTGATCTTGAAGCTCCAAATCTGTGAACCAATCTTTGAAAGGGCACATGTGGAAGCTACATCCAGAATCCATAATCCAAGCATTTTGGATTGATGTTCCAGTAACATTTAACATCTCTGCTTCACAATACTCAACACAGTCAGCTGTTTCTGGAGGTTTTATTGGTCCTTTTGCTTGATTCTTCTTCTTGAGAATGAAGCAATCCTTCATAAGATGACCGGGCTTCTTGCAGTAATGACATGTCCTGGTTTCCTTTTCTTTCTCTTTCTGTACAGGGGCATCTTTTCCCTTTGACTGATTTTGCTTTCTGGAAGAATTTTTCCAATTTTTCTTGTACTTCTTGATCATCAATCCCTCATTTGATTGATCTGTTTTTCCCTCAGGCCTACCTTCATTTCTTTTCTGCAGTTCTTTAGCCCTCAAAGCAGACTCCACCTCTTCTAATGTGATGGTGGATTCCCTTCCAAATAGCATAGCATCTTTAATATGCTCGTAAGACTTTGGCAATGCATTTAACAGAATGATTGCCTTGTCTTCATCATCTAATTTCACATCAATATCTTCAAGGTCATCCAATTATTTATTAAACTCATCAAGCTGCTCTTCAATCCCTTTTTCTTCTGTAAATTTGGTGGAATACAACCTTTGCTTCATGTACAATCTATTTGCAAAGGATTTTGACATGTATAAAGATTCCAACTTCGTCCAAACTCCAGTTGCAGTGGTTTCTTTGGCAACTTCTCGAAGGACCTTATCAGTAAGGCTCAAGATCAGTAATGAATGAGCTTTGTCCAGAATTTCCTCCTTCCTTGATTGAGTCATTGTGTCTGGCAGTTTTTCTGCACCCTTCAAGGCTTCCACAACTCCATGTTGTACCAGCAAGGCCCTCATTTTGATCCTCCACAGGCCAAAGTCATTTTTCCCAGAAAACTTCTCAATCTCCAATCTTGATCCCATCATGGAAGCGTACGGTCAGGCCTTGATTCGGTTTCCCACAGACGGTGCCACTTGTTGTAACAGTAGCAAAAAAATAAAAGAAAGAAAAACAAACACACAAGAATTACGTGGTTCGATCAAGATGATCTACATCCACGGGAGTGCAATCAATCCACTAATACACAAGAACAAATGATTACAATACAGATAATCCCTCAAGAACATTCAATGTTCTATCACCAAAGTAATCTCACAACAATTCTTGTGTAAAACTCCTCACAAAAGCTGAAAACAGAATCAGCAAAGTATTTCTCAAATTCTCTCAAATGATAAGCTGTATTCTCCCTCTCAAAATCCAGCTGATCAAATAGAGAACTAACTTCTAACTGCTCTCCAAAAATTAACTGCTGTCAGTTAGAACTTTTAAGACACATTAGCAGATACACACTTTACAATTTTGGATTAAAATGATTCCAGACCCTCTCAATTGCAGTTTACCCATCCTTAGAATTCTGTATAGTAATGAATACTAGTATTGATTTATTCAAATAGTTGAACAAAACATTAGCAGAAGCTCTTATTATAAATTAAGAAAATTGAATATTACTCTATTTGTCAGCACTTGGGCGGTTAATATAGTACTCCTAATACAATTGTGGAGGCAACACCTGTACAAATACACAAAAAATTAGTACATCATACACAAAAAATTAGTACATCATACAATATGGTTAAATGTACAGTACATGCATAATGTGGAAATGAAGTACATGTTTGTATATAATTATTAGGGTAAAACTTTAAGAAAAAAAAATATATTTATATTTACTTGTATCAATATTCTATTGTAGAACATTATATATTTGATAGAAATATCTTACAATTTGTATAAATTATTTTAACAATATAAATGTAACTTTATATAATACTCCCTCCGTTTTTAAATATGTTTACCCTTTGCATAGTTGTTACTATTCATTTAGTGACTTTGATTCAACTTTTTGACACAGTTATATAAGATAAAATATAGTCAAGTGAGATATTGTTGGATTTATCTAATCGCGTAGTTTTAGAATATCAAATTTTTATATTTTTTACTTGTATATAATTTAAGTTATAATTGATTAAAAATGTGTATTGGATTGCGTGATGTGCATGAATGGTGAAGTTAAAAAAGAACGGAGGGAGTAATTACTCCCTCCGTCCCATTTAACTTGTCTTGTTTCACTTTTGCACACAATCCAATGCACTTTTTCAACTGTTAATATCTCAAAATATGTTCAATGAAAAATTATGCAAAATATATATTATAAAACTATATGATCATACGATTCTAATAAGACCCAACTCGACTATTTTTCTCTAAATATATACTTGAAATAAAGTTGAGTCAAAGCTGAACAATGAACAGTGTAAAAAAGTCAAACAAGACAAGTGTGGTGGGACGGAGGGAGTATTTGCGAAAGCAAAAGTACATTGATTTAGGTAAGTGGTACTTAACATATAATAATGTGTGCTTAATTGAATAATATGAGATGGATTGTGAATTGAAAGTACACTCAGACTAGCTCCAGTACAAGTTAATTAAAATACCAGTAATAGCAAAGTAGTGGTATCTCTTTTTTGTTTTTCTTTTTTTTTTTAAAAAAAAAAACATATTTGTTTAAATAAAGGAGTCTAACTTTGATCGTGACTATAGTGTTCGATAACAAATCAAACATTATTTGACAAATCAAAATATTATTTGATTTGTAACTATATATCTTATTTCAACAATAAATTAATATTATCTTCAAAAAGAAATAATAATAATAATAATAATAATAATAATAAATAATGATCAACTGCCAATATAAGAATGAGACTTGATCCAAATGATCATGTTCTCTACCTTCCAAACATAGGTTGGAGATTCGATTCCCACGCATCTCCTATCCCCCCCCCTTTACCCCCATTGTAATTTGTGTAACTTGGGCCCCCAACACATAGGTGTCAATATTTACCAAAAACTGCCAATAATGATGGGTGTTAAAGAAATCATATAGAACTCCATTTAATTCACCAAAAAATAATTAGCAGCAACGATAGATGCATTATTTGGCCGACCTCAAATAGATGACTTCTGGAAATTTTAGGTGTATTATTTGTATCCAATTATATTTCATGTGGACGTCAATGTTTAATTGCTTAATAATGCAGAATGCGTTTCGATCGACACCACATACAAGATATGTGGAGTTCGAATAGCGTTGCTCATTAATAATCACTAATTCAATTAAGATTAGAATTACTTAAATTAATGGATTGGATTATGGAATACGGATAAACATCATGTACGTAACATGGCCGGCCAGCATGTATATATATATATGTGTGTGTGTGTGTGTGTGTTGAATCTTTTGGTGCAAATTTTGAATTTTCCCGTGTCTCCGATCCCCGGCCAGCGTCTTTACAACTGTTAAAAGATTCCTTGTAATTATATGACCAATTATATGATTAATTTAATCAGTAACCTTTCTTAGTGAAGCTGCAGAATAATAATAAGCATAAAGACAAAGGAGAATATTCTGCACAAATAAAATAAACACACAAGTGTTCAGACTATTAACGCATACACTTCTTTTATTTTTGCAATTTTTTCGCTTAGTAAAAGAATATAGACAAATTGGTCCAAGAAGGCAAGAACATACATTACACTAAGAATATTGGACTAACGATAATTAATTAGAAACAATGAAAAACATTAATGTATATATGCATGTAATGATGTAGTCTAAATAAAATAATGTAACATCCATCCCTCGGCCTATGGAGATCATCTCTTATAATTTGGGACATGCATGAGACTTACATTAAAAATTTGAAAAATATGAATAAATAAATAAATTGTTCATATCACCAATGTAGATATTCAAATCACCATTCAAACATTACTATGTAGGTTTACAAGATATTGAATTTTTTTTTAAAAAAAAATTAATGTCTTATTTGCATAGGATATACTAGTAGTTTAATTATTATAACCCACTTGTCCTACCATTAAAAAATGATCACGAAACGATCCATTAAAATAACCATGAATAATACAGATATGTGTTTTAAGTAAAGTTAATCGATCGGTTTTTTTGTTAGATTTAAAATTAATTGTATATGATAAATTAGTAGTAAAAAGTTAAATGAGAATAGTAAGCATGTGGGTATGAAATTGGCATGTGACATGTACCCATATTTCCCAAAGTACAGACACAATGGTTACTTGGAGGGAGTTCATATATTTATTACGATTATTTCTTCATTTTTTTAGGCACAAAATGTAACTTACACGCATACAATTTGAATAGAGATTGAATTCTGACTTTTAAATATTTTTAATAGTATAACTGTATATTTTTGTCAAGAGGGAAACCTCGATTTTGAGTATCAAGAGACTCCAATAATTAATTTGAATTCATTTCGATCGATGCATATACAGTGTCAACACATGGAGTTTGATCTAGTGGTCAAGTTTCCCGACCCCCAACCTATAGGTTAGGTTCGGGAGTTAAATTTTCTCACCCAGCTTCTTATCTCTCCCTTTGTCTATTTATAATTTGTTTGGTATAGGCTCCCACCCACTCATTTCTTAACATGTATATATAGACAGTAGGACAAAAAAGATACAACTTCCTTGACCATTAAGCCACCTTTCCACTTGCAATAGTAATATTTATAATTATGGTATAAAATTATGTTAAACTTGTGTTTGGAAGGCATTGGATTGATAAAATTAGTATATTTATATTTAATTAGGGTGAGTTGATACGATATATCGAAAAATTTTCACCATATTGAAACTTTTTTAATGGTACGCAGAAATTCATATAGATATATAGAACCTTTCAGTATGCCGAGAAAATCAATATGAAAATATTTTATACTAATATTGTACTAATTTTTCGGTATACAGTCGATATACCACATACCGAAATATGTTAAAGCATGCCAAAAATATTGAAAATTCGGTATATATCGGCATGTCGTGGTATACTAGTACCACAATACTAAAAATACGATATGTATTTGTATATTTTGGTACCACGATATGTACCAAGTTCAGTACGGTAACAGTGTACTGCAGTACCAAATAATATATACCCTTACCATATAGAAATCTTACAATCTAGTATCACTACTATCTGTGTCTTGGACTGCGTGAAACGCAGAAGTGCAGTACTTATATGAGAACAGAGGAAGTAGTTTGATAAGTAGCATATTCATGAGCAGATTCGACTCAATATATATGCTCAAATTCAATATTGTATATACATATTTTTTAAAAGAAGCTTCACGAGCATATTGGTTAATTTTAGTATATTTTTTTTCTAAAGACCTATACAAGAGTAGGAAATTATGGTGGGAGCTGCCATGCCACACAAATTACAAAGAGACGAAATGTATAGATAGGGAGCCGGGTGGGAAATCGAACCCCCAATCTAAAGGTTGGAAGTCGATGACTTAGCTTTACCACTTGGTCAAGTTCTCATCCACTAATAATGATAATTTTAGTACTCCATATTGTTCTTCACTAATGATGATAATTTTATTCTATATCTTCTAATTATATTGTTCTTCATTAATAGCAGAAAATAGTATAAATATGATATACTTCAATACTTTCATATTCGAACACACACGTACCCACATAATTGATACACGCCTTCCTTCACACCCGCGCATGTGTATGCATATATACGGGGACATACACTACACTCCACATATTATTAAAAATAAAAAATAAAAAATAAAAATAAACAAACACATGGTGAACTCCAGGCCTTGTTGGTGATGTTGGATGTTTTGTTCTTCAATTTTCAAAAGAAATCAACAATTACACATGCTCAATGTTTTATTTTATTTTATTTTATTTTTATTTTTTATTTTTTTCATTTTACGACCAGTTGAATGCTCAACAGTATTTAAACAATTTTATGTATTTTGTGTCCTTTTCATGAAATCACATAGATATCTAAGATAAGTGTACAATGTAATAATTTAGGTGAAGAAAATATTATCACATAATAACTACCCTTGGGGATTGGACTTGACAATAACCAACAAAATAAAACAATCAACACACACCCTTCGTAAAATACCCAGCAGGGTAGAGACTTAATTAGTTGCCCTTATAAATATAATTAATAACAATAATAATAATAATAACAATTAATACTGTAATAAGCTAAATTACATTTGAATACAAAGAAAAGAAAATCGAAAGTCCTCAAGTTAATTATAGTAGTGCCTTAGTATGGACGACAGCCGCTTTTCTTCCACGCCACCAAACGCTTCAAAAAGTGCATAACCTGTGTATTGTACATATACAAGAAAAATAAATAAATAAATAAAAGAATTGAATAAAGATGATGAGATTTTGATATCCAAATTAAAATTAGCTAATGACAAATTATATATGAAACAAGATTTTGTGTACTTGCCTGTAATGGTTCTTCCAAACTGTACAAGGCACTTGTTTCTCTAGCTGCCTTTGATACTAGGATTCCTAAACCTTGTCCTCTTTTTCTCAACACCTGCAGATTCATCATTAAAATTACTCCTACTTGTCTGTCACTTATGATTATTTGTTTTTTTTTTTTTTTACCTTAATTACTTGTGCATATTTGCTGTAATATTATTACCTTGAATGCATCTTCGTCGGTGCGATCATCGCCTATGTAGATCGGCAAGACATTGTCCGTATCCCCATAACCTGAGAGGTAGAAAGGGCATGGAAAATTGTTAACAACAATCCCATAATCGTCTTCCGATGTGGGACACTCGATAGAATTACAACGAACGGACCTAATGATTCCAACAAGAATTCAACTGCATTCCCCTTGTCCCATTTTATGGCGGGACGAATCTCTAGAACCTTCCTCCCTTGATTCAATCTGAGCCCTTGGTACTCCTTCACGGTCGATTTTACTACGTCGGCCAACTCTCCCCATCTCTACATAAAACGCCATTAAGTAAAAAAAAAAGGGAAATTGGATTCATACATGTAGATATTTCTTTAATTCATTGATTGATTTTTGTATAAAGAAAAATTGGCAAAGTGACCATCAGGAGTGTGCAAAAATTCTGTACCTCTTCCTCCACGCAACGGTAATGCACAGACAGACAAAACTTGTTGTTTTCAACCTTTGCTCCCGGAATATGTTTGATTTTCTCCACCAAACATTTCCATACCTGAATTGATCAAAATATTAAAAATTATTACTTTTATTTTAAAAAAAAAAAAACCGAAAAATGTTCGATAGAAATGTCTTAAATTAATTATAAATTAAGAAAAAAGCAAAAGCAAAATATGGACAAAGAACCTCATCAATCATAGGCAGGAACTCTCGTGCCGGCTGGCAAAGGACAGATTGATGACTTCCCTGTGTAACCGAAAAAATAGACAAGCAGAAAATATGAACCAAAGGAAAACTTGGCTAGCAATACAATAGCAATAGACACATGGGCTACCACCCGATGGTACACATTAATATGTCGTCGTCTATCGACTAATATATTAGTATTATTGTTAGAATGTCCTACGTCGTTTGTTTATATTGCTTATATGTTGGGATATCCCATGTTTATATGAACACGTGTCACTCTACCTATTACGAATTGGTTTTGTGTTGAACCACCAGGTCCATCTTCTTTCCAACAATTACTATTACTCACATTATTTACCCCATGTCGTTTCGATGGGCCCTTGATGTCCATTCCATGGCTTCCCGCGTAATATAGCTCCGACAGCCTCACGAAGCTGTGCACCTACACCCACCACCATACCCCATTATATTACTATATTGCCATCGCCAAATCATACATACAGTGGGGATATTTGGGAGTCAGCAGATCCGCTAGCAGATAGCAGATTCGGAGAGAGAATTGTGAGAGGATATGCTCTGTTTGAATCCGCTTTCCGCTGCCCAATCTACTTACATCCAAACATCCTCAATATATATTTGTACGTTTCCCTCTATACATCACCTGTAATTAATGGACCTAGCTAGTTTGGATGCATCATATTATACTCTATATATACATACCTTAGAGCAACATCTCCCACTGACAATGGCTGTGGGGAACAACTTGGCCACGTCCTTTAGAGCCTCCCGCATCTGAATTTTTCATTTTTATTCGTTACAACATATGATTGATTAGTGGATAGATAGATTAAGGTTGTCCGGGAACATGGATCGGATACCATGATTAATCAATACTACTAATATATATATAATAATAACCTCATTGGTCATGAAGGCGCGATCCGGATCCTCCACGATGGGCGACAACGTTCCATCGTAGTCTAGGAACACCGCTATCTGCTTCCCTGTTGCTGCCGCGGCTATTTCCTCCCACATTCCCAGAGCTGAGGGGTGTCGAAACTGTTCCATAAAAAGTAGTAGAAAAAATTGATTCGTATCAGATAGGTAACGTACGTATAGTATGTTGTCACATACATACATTAGTGACAAGATTCTGTTGTCACTCACAGTCCAGGAGTTTTGTCGCTGTTCATATTCGTGGTTGTTGTTGTTGTCGTCGTCTGAGGCCCGATGAGTGGGCGAAGAGGCCCGCATTGAATCTAGGAAGGCGTTGATTCGGGCGTCGTTCTTGCAGGTCGTTTCGAGCTTCTTGAGGATCCTTCTTTTGTAGCTGTATTTTTTAACGGGCGTGGACGGGAAGAGGGATGTGTTGGAGATGGCGACGGCGATCGCCATCGTCAGGTGGGAGTTTCCTCCTTCGGAGATTACTATGTCCTGGTTTGTCATGATTAGATTCCAATTAATCTAATTGCAACCTGCGGCATTCACAATCATATCATTTAGAAGTATTTGGTAAACAGAGAATTGATCAAGAAAAGAAAGTGCAAGTGAGATTACAAAGTGTGACTATATATAACCTTGTAATAGAAGAGCAGAAAATGGGAATTTAATGTTAACACAGGGGAGAAAGGAAAATGGTAAACTACTAGTAGTATTTTAGTTGAAGAAAAAGGTAGAGAAATGGAAAGGAGATACAAGTGAATGAATGATGAGTGGTGAGGAAGGGAAAGGAGTGGTATATATGTCTATTTATAAGCAACAGGAACTACTACTACTGTACTACTACTCCCTCCGTCTTTAAGCGAAAATGACTTGTTTAATTTTTTTCATTTATTATTTAATTTAATTTTATTGCACGTATATACATTTAAATATATCATCCAGTTGGAGCTGGCCTGAGTAGCATGGGGTTCTGCCGGCTTAAGCAAAGGTCTCGGGTTCGATCTTTTATATATGCAGAATTCTGCTCTGGGAGATGCAACCCTTCGATGCCCACCCGATTATCGAGGGATTAGTCTTGGGTCCAATGAGCCTTGAGGATACCCTGATATTTACCTAAAAAAGTTGGATATTATTAGAGTCATCTCATCACAATAGTTTTAACTGTATTTTATATATAATTTTTATTTGTACACATTTTAAAATATTAACCATTAAATAAGTGCATTAAAATCTATATGTATAAATGACGAGACATTTTGTTTTGAATGGTAGGAGTACTAGTACTTAATTAATAGAGACTGCCCCAGCCCCAAGCTACTAAAGTTGCACATATGTATTAGTATAAGAAATTTCTTTTTTTCTTTTTAATTTATTAAAAGTTGACAAAACATGTCAATGAGGTAAATAGTAAATGCAGCTATCGGTTAAATAAAACAAAATATATAAATTTGTGTATGATTCTTATAGATTAATTGAGACAATTTAGTAGTAAATGCTAATAATTTGTCAATGAATAGTTAGTTATAAATTAATTTTAATGAAATCCAAAGAATTATATTATTGTAATTTTACATTTATGGGCCATATTAATAACTAGTACTACTCCCTCAGTTCCAAAATAGTAGTCTTTTTATAGATGAAAAAGTGTTCCACAATAGTTGTCATTTTTAGGTAGTTTTAGGTAATTATGTTATGTTTTTACTAAATTGCCCTTTACTTTACATAAATGTTATTTGTTGACATTTATTACGAAATGGTTAGTTGAAGGGTAAAAATAGAAATTTATGAGTTAATTAATGTATATCTTAATTATTGAAATTGAATTGAAAGAGACAACTAAAATGGAACGGAGTACTTCGGAGTCTTCTTATGGGAGCATTAAGTATAGAATCAAGTATGACTTTTATATGTGAATTTTACATATTGGTACGATATCATTTTTTTAATCATTTGTACGAAATATATAGAATATGAATCGCAAACTGAAATATATAAATAATAGTATTAATGAGTATTTATTTGATATTTTTAAAATTATGGTAATGGATATGCTGATCAAATTCATAATATTTGGCATTAAAATATAATGCAACAAATCACAAGTATTTTTATGTACGATATATGTTGAAAATGTACCACAACAATTAATTTGTGGGCTGCCTTTCTCATTATATATATGAGAAAAAAATCATTCCATCCATTATTAATTGATTTTGAATTAAAATTTTAATTTCTATTCAATGAACTAGATACTTAATTGTGATGGGAATTAGATATACTTGGTCATCTCCGTTGACTTTGAATCATAGCTTAGGGTTTGATTCTCACCCAGACCTCTATTCCTCACATTTATCTCCTTTGTAATTTGTATGGCTGGCTTGAATTCCCAAAATATTTGCCGACACATAGGTGTCAGTCAATGTTTAAAAAAAAAAAAAAAAAAAAGCTAGATACTTTTGATTAATCCACAACTGAAGTACCAAAAACTCGCATAAATGCATGTTAATATTTATTTGCTTAAATTAATTAAGACAATCTTCTGACCCTTGGTTATAAGGATGGATTGAGGGGTTAAGGGGAGCCATTATCTTATTTGCTAACTTTTTGTTATTATTGCATAATTAATATATATATATATATATATATATAATTCCCATTAATTTCCAACTTTATAATTGATAGTGAATCCTCGCCATGCCTCTCCCTTCCCAAACACTCCTTTGCCTAGATCTGCTTCAGCTTCAATTGTAACAAAATAAATACTAAATAATAAATAAATAATTAAATATTCTACTCTTATTGATAATTGAAACATTGTTGTAATGCGTAAAGATAATTGAAGGAGCATGCCATAAGTTCCAAAGAAAAACAAAGGTAGAACATAAATAGGTAGGGGATGAAATTTGGGGCAAGTAAATACTAGTTTGTTTTCTATTTCTTTTTTTTTTTTATAAAAATATATTTTTCCATATTGTCCGAAACTTCCCAATTCTCTTACCGGGGAAAAGCCCTTCCGCTAAAGAATATTTTGAAGATTCTGCTGATGTTTTTGGATTCATTTTCCTCGTGTTTTTTCTTTTAAAACTCATCAATTTGTTCTTCACTTTTGAGGGATTTGATGTGATTCTGTTTCTATTGAGATTTTCAGTATTGATTCTGTTTTCGAACGGGTTTGATTGATTGTACGGGTTTGATTGATTGTATAGGTTTCAACTTTCACTAATAATAACTTCTTCTTTTTCTCTACATGTCTATAGAAACAGTGATTTACATCATGTTTATTTAAAAAATTCACTATGTTTTTTATGCTTACAATTACTGAATTTTTTTATTTTTATTTATTTATTTATTTTGTGCAAAGGCAGCTGCTGTTAAAGACAGTAGTAAGTAGTTTTATAGAGAATTATTGTAACAGGTTATTTTCCCAGAACCTTCATTGTGATTCTTTTTTCATGTGACTATTTTTTAAAACCATTTCTCTCTTTTATTTTTTATTTTATTTTATTTGTTTTAGGTATTATTTGTTTCTGAAAATTAAAATCTAGCTAATTGATGATAGTGTTCATAGTTTTTTTCTGTTAACCCATTATATTCTTTTGTTTTTGTAATTTTTATTCTCCATATGTTAATTTAGTTAGTACTTAATACTTATATACGATATAATTTACTTCATTTTTTTAAAGTGTTACACTTCATATATTCACGCAATGAATAACACATTTTTAACGTTTAATATCTCAAATTGTCTAAAAGTAAAAATTATAGTAAAAATTTGACATTCGAAATCTATGCGATTAGACGAATCCAACAAGATCTCATTTGACTATATTTTATCTTATATAATTTTGTTAAAAAATCGAATTAAAGCTACTTAATAATGAATAATAATTACTATGCAAACGTAACACTTTAAAAAAAAGGTATATTTCTAAGAAATTTTTTCCAATAATATAATAATTTTTCAAAGCTTATATTTTCGAATTAAAAAACTACATATGAAATATTATACTAATAATCAAGTGAGTGAAAGCGGTGAAAGTTACCTGTTTATAAAGTCACATACATGAACTGAGAAGTGTGTGTGTGTGTGCCCATTGAAATTGTAATAAAACTAGCAACTGTTGACCTAACCTGTTTGCATAAAAACCAGCAGCAAAACATATATTGAGTATTTTTTAATTTAACACATGATCATTTAACAATTATTCGCCATTGTTGTCATTCTCATGGACGACACTTATAAAGTTCTAATGCTGCCCATTTTGATTTATTGTTCAGTCAAAAACAGACATGTATACTATAAGAGAATCAAATTCCCAAAGACTGCCTTTTTCCTTTTTGTTTAGAATTCAGATCCACAATTATAATTGGTTCATTTCAGACATGACAATTAATGGTAAATTAATGTTCTTTGTCACACTACTGTGGAAGGAATAATACCCCCATTTATATTTTAATTTGTTCCCAATTCATTTTGCGTATTTTATTATCTATCCTTAATTATCTATCCTTAAAAATGTTGTGAAGAATTCTATAATTAACATGAATCGCTTTCCTTTCAAATTTGTTTGAGGTCATACTGAATAATATTCTTAAAACTATATATCATCTTATTTTTAGGAACTAAACTCGTGCTACGATTGTGTTAAATATTTTAATACACACTTCTCTAGTCAAATTTCTAGGTTTTGTTAGCCAATGTTTTTGCTAATATTTTTATGCATGACCCTAGCATAGCTCTTCCATCGTCATTCCTGACAATGTCATTTTAATTAAAAATATTAGAATCGGAATAAAATCATTAGAAAATGAAAGAAGATTTCATGGAATATATATATATATATATATATATCAGACAGGGATTAATAAGCCCAGCATGCATTAGGAATAAAAGTTTAAAAGAAAATATATAAAACATATGTAATGTATATATAGTTAATAAATTCCATTAATTAAATTAATAAAGAAAAAAAAAGGAACAGAAGAAGATGGATATTGTTATTTGCTAGGGCCATAAAATGTCATTGATCTGTGCGTCTGTTTAATTTACTCACATGCTAATGATAAAGCAAGGCAGTTGACGAGCTCTAACAATTTAAACAATGTCTTTTAAACAAACAATTTACGTCTGTACCTTCATAATGCTTTTTTTTTTTTTAATTATTTGCAAATAGTGTATATAATGCAATATCATGATTAAATACTACAAAATTCATCAATTATATATATATATATATATATATATATATCAAGTACTTCCTCCGTTTTGTTTTAATTGCTACATTTGGGTTTTGGTCACTATTACACACATACTTTAACTTAAAGTTTTATCATGGTTATACAAGTTAAAATATAGCCTGCAAGTGAGATCTTGTTAGATTCGTCTCATCGTGTAGTTTTTAAATATCGAACTTTTAGATTTTTTACTAGAACCGAACTTGAGTTATTAATGATTTAAAATGTGTGTTGGACTGCGTGCAGTATGGGTCCGCAGCAAATAAAAAAGAACGGAGGTAGTATATAGTAGTAATAAGTAAAAGGAAAACGTGTAGATAATAGTATGGATGGATGGATCGGACGCATGATGTTGAATGTTGATGTAACTAATTGTAAGTATATATATGTAAGTAATATAAATGTAGGGCATGCACCCAATTACTAGTATATTGAAGAAGATACTCCCTCCGTCCCCCCACACTTGTCATGTTTGACTTTTTTACACTGTTCATTGTTCAGCTTTGACTCAACTTTATTTCAAGTATATATTTAGAGAAAAATAGTCGAGTTGGGTCTTGTTAGAATCGTATGATCACGTAGTATTATAATATATATTTTGCATAATTTTTTATTGAACATATTTTGTGATATTAACAGTTGAAAAAGTGCATTGGATTGTGTGCAAAAATAAAATAAGACAAGTTAAATGGGACGGAGGGAGTAGTATATATAGTGAATGAATGGATATGGAGTTCCCTAGCTAGCTACCCTCCTTACAATTTACTACATGAGGCAGGCATCATCGATCAGTACAGTCATTATCTGTCCATGTCCATTTGTACTCTTTCCAATTGGAATAACTCCATCTTATAAAGAAATCTCAATTAAACCGACCTCACATTAATTATATAATAGTCATATTTGTAGTCAATAAAATTGTGGGAAAAAATTAATCCATTATTATTAGTTTTGAGTATGTGTAGTATTACATGATTTTTTTATTGTATATATTATTGAGATATTAACAGTTTAAAAAGAGTACTGAATTGTATTCAGAAGTCAAATATGACAAGTTAAATAGGAATGAGAGAGTATATTTTTCAAAAAGAGTATATTGTTATACTAATTGATCTATATATATAATTTTTTTTTCCGTTTTCTTTTAGAGTAGGGATTTAGATGTGAACATATGAATTTAAGTAAAGCTATTGCTAATAGTAGATTGCTTGTCTTTATACTGTTTCCGATGAATTCAAAAGTGCGTTATTACAAGTTATTCAAGTCTTGGAAAAAATTTATTAACGGCCATGTTTACAAATATATAAACAATGAAAAATGAAATTACAATTTTGACGAGATGATGAGAAGAAAAATATTGAAAAATTCAAAACTACAAAATGTGATCATCTTGTTCGTTGCCTAGCATGCAGCCAATGAATTCATCTCGTTGTTCGTATATTATAAGTGATTATATGTACTCCCTCCATTCCTTTTTAGTAATCTTTTCAAAGACTAAAAATGTTTTAAAATAGTTATCACTTGTAAATAGTTATAGGTAACTAGTTATGCTATATTTTTACTACTATATTACCATTTGCTTTATATAAATATTATTTCTTGACATTTATTATAAAAGAGTTTAGTTAAAGGGTAAAAATGAAAATTTATTAATTAATTAATACAAATCTTAGTTATTAAAATTGAGCTGAAAGATACAACTGATAATGAATGAAGGGAGAATCAGCAAATAGAATTCGCCATGTCTGTTTTCCAGTAAATATTCACAATTAATTGTTGCACGAATTAATTTCAACTCTGATCAAACTAACTAATTTTAAAACACAATTGTTGCACGAATTAATTTCAACTCTAATCAAAGTAATTAATTTTAAAACAAATTAAATATCATCATGATTATATATGCACGCAAGCTGCGTTTCACAATTAAATAAATATACATATTCCAACTCAATAATATATAGGCTATATAATACTCCCTCCGTCCCGCGAAGATTGAAGCCTTTCTTTTGGGCACGGTAATTTAGGTAGTGGAGTTTAGTAGTTAAAGTGGTGTGGGTATTTGTGTTTAAGATTATAATGAATTTTGATACTGTTTATTGTTTAACTTTGACTTAATATTATCGTAGTGATGTAATTTGAGAAAAATATTCAAGTGTGGTCTTGTTAGAATCGTCTAATCGTGTAGTTTTAGAATATATATTTTATACAATTTTTATTTGTATCAATTTTGTAATATTAAGAGTTAAAGAAATATAAGGGACTTTGTGTAGAAAAGTAATAATGCATTGGAATTTGTGCAGAATAGTAAAAGTAAGTATTTTTAATGGGATTTGACAATAATTAAGATTCTAATCAAACTTATATTAATTTAATTTTTTTAAAAACGGAAAGGGTTCAAACTTCGTGGGACACCCCAAAAAGGAATAGGGTTCAAACTTCGTGGGACGGAGGGAGTATATAGTAGTAGTATAGTAAGGTGGTTGACTAAATTCAATTCAAAGAGAAAATTAAAATCTATCAAACCCCACATCTCGTGTAGTGCATATAATTTGCACTGCATAATCAATAGTACTATATATATTCACATTCACATGTAGGTATTAACTTTATAGGTGTATTATAAGTGCATTCTTTATTTTATTTATTAGCTTTAATGAAGTAATTAATATCGTAGATATATATATATATATCTAATATATATATATGGGGAAAAGAATCATGCTACAGTTGTAGAATCCTGCTACAGTTGTTTCTTAACAACAGTGCCGAATCCTTGCCCGCCCGACCCGATTTCATATCTCACCTGCTCTCACCAATTTCGCTCGACCTCCTTGTTGTGTGCCTCAACCTCTCTCCCTCCTCCTCTCGTTTCCCCAATTGTGCCCTCAAAATTGTGCCCTAGAAGCTCTCACCGATTTTCCTCCATTTCGATCTTGCTACATCCAACCCCATCGTACGCAAGGAAGAAATGGCCTGGAATTCTGCCCGACCCGCGCTACATCCCCCGTCAAAATCCCTGCACTCATTCCGTCGTCACCACTTTTCCTTCCAAATCCATCGCCTCCGCTCCGCTCCTAAACCCGCCGCCTCTCTCCCTACTGGCTCCGCGCTCTTCCCCAACGGAGTATCGGCGGATTGTTGCCTGACCCGCGCTTCCTTGCCCCGCCAAACGCCCTGCACTACCCTCGACACCCCTTCTACTTCGAAATCCATCGCCGCCGCTCCGCCCGCGAACCCCGCCGTGTCTCCCCCTTCTTTCCTTCTCCAAACCCCCTCGTGTTCGTCGTCTCGTCAAGAGCCGACTAAGGTAACGATTGTTTCTTTTCCACGAGTGCATCCTCCGATTTCCATGTGTAAGTTATTTGTTGCCCGTGAATTGTGTTTAGTTTGTTTTGTTTTAGAGTAAATTTGTTATTTAGGGTTCTGGGAATCAGAAAAGGGAGGGTTCTACAAAGGGTTTGGGGTTAAATTTTAGGATTAATGTTTTGGGGGTTTGGCATTGCAGTTGATATTCAATGATTCTTTAGTGTGATTTCACTATAATTAGGAGGAACCGGTGCTGGCGACACCAAGTGCTTTGCATCGCTGTCGTGGTCCGTTGCGGCGTGTCGCAGTGCCGCCCCCGCCTCATTGCAGTCGAGCACCTAACAAATCGCCACCCACGATTCGTAGCTTGCTGGGGTACCACCGTACCAGTCCCGATTTGCCCCTTTCCATTATCAAACACAAAAATTATGATGTCTGTCATCTTAGTGTTGAAGTGGCTTGCAGCATTCGGACCAACATATTCAATCGCACGCCACCACTCCCTTTCAGCGGTGAGTACTGTTGAATGCCTTATTGAAAAGTTTCCTTTATATACTCAATTAACCTTCTTTCTCTCTTGCTCAACTTGATCAATAACTGAAGCCATGCTTGCAGATTTTATGTTCAATGCTATTTTAATAGTTGTTTTTAGTAGTAGTATTTTCATAATTTTATGTTCAATGCTGATGTTCATTTTGGTCTTGCATATGACTTTCTCAGGAATTGTGTTTCCTTCTCTACTTGCTGCGTACATTGGGCAAGCTGCGTATATCAGGGAGTTCCGAGGAATGTAGCAAATACGCTTTACGAATCCCTATCAGGCAATTGTGTGACAACATCAGATTTTCAATTTAAAGTCCTACTGATGGTGTAAATGTTTGTCTTGTTGAATATAGATCCACTTTACTGGCCAACATTTGTCGGGGCTAATGCTGCAGCCATTATTGCAAGCCAAGCCATGATATCCAGAGCATTTGCAATCATATCTCGGTCCCTCGCCCTGAGTTGCTTCCCGCGAGTGAAGGTTCTTCACACTTCTGCTAAATACGAGGCCTAAATGTATATCCCTGACGTAAAGTACATGCTTACGATTGCTTTTATTATGGTAAACTACTTTCAAAACCACAACAAATATAGGCAATGCTTACAGTAAGATCGGATTGATTGTTTACAGATTTCCTCTAAGCCCAGAGTATTTGTTGTTCAGTTCGTGACTCATTACTATGATCTATGCAGGCATAGCTGTTGTTGTTGTTGTTGTTGTTGTTGTTGTTGCTGTTTGGCTTTAGTATTGCTTTCTTCAAATATAGTTTCCCTTTCCTGGTCTGAAATTGACTTTCATGTCTCTTTATTTTTGTTTTGGTTGGAGTTTTGGAAGTGATTGACCTGCAAGGGTTCTAGAAGTTTCATTCAGATAGGGTTGATGGGTTTTCCGTAGTTTATGTTGGAATTTTATAGTAGGTTCAGAAAGAGCGATAGATTATGTTTGAGCTGATTTGTTGCTAATACTAGGGGGTTGGGTTTTCAAGTTGCCTATCTTTTGCATATATTTTCTTTCCTACTAAAAATCTGCATCCAAGAATCAGATCTTGATTCAAGTTTCTGGGGACAACATTGATTATTGGTGCACTTTAGTATTCAAGGGCATGAAAACTTTATTGCTAAATGTAGTTCCTTCCCCTAAATTACAATACTGAAAGAGGATTGTGATTATGCATACTCTAGAATTAAAAGCGTGTAGTTTAAATAATTTCAGTACTCATTGTTGACCTGATAAATTTTACTAAATGCCTAGGAAGAACTAACCCATTGGATATTGTACTTCGGTATAGAAAAATAAAAAGGAATTGCTACCTACAAAGTAAAAGTCGCTTTACATTTAATATCCACATTTTCACTCATATCCATTTGCGCTAGGCTATGCTTCCTATGTGCTTTTTGCAGTGTTTATTTTTTTTTTTAATTGGTTGTAATATTTTACTTTGTGCATAGGCAGACATAATAACACGGTACATGAAAAAACCAGTTATCGTGGCCACAAATATGCTACAGAGCATGATTAATCACCCAACTCCAACAAGGGCTGAAGTTTCAGATATTACAATTGCAGTACGAGAAGGTGCTGATGCAGTGTTGCTTTCTGGAGAAGGAACAGAGGCAAGAGTTCCTTTTTAGCTTTTAAATTGGGTTAGATATAATGTTTAATCCGATGAATAAGACCTTCGCTATTCGCTAACCTTTTATGATGCTTTGATGTTTGAACAATGAGGTGAAACTTGTGTTTTTTTTTTTTTGTTTGAATTTGCTACAAAGATGATATTCAGCATTGCATCTTTGTTCTTTTCTTGTTCTAAGTTTTATCTGCGCATTGCTTGGCTGTTCTTGTACAAAATAACTATAAATCCCAACACCAGTGGGGAAGCTTATTTCTCTTAATTTTATTCTTTTTTGTGTAGATCCTTCCAGAACAACTTTTCTCGCGTTGATACTGACACCTTTTCTGCAATATGTGGTCCAAAAACCGATGGTGTATCTCCTGAAGACTGCATCGGATGTTATCAGCAACATGTCTCCTGAAGAACTGAACAAGATGTTCGAATTTGCTTCCTCTTTCGAGGGAGATTCATTCTCAAAAAACAATTCTGGTGTGAATCCCGGTTCAATTCCATCTGATTTGTCGCCTGATATGCTCAAGACAGCATCGGACATTATGGGTAGAATATCACCCGAAGAGCTTCAAAAAATGTTTGAAATGTCATCTTCCTTGAAATAGGATCCGTTTGCATTTCGTGCAATTCCTGCTCAGGCAATCGTATCAATTGGCTCCCAAGTGCTCTCGCAGATTCTATAAGCCATGCTTCCCCGGTTTATAGCACAGGTCTGCAAAAACAAACATACCTTCCAGTTTACTAATCCTTTCACAAAATCTTTTCCATTCCTTAGTGGAGCTGTACATCAAGCTCTATTATCTCTTACTCACTTTTAGACTCAATAACTACAAATATGCAGTGCCTGCGAACAAAACTAGGGTATCATTCTTTGTTTGGTTAACCTACATTAGTGTTAACTAATTTGATAAACCGGGCCATTAGATATTCAATTTAATTGTGTTAACCATAAATATAACGCACACAATTAGATATTTATGGTTAACTCATCTTTATGTGCAGACCGAAATAGAAAGTGTGAGTATTTCTTGACTTTATGTTAGTTGGATGCATGAGTATTTACCTTTATGTTCCTTGAATTATTTATGTGTTTGCTACATACTTTATCTAATGCCGATGGCTCAACAAGTGAATCCAGTTCTGTCTCTAGTGATGACTCTAAGAACAAGATGCTTTGTAATTGAATAAACAAACATCAGTCTCATTTTATTAAAACTAAGTTTTATTATCTATTTTTGCTCTAGATAAACATCCATAATTCATTCATGACATTTTTCCCATGTTATATGCCCACTTTTCCATCTTGGCCATTACTATGTTGGAATAAATATTGTCTCTATTTTTTGATCGATTGACTTCACAAACGCCTATTTCTCTATCTATTTTTAGGTCAGCCAAACTCTGGTGATTCTTTAATAGTGTGACAAAAATTTCTAAAGTATCCAATTTACCTGATTTCTTTTATGGTTTCACCTGGGTCTACTTCACATCACACAAATTCACGTAGATTTGTTAAATTGGTGAGTAATCGGGGAACACAAGAGGTAAAACAAAACAGAGCATGGATTTGCAGTGAAGTAATTTTGATTAAGGCATAAATCTTCTCCACACTATTGACACTAAAACATGGGTTCCTATTCTAGAAATTATATTCGTTTTAGGCTGCCATCAAGATCTTGTTAGAATATATTTCTCATTTTCTGTAAATTATATCTGAATAATTTAGCATATATTTTTCCATCCTATAATTTTTATTTTAAAATTAACGAACTTGCTACAATCATTAAAAGATCATTGATCACATCAGTAATTCAGAGGTCTAAGACTTAAGATGATTATATCATGATAACTGATGCCTTTTTCTATTTTTTCAGGCCATTGATCACATCAGTAATTCACCTGCACAATCAAACTACATGTCAGCAGGTCAAATTAATGTGCCTATTGTTTTCAGAGGTCCCAATGGTGCTACTGCTGGTGTTGGTGCTCGACATTCACAGGTGTGCTCATTGTAAATCTGATACTCCTTGAGATCCTTTTTGCTTTATCAAATTTAAGATGCGGAGATCATAAATATTGCTGGGGAACATTACTTTCTAAACTGAAGATCCTATTTTGCTTTGTTTCTCCAACGGGAAATATGAGTATGTTTCTTCACATACCCCATTTTTCTTTGTTTCTCCAATCAAAGAAATATTGCCTTGTTTCTCCAATCTTTGTTTCTCCTAAATAAAGAAATACACAGTCTTTTTTTCTTTGTTTCTTTATTCAGTACAACTAATATGAATGCTGCTGCTTGCAACCTTGATTTGTAGTTTGCAATAATTACTCCAATTTTGCGTTTAACCTTTGTTTTCTTCTGCCATTACTTGTTTTCTTTAGGTTCTTTATGAGACGGGAAATTTTTGGGTAAAAAACAAAGATTCATTACATTCAGAATCCATCCAGCTACTGCAGTCGTGCACTAGCCAGCTTCCTCAACAATTTGCTTTAGTGGTTGAAAAGTCCCACAATCCAGAAAATATATCGAGGCAGTTAGGGATGCGCAGTGCTGCCTCTGAATTCAAGGTGGCGATGCTATACTTTTTACCTATTTCACATTGTTATTAAGCAAAATAATTTTATTTATCTCGCATTTTTTATAAAAATTTTGTACTTTGATTGCAAATACTTTTTACCTATTTCACATTGTTATTAAGCCGAAAATTTTTATCTATCTCTCAAGTTTTATAAAAATTTTGTACTTTGATTGCAGAATACTTTTTACCTATTTCACATCGTTATTAAGCCGAAAATTTTTATCTATCTCTCATGTTTTATAAAAAATTTGTACTTTGATTGCAGAGGCAACTATTTAAATTAATGCAGCATCTGGAAAGCACAAAACCACATTTCATTTGTTGTATAAGACCAAATAGAAAACAGGTTCCAGGGGTGTTAGAGAAAGACCTTGCCTTGGAGCAGCTTCAGCAAGGTTTGGGTACCCCACCTCCATGACTCATCAAGAGATCACAAGAAGGTACATACCAATTTTTGTAATTCAATTTATCTGTAACAATGAGACTTTACAGGAGTTACCATCTGCTGGGGTGACTTTCAGATATAGCTTCCTACTTCCCAAAAATATGACTAGTGAAGATCCCCTAAGCATGTCGGTCACCATTCTGAAGCAATTTGGCATCCTTCCAGAGCTGTACCAAGTTGTTTATATGAAGTTATACTTCCGTGCTGGACACTGTAATGATTGCTTCACCTGATCTATTGTTGTGGTGTACAGCAGATTATGGTGTAGTGATAACATTACAATCATGTATCACCGGTACCTTTAAGATATTTTGTAATGTATTGATACTTGACACTCACGTCCTTTAATATAATTTTACAATTAAAATGCACGCATGCTCCCGCGCGGCATCGCGCGCGTTGTACGAGTTCTAGTATATATATATAAATGAACGTACTGTGTTTGATGGAAAAGAGGGAACCCATATTTCAACGTTTCCCTTTTGTCCTAACACCTAATTAATAGGTGTCTTCTCTAACACAGGAGGATTCTTTGATTTCTTCCCATCCTGCATATAATGTAATAATAATAGTACTTCCTCCTAGGGCTGGGGAAAAATACCGAATATACCGCATACCGCACATATCGTGCCGAAAAAATATCGAGAATACCGAAATTTTCGGTATACCGTAATTTTCGGTACGGTATGATACCGTACCGTAAGATTTCGGTACTGTAACGGTATAAATTTTTTGATACCGCGGTATACCGTTACCGTACCGAACTTCGGTATATACCGCGGTATCGGTATGTACCGATTCTTCGGTATATCGGTATATACCGCGATACCGGTATATACCGCAATACCGATATGCTGGTATATAGAGAATGTTCGGTATGTCTGTACATACCGCAATACCGGTATGTCGGTATGTAGCGAATGTCCGGTATGTCGGTATATACCGTGATACCGGTATGCCGGTATGTACCGAAAGTTCGGTATACCGGTATATACCGAACATACCGAAATGTCGGTATGGCAACGGTACAGAAATATTTCATACCGAAAATTTTGGTATACCGAATATCGGTATACCGAAAGGTGCGGTACGGCAACGGTATGAAAATTTCCATACCGTAAGGTTCGGTACGGTATACGGTACGGCGAAATTTTTTCGGTATACTATACCCAGGGGCGGACCTATTTGGGGGCCTGGTGGGGCCCAGGCCCCCCATTTTATATATATATATATATATAGTATATATACTACATACCTATATATATTATAATATATGTTCCTATATGTATACATACATTTTTTATTTTCTAGATTTATTGATCCCATAGTATTTATTTTTACTTCTCTAATTCAAGTTAAAGTGTATAAATTATTTAAAATTTTTCTTTAATTTCTAGTAATCTAATTGTAAAATTCTCTATATCTATTATTTGTGAAAAGTGTCAACTAGCGAGTTGTTTAATTATTTCAATGACTATGTTCTATTTTAAAAACATGGCCCTTCTAATATCTTAAAATATAATTATAAATTTTTAATATCTCTATAACACATATATAACACTATCAAAAAAAATTAAAACACACAAAAAATAATTAATTTTCATTTATTTTAATTAAATCATGCACCTGTCTATATATGGCAAAAGGAATCTAACACTTATATAGTTATTTACAATTTTGTAAAAACAAAAATTGCATAAAAAAAAATTTGCATAGAAGAGCCGATTTGCACTGCGTTACTGTATGTATGAAATATCAATAAAACACTAAAAAAATATGAAATATACTAAATTAATTAATAATTTATTAAGTTTTGAAAATGATAACCAAAAATTAAAATTTCGTGGAAAAGCACAGTACTCATGGAAAAATATAGAACTAGGACCTCCCATACATAAATTCCTGGGTCCGCCTCTGACCGTACCGACCCACCCCTACTTCCTCCGTTCTTTTTTATTTGACACATAAGGAGTTTTATTACTGTTCATTAAATAACTTTGGTTCGACCTTTTAATATAGTTACATAGAATAAAATATAGTCAAGTGAGATCTTGTTGGATTCCTCTAACCGCAGAAATTTAGAATATTAAATTTTCATAATTTTTATTTATACACAATTTGAGTTATTGATGATTAAAAATGTGTATTGGATTACGTAAAACGTGGGTCCGTAGCAATTAAAAAGGAACGGAGATAGTAATATATATGGATGCAGACACAGATGCAGTCAAATAAGGGAGCTGGCCCAGCAGAGGCTAGAGATCGATGCTTCAACACTATTATTGGTTCAACTTTCATTCTTGTTTCGAGAAATGGGATTGAAGAGAATATTAAGTAATTAAAAGAAGATGGAAGTAGCAGGTTGGATTGTGGGAAACAATGACAATAATATTAGTATTAGGGTTTGTCAAAAAGATGGTTAGGCGGCATAGACATGCAATGCAATGCAAATTAAATTAATTCTCTGCAAGATTCTTGATTTATTATATAAATTATATTTAATGGGTTAAAGCATGCATGGTGCAGAGATTAATTAAGTAGCTTTTTGAGCTTGGACTAATTCGCCAAATTGGAATAAATTACTTGTTCCTATTGGTATATCGTACTAGCATTCATGAATATAGAGTTAGAGGAGTAGTAGTAGTAATATTAGTTTGTTCTCGATGCTATAGCAGTTTTATACTGGTCGACTTTTGACTTGTCAATTAGATGTAATTATAAATGTCATACCGACCTTACCAAATTAAATTAATTAATCACATGACTTACCCTTAATTGATTTGGTTAGATTTTTTTTGGAGGAGCCATTAAAGACCTGAGAAAGAGGTGGTAGAAGCCCATAACACACAATTACAAAGGGAACAAATGGGAGGGATAGAGAGCCGGGTGGGGATTCGAATCCCTAACCTATAGGTTGGGAGTTGGGGCACTTGACCACTAGGGTCGGGTAAGTCCCCAACCCCGTTTAGATAATAATATAGTACTACTTGATTATTATTAGTCGTTTATTATTATTTTTCTGGGGTGAACCGTTTATTATTAAGTATTGTGCTCTTGTATATGTAATTTTGAAATTTATATTTGTAAATGGGGGGGGGGGGGGGGGGTTGTAAATGGGGGGTAATGTCGTGCATGTTTCTGTGTGTGTGTGTCACAGTGTCTGTGTTTTTGCGTGTGTGTGTGTGTCACAGTGTCTGTGTTTGTGTGTAATTGATATATTGTGGATGTTTGGTAGTCAGCAGATCTGCTAGTAGATAGCAGATTTGGAGAGCAGATTGTGAGCCAATTTTCTCTCCGGATCTGCTATCCGCTAGCGGATCCGGCGGCTCGATCCCATTATGTAACTGGTCTAAATATATGATCGTCGTGTCCTTGAATTGGTCTAAATATAATAGTAAATGTTTATATTAATTTTAGTCGTATACTCTAATGATGACTTATTGACTTGGGGAAAAATGTAGTGTGTGTATTCTATTACTCTAAATCTCTAATGCCTATAGTCATGCACTCTATACTTTGATTTTGCAATGCTAAAATTGGACTCAGCCAATCCAGTGTTAGTGGCACGAAATTGTTGGATGTCAGGGGGGATTTTATCAATTAGCCAAGTCCTCGTACCAAAATGAATGTTCTTTTGCGGAATAAATGTTTGGAAGAGTACATTATTTTATTTAAGAATGTAAAGATAAAAGTAACATATAGAAGTACATCCAAATATAAGTAGTACATTTATTACTTTCTCCGTCTCACTATTTTTGTTACGGACCCATCCAGCACATATGTCGATACACATTTTTAACGGTTAATAATTTAAATTGTGTACAACGAAAAGTTATAAAAAGTTAATTGTCTAAAACTACAAGATTAGACGAATCTAACAAGATCTCACGTAATTATGATTTTTTGTACATAGATGTGATAAAAAATTGAAACAAAATTAAACATTGAATAGTGCTTAAAAACCATCCGTAACAAAAATATCGAGACGGCTAATATGATTCATTCGGCCCACAACATGCTTCGGCCCAAAGTTATCCAAATGCACTTCTTATCGGAAGCCCTATCGGATATCTTTAGCTAAATAAAGGGGCAAATAAGGCTTGTCATAAATAGTAGCAATACATATAGGCCCAGCAATACGCCTCAGTCAAAAATGCTATACCCACTTATCCTACAACTCCCACCAAATGCTATACCCAATTATCCTTCAGGCCCAGTTCAATTTTTTACCTTTTTTTTTTTTTTTTATCAGTTACTACCTCCGTTCCTTTATAATTAAAATATTTGGAATTTCGGCACTGTTTATTGAATAACTTTGATTCGAATTTTTAACACAATTATATAAGATAAAATATAGTCAAGTGAGATCTTGTTGGATTCGTCGAATCGTATAGATTTAGAATATCAAATTTTCATAATTTTTATTTATATGCAATTTAAATTATTAAGGATTAAAAACGTGTATTGAATTGCGTGAAATGTGGGCCTAATGAAGTACTAATTTGTGAAGGCCATCGGAATCACATAATAATCGGTCAAAACTTAGAATTGAATCTTTGAGCAAGTAAATCTAGTGAATTGTTCGAAGAGCGCGGTGAGATCGTAGTAAATTCGAAAAAAAAAAAAAAAAAAAAAAAAAAAACACTGACCAAAGAAAGAGTAAAACAAAACCACTAAGGAAAGGAATAAAACCACAAAGTACATAACATAGCCACAAAAAATTGAAGAGAGAAGGCACCGAACTCAGGAGAGTTGATCTTTATGGAGTATATTAATATAGGACATTAATTAGGCACATTTGCGAACACAGTAGACATTGAGTACAGTGGATTGCAAATCAACCATCCATCATTACAAACAACACTACTCCCGATGGGCTGGGCTGGACACTGGATTCATGAAAACAAGTTTGGTTTTATGTGCCTTTAATGGGCTGGATTGGATTTCGTATGGGCTGACTTGCCCTTTTCTTTATCCTTGAGCCTACGTAGTTCTTTGCCCATATTATATACTAGTAGGAATTCGGAAGTACAGTACTCCCATAGGAAATGTAGAATTTTCCAATTAAAGCTCTTCAAAAGAACATACTTTATGGAAGAATTTGGTTGAGGGTCAGAATCGAAATAAGTAAATTCAAATTATGAATGTAATCGAAATAAGTTTGGTATGTCAATATTACAATTCACAGTGACTGCTACTCATTAAACTCTACCCCTCTAATCACCCAAACAATTAATAAATCATAAGATTCACTAAAATAGATGACTAAATTTAACTTTACATACTTCAATATGTACATACATGAAACACTTACAAATAATAAAAACACAATCCCCAAGGGCTTAGCCATTTCAAAAATCAAGCTAAGCCAGACAAGAGACAGGACATCATTAACAAAATCAACCAAACATGACCTAACGAAACTGACCCCAAAATAAAAAAGAAAAAGGGAAAAGAAAAAGAAAAAGGAAAAACCTAAAGTTGGGCCTTGCAAATTTAAAAAACATTGCAGGCCCAATTTCACAGACAAGCCCATATTATTAACAACAGGCCCAACTAAATTGCATCCCAATCAATCTCATAAGACGGATACTTTGACAAATGGCCCATCTCCCAACCGGGTTGCTCCTCTTCCCCGAACTCCGGGAATCCAGGATCCGAACCCGGAGAAGCCTGACCCGACACCTCGCTTTCCGACTCGGACGTTTTGCAGCTCTTTTCCGCCTCCTCTTCAACCGCCGCGGCAGCGGCGGTCTTCTTCGACCTTGATTTCTTGACCTTCTCGGCGTCGATACTTCTGCCCTGCGCCAGAGCCAGGCAGATGTCCTCCAATTTGGCCTCCACGCTGGCGGGGAGGGGATTGAACTCGCCGAAATCGGCGCGGCCGTTGGGGCGACGGATGTGCTGGAAATTCAGCCTGGCAAAGTCACCGCGCAGCTTGTACGCCGCCTTGTCGTACGCCAGAGCCGCCTCCTCCGCCGTGTCGAAGGTTCCGAGCCAGAGACGCGTCCGGTTCTTGGGCAGCCTGATCTCCGCCACCCACTTGCCCCAGTGGCGCTGCCTGACTCCCCGGTAGAGCTTATTGGGCTTGGGCGGCGAGCCTGCTTGCTTCATCTGGATGGGCTTGGGCCCAAGGGCGTGACTATTTTGGGCCTGGTATGGGCTGCATCCAAACTGGGCCTGGATTTCCTGGATCTGGGCCGCGTACAGTTGGTTCAGTCCAATAGGTGAAGAATAATCCTGGTACACATTGGGCTGCTGAAATTGAGAGTAAGAAGGGGTAGAAATACCAAAATACTGGTTACTACTACTCTCTGGGGTGAAAGAAGGGGGGAAACTAGAAGAAAATTTGGGTGGGGAAGAAGCACTTTTGTAAAAAGGTTCCAGTGCTTCCATTAACTCCCCACCAACGAAGGGATCTAACCCTGCAGGACTATAGCTACTCCAACAATCCATTGTAGTAGTCATTTGGAGACTTAAAATCAAATCAAATTTAAAAAAAAAAAAAAAAAAAAAAAGGTATTGACAAAGATTGGATCTGAGGTTTAAAATAGGCAACCCCTTTAAATCCCCTTAAACCAAAAATGAAGACAGCCTAAGAGGGAACAACTAATAAGCCCTCAAACGAACAAAACCTAAAAAATGATCTCTTTTTTTTTCTGAAAACCCTTACTTTCTTGGACCAAGTTTGCCTTTTTGTTTCTTAATAACAAGAAATAGATTCAAACAAAACAACAAACTCAAAAGTTCAAAGAAAAGCAGATGATTAACAGAAAGGGATCAACAGAAGCGGGGCAAAATCAGAGGGGGGGAAATTATGAAAAAGAAGAAATTCAATTCAAGATGAGAAAACCCTTAACAAGACTCTTCGAAGAAAAAGATCTTGTGAAGTGTGTGCAAGTGAAGGAAGAAAAAGTGAGGATGATTGTTTGGGAGTGGGGTGTGTGAAAAATTATGTGCGTGTTTGTGGCCCTAAGGGGATTTTAGAAAGCCCTTTTTATAATTGGGGGGAGAGCCCTGATAGGGTTGCCTGTATTTAGCCTACTTTGATATTCGCAATCATCTCCTCACTTCAATGAAGGCTGTCGGCTGATAAACTCGCGCCGCGCGTCCAAATTGGTGCGTCACGGGCCAATGAGAGAGGAACACGTATGAAGTTCAGTTTGAAAGGGCGTTGGGGTCCCTGGAGCGGGTGAAGGGGGGCAGGTATGAAACATGATGTAAGAAACCGCGTGAAGGGTAAGAGTTGATTCTTCTTGTGCTCGCTCCAGTAAGTAAATCAAGTGCGTTCGGACTTCGGAGTTGCTTCCTTTTGTCGTTTTCACATCCACTTTTCACTCCCTCAACCTCAACACATGAAATGTAAGTGGGAGTAATCCGGGAATCCAAAGATATTTTATTGGGAGTAATCCTACGAATTAAATACTTTCTTTCATTTTTTACTATAATACTAGTATGTTTTTGAAAAGTTTATTGTATATTTGTATGTTTTGGAAATAGGTTAGTTCGGGCTAGGTTTAGGCTTGTACGCTCTAGGCCTACATTGATTTTTTAAACCAGAGTCTGGCATATTAACTTTGATAGGCTTACCTTATAGGCTATTTAATATTTATATATGCCAGCTTTTAAGTATTTTTAAAACCTTATTAAGCCTATTTCAAAATTAAATTAAAATTCTTTTATATATGTTCGGATGTAATCACAAGGTTAACAGACACGATTTATGCATTTGAGCAAGTTTTCATCTACAGCTATTTATATACGAGAAAATGACTTATAAATATTTTTAAAACATATATAAAATCAAATTAATATTTACTTTCTATATAAAATAATAGTAACAAATGACAATATGACATATTCTAATAACTATAATAAATAGGAGGGCCTGATAGGTCTAATAGGTTTTTTTATAACGCTCAGTCTTGGCCTATTAGCTAAATAGGCTTTCCAAAAAGTCTGGCCTATTTATAAGAAAAGTCTGGTCTGGTATGACCTTCGATAGGCAAGACCATAGGCCCCTGTCGAGTAACCTTGCTATTCTCACCCCTATTTGTGTGGTACTTCCTTTGTTTTTAAATTTTTATTACGTACTCACTCAGCACGCAGTCTAATGCATGTTTTAAACCATTAATTACTTAAATTTGATACAAGTAAAAATTATAAAAGTTCAATATTTAAAAATTATAAAACGAGACGAATCTAACAAGATCTTATTTAGCTATATTTTAATTTGTATAATTATGATAAAATTTTAAATCAAAATAATTATGTGAACGGTAGTCATTTGTTCAATTGAACAAATATAAACAAACGAAGGAAGTACGTCTCAGATACATTTCTTCAATAAAGAGTTGCTCCGTAACAAAAAGACCAGACCGGTCAACACTTCTAATTCAAGTTCTTGTCCGGATGTGAATTTTTTCAATACATTGTGTCAATATTATTCATAAATTACATTTGAGTTACAATAAATAGTATAATAATTAAATTACTTAAGAAACTGAATAAAAAGCTTAGGGCCTCCATTCATACCAAAAAATTCGAAATTATATTGAACTGAATATTCTAAATATGTTTTTTTTTTTCCTTCAAGTGTTCAAGACATCATAACAAATTTATATGCTAAAGAGAGGTATTAGAACACCAAGTGAATTATAAGACAAAACCAACTGAATTAAATTGTATTACATATAATAACTTTAAAATATTAAAATTTTAATTAATTGTTTTGATTAAATTTCACTCAATATTGATGTTGGTTATCAAACCCAGTCCTACATCGAAAGAATAAGGAAATGTAACCTAACTCCATTAGTACGAAGCTTTTTGGGAGATGCCAAAAAATAAAATTGTGAGGGTTTTATCAAAAACAGACAATATCATACTAATACCGGAGTTAGGGAGGCGTTCGTAGTCCCAACAATTGAAACAAGTGAATTATAGTTTCATTTAAGTGAAATTATTATTGCTTTGGTCTTCTTCTCCATTAGAAATTACACTTTAGTTATAGGCAGAGCCTTCTGGTGCTTACTCCCCTTGTTAAAATTTTCCTTATCTTTCTTTATACTATGCTTAAAAATATTATTGTTTTTTTAAAATTTTATTAATTACTTATTTTATAGCATTCACAAATTTGAAAACTTAGACACTAGGAGTGGAGGAGGCTATTAATTTTTCAGACTCCTTGAGGCCTTGAGGATTATTCGTGATTGCATCTCTGATGAACATTGGCTAAGGCCGTTGGTTCTTCCCATTTCTGATTTTAAGGATCAACTGCCTGGGGTCTCTTGGTTTCATATCCTTCGAGAGTGAAATAAGGTTGTGGATTCTTTAGCAAAACTCGGCACTAACAGTGTGAATTTCTATACTACATGGGCATTTCTTCCGGACGTGACTCATGGGGCGCTGGCAGCAAATAGAGCGGGTGCTTGGTTTCAGTGACTTTGAATTTTTGTTTTTGTTTTTTTTTTTCATGTTCTCCCTTTCTGTAATTTTTTTTTTAGTTTATTATCTTTGCTAATGCTTTAGCGTCCTGTTTCAAAAAAAAAAAAATTGAAAAGCTTAATCAACACTACTGGTATAACATTATTTTGAAGTGAGGCATTGTTGAGGTTCAAATACTATCATCCGCAGAGCAGCTATGCCACCCAAAATTAGGTTATGCCACTTTAATTAAGCCAAATTAAATATTGCAAGATAATCTTCATTTTAGGATAATAATAATGTAATAATAATGGTAATAAATGGCATTAAAGTGAAATAAAGAAAATGGTGGCAATGTGAAGTCAACTAATGAAGCTAATTAAGTGCATGTGTGATCGCTTCTAAATTAGGGGATCATTAGTGGATACAATTAAAGTCAATAACTTATTTTAATTTGCAACCACAACTTGCATATTCCAATGGAACTCTCTAGATTAACAGTGATGGGTTTTTCTAATATAAGGCCCTTAATTATATGTATTTTTTATTTTACTATTTCATTTTTATATTTAAAAAGTCCTCCTACTTAATCCTTTCGGCAAGCAACTTCAAGGACAAAATCTTATTTTACTCACTATAAGAAAAATCACGTTTCCCGACCGAAAAATGCGGTCGCCAACACCAAAATGCGGGTCGTTTTGGGGCTTCCCGACCGCATTACCAACCGCAAATGTCGGTCGGAAATCTATTGGTCCGTAATCTGCCGCCGACCAAAAAAAATTATCGTCGGGGACTTCCCGACCGCGTTGCCAACCAAACGTTGGTCGGCGATTTTCCCGACTGAATTACCGACCACACATGCGGTCGGTAATATCTAGTCCCAAAAGGTCCCGGGAGAAGTTTCCCGACCGAAATTCGTGGTTTGTAATTCTCTTTTATGCAAAATAGTGTGGCTAGGAGGGCTCGAACCCAATCCGTCAACAACACTAAACATCCACCTTAACCAACTTGGCTAGCTATCTAACCCTTCCCCGCGTGTGCCATTGGGACACAATACATTTCTTGTCATTATAGGTAAATCTTTATATATAATATATATAAATATATACATATAGAAATATTAATTTGTAAATTATTAACTAAATTGAAACAAAATAAAAATAAAAATTATATTAATTAAAAGAAAATTTTAATTAAAAATTAAAATAAATAATTATAAAAATAAAATTAATATTCTGATAAAAAAAATTAGAATAATAAATTATATTAAAAGAATTCAATGCAACAAACAATATAGAAAATTCACAAATAAAATAATGGGGAAAAAATTTAGCGACCCCAAATTTCGGTCGGTAAATCGGTCGGTAACTTTGGCGACATAATTTTCGGTCGGTAAGTCGGTCGCTAAATTATATTTTTTATAAAAAATTAATAAAAATTAAAAAAAATTTGGGAAAAAACTTCCGACCACACTTTTGGTCGGTAATGCGGTCGGTAATACCAACCACCTTTGTTGCGGTTGGTAATACGGTCGGCAAAAAACCTCATAACGCAAAACGGATATAAATTCCCGACCACAGAAAGCGGTCGGTGATGCGATCGGTAATACCAACCGCAAAATGTCGGTCGGTAAATGCGGTCGGTGTTCTAGAATTTTCTTGTAGTGACTCTCTCCATCCAGCTTATTTCATCTATTTTTTTTGGGTATATAGTTTAATATACAGTCAATATCTCAAAAATAATTACAAGTAAAGTTATATAATTATACTAAAATTATTTGATTAGATGAATTTAATAAGGATAATTTAATCATGTTGTTTTATTATATTACATGCAGGCCCGGCTCAACCACATGAGCAGCCGGAGCTGCCGCTTAGGGCCCCAAATTTGGGGGCCCACATAAAATATTTTATTATATATTTAATTATTTTTTTTAAAAAAAAGGTCAAGTAAATGTATTTTATATATTTATATTCCATTTTACAAATATTTTTAACAGAAAAGCTAGTTAATGAATTTATTTAATGTATCACATAATACTGTATAGATTTGAACTACTATTATTCAATATTTGTTAATTACAAAGTATTTTTATTAATGTAATGTCACCAATTTAAGGATAATTAATAATTCTATTTTAATGATTTGTTACTCTAAAGATCATATTCTTTTTTGGTGAATATTGAGTATCCTCGGGCCACATTAGACCTGATATTAATCCCTCAATGATCTACATGAACAATAAAGGGTGAATCTCCCAAAGCAGTCTAAAGATAATATTCTAAATATATATATATAATGTATATATACATATACATATTCATATCTTGCTTGAGTTTTCATTATTTTATTATTGTATTTAAAAGTGTGCTTATGGGATGAAAATTTAGTTCTAATTTTAGAATTATGACATGAGCTAACCTAGGTCCTAGCGTATAAGTAACTTCATGGTTTATTACGAGTTTTAAAGAAAACAAAAACAAAAAGCACTCTTGACAAAAGTTATACTTGTATATTTATATTAATAAATTAATCATATAAATTAATAAAATAATTTTATAATAAAATATTTTAAGTTTAAATTTAGGCCCAAAAAATTACAGGCTCAGGGCCTATAATTAGAGACGGCCCTGATTACATGAATAAAATTAAGTTAAAAATAAATAACGGATATAAATAAATCAAACAAGATATTATAAAGTATACATATGGAATAAATACCTTAATTCATCCAAAGGAAACAAGGAGATTAATTTTGTATGCAAATATTCTTCATACCAAGATATAAACAAAGAAATATAGAAATAGAGATAATGAGAAAGTGACCAAATTTGACAAAATGCACAAAAAAAAAAAATCAGGCCCCCACTCTAAGAAAATAAAAAAAAATTAAAAATTGAATTATATAGTAGTATGATTTATGGAATTTAAGGACAAAGGGCCATTTCATTTATTGCGGATTAGTACTTTTCCAGGCAGATGAATATTGCTATACAATTAATATATAGTATACGACAAACATATAACAATAAATTAAATTTTAAAAAAAGGATGGTTATGATTCAAATTCAAAGAACCTATGGGCTATGCATGCTTTGATTTTTGAATAAGGAAATACTTATAATATTAATGGTCAAACAATATTATCTTGATCTTCAAGTGATGTAGGAAGGGAAGAAAAAGAACCCTTGGCATCATTTGGGGCCATTTCTTTTTGGATACATTATTAATTAATGAAATATATGGTTGCAAGTCCCCACTTTGAAATCAAATCCCATGCGTAGTTTTAATTGTAGACTAGGTGTTACATCTCTTTTAACCTTTGCTCTTTATTGGTACAATTTTTATTTATTTATTTATTTATTTATTTTGGGTAGGAAAAGGGACGAAGTTATTTTATTCAAGGATTTGTCGTGTATAGTAGTACATTCCAATAGAGTCATTAGCCATTGTTTCCCGGACCCTTTCGGGTGGTCGGGTTAGCCCTCAACACTTTCTCAGACAAATTTGTCACGTAGGAGTAAGTAACTCAGTTGCTACATGCTCTTTATTGCATTTTTTATGACTCTCCGATCTTTACTTTATCACATAGTATCATATCGAATTATTGAATAATTATTCAAATTCAGAATGTTGAGACCATTTATCAATATAACAAGATATAAGCTCTTTTTTTTTTTTTTTTTTTCTCTCTCTCTCTAAATAGTAGTAGTTCACAGTGTTCACTAACTGATTGCTATGGCCTATGGCTATGGGGTCATTTTAAATCAATTCATTGATTCATTTGGAGTGATTTGATATGATTAAAAACTTTGATGCAAAGTTTAGTTGTATAAATTCTAAAAGAGGAAATCCGACTCATAAGATGTAATATTCCCAAAATACAAACATAATTTTTTGCAAGTATTACAGTCTTACTAATCACCCTAAAATAGTGGATAGCTAACTTAGAATAACTAATACACGGCTAAGTAAAATATATCGTGATAATCTAAATCAATTATGAGCGGAAGTAAATAACTAAAGCAACATGCAGGCACTTAGTGAATCTCAATAAAAACCTCTAAATAAGCCAACAATTATTCAGACTACGAGCCTCACAAATCCAACGTCATACAACATGCCAAATATTCCAAGTAAAGGGCTACCAGTCCAAAGTAAAGAATCACAAAAACGCAAAGATCGACAGAATGTAAATCTAAGGCTCACATGCCTCAACTAACAAGTATCCCAAAACCAGCCGCAGCAATTAAAGTATCATATAGCTATAAATAATAGAACAATACGAAGTCCAAGCTAAGTGATCTCTCACAACCTCAAGCCCAAATCATGCTCTAGCGCCTAGAGGACAAGTGAAATTAAGTTACTTTTAAATATCTATGTGTAATAATTAAAAATATTGTATTTAAATATTAAATGGCAACTCCCTAATATCCCTATTGGTGCTGGAATACTCTAGACAAAGGTAAGCTAAGGCGCACCTTTAGTCCTTTACACTGTACATTTTTCAAAGTTAATTTTTAATTTCACATTGGGTCTAATTTTTTGTGAACTACTGTGTCTAGTAAAATAAATAAACAAACAAATTAGGAGGAAGAAAAAAGAGAATAGGAAAGTGTAGTTTTGGTGGGCTTGACTGTTCAATCCCTTTCGAGAATATTTTGGGGGATATAATCAATAATGTGCATATGATCGAGTATGGGTATCTTTTTTGGATGATTTTTGGGGAGCCCTTTGCCCTAACCTTTCCATTTTCTATCTTTTTTTTGTACAACCACAATCCACAATCCACAAGCCACAAATGGCATGCATATTATGTGGTGTGCATAAGCAATAGATGAGTGAATTGTGGAATGTGGCCTCAATTGATTGCTTATCTTATTGGGTGTCGTCGTTGAATTTGCAGGTACACACACCAAGGCATTTCTATTTCTTCCTCTTTTTAGGACAATTAATTACTGTACTGTTGTCAAAGTGTCATTCTTACCAGGATTTGATGGATCGTTTGGAGTTTTGTTGGATGGGGTTGTTGGAATTCGGACACCATCCAAATTTTGGTTCAAGAATCGGGCAAGAAAGCATGTTCTAGATAGTGGAACACGTCGGTGTCTATTTCAATTAACAGTTAGTGGTTGGCGTTGCATCTTTCTTGCAAACAACGATTTCTCAAAAACTTTTTATTAATTTCATTAAGATAAGAAGTACCGTCCCTTCTTGCATCTGATTGCTTAGGTTTATAATTTTGCCACAAAACGGGTTTATACTAAGATCAAAAAAACTAATTTTAAAAATTCTTTTGAAATTAATTTTCTAATTTAGTCTATAGTTGATCGAATAGCATGATACGATAGGTATATAGATTCATGGAGTCTAAGCATAATTTAAATATACAAGACATTAAGGTACCTAAAATCCTCGAAGTTACCATTAAGATATAAACTTATTTTAACCTAATTGGTAGATATTGTATTTATTGGCGCAACATCATCAGTCCACCCACCACATGAAATGATACTGAAGGGGACATGTGCTGATGTGCGTGTGTGGCTATGACAAGTTTGGTTGTTTCTTTTCTTAATAAAATAAAATTTGGGTTTTTGAGTGTACGAAATCACAGCACACCTGCTCAGCTGTGTGCATCGTAGTTGAGTATATTAAGCATAAAATCATGAGTTGTTTTCCAAAATCCAACGTTGCCTATTGCAACATTTAGCATAAATTTCTAGTCGATAAGCTAACACAAGTTCAAATTGGACTTTGGCTTATAGTTGCAGACATTCAAGGACGAGGACACAAAACAACCAATACATTTTTAAAAAATTCTTGATATTGAAGTTTTAATTAACAAACATACAAACTTCTAGAACATGAAATTTCATGTGCCCAATCCAACTTAGATTAACAATCTGTAAGAACTAGAGAGAAGGTGAAAAAATGACATAAATCAATCTCAGTTATAAATATTACCCAAAGAAAAAAAGATTCCACACCAAGAATCTGATATCATGAAATTTAAAATGTATACAGCACCAGGCGCCTTTATATAATACTGATCCCATCAATTAAAAGAGTGGGAATCAGTTCGTATTACATTGAATTGTGACCAAAAAGAAAAAAAAAAAAAAAAAAACAAAACTATACCCATATGTACACTCGCAAGCAAAATTTCTTCTTAATTTTCTTATATATATAAAATCTACTGAAAACAGAAAACAGCTTCAAAAAGCAGCTGCAGCCAAAGGGCCTGCTTTACCAGTTGCAAGTTACAACTGCATTCCAACACAGGATTTTGCTTCAAAAGACATTAAAAGCAGCCTCCTCACATTTAACTTTTTTCTTTTTTTTTTTCTTTTTTCATTTCCCAGAGTCCAAAAACCAAGAAATATACAAACGACCCCCTTTCAAAGGAGAACAGGGAGTGTATTCCACTCCTTTCCAAGTTTAAAGTATGCCTGCAGTTTAAAATATGCAGTCCAGATAGTGGTCATAGCGTCGTCGATTGAACTCCAACAAGCTACCATATATCCGGTCAGAAACGCCCACAAACAGTGCTTCAGTATCGGGGCTGAAGGAGATACCAGCAATCTCCCCAAACAGGTCGATTTCTTGCACTTTTGAGTAGTCAGATTGTGTATCAAACACGTGAACAAAGTCTGCTGGTTCAGCCATGGCCATGAATCGGCCGTCTGATGTAAACCTTAAGGTTCGGATTGCGCCCATCCTTCCTTTGAGTACAGCCACGGACTCGGATAGGTTTCTAACATCCCACAATCGGCAAGTGGTGTCTTGATTCCCAGTTGCAAGGATTCGACCATCGGGATGCCAGGCAGATGAGAATGAATAGTCTTGATGTCCCTTTAGGTTACCAATGACCTGCACAAAGAGGCATTTGTTATGATTTGGTTTGGTTAAGAAATATGTTGGATGGTGAGGATAGACGAACAAGTGAAGATTTGACTTACCTTTCCAGATTGGACATCTGCAAGTAAACATTCTGCACTGTCCCCAAGAACAGCAAACATTTTCGCATCGGGGCTGACAGAAGTATTCTGTGATCAAATAGAACATTAGGTAAATAAGAAACTTGTTCGTTAAAAATTAGAGTTGCATTTCAGAAAAAATCTCTCTGCAAGAGTCACTCACGTTGACAGACCATGGAAACATGAAACGATTTAGGCAAGTAAAGTTTACAGCATCCATAACCCTGACTTGAGCATCATTGTTTGCTGTTATAACTCTTGGTGCACCACTGCCGAAAAGAATGAATGAATCCACCATTAAACAATGTTGAAAGATCAATAAGAAGCATCTGTTATATATACATATATATATATATATATGTATAAATATATACCTAGGGTTGTTAAAAATGTCCACTGCATTGGTAATGGCATTTTCCTCTGAGGATATTTTCATTGAGAAGGTGACTCCAGGCTTGTCTAGATGCTGTTAGGAAGGAGTGAGGCTCAATCAGCTTTGTCCAAATGAATTATGCAGATTACAATTTAACAAAATGTCATGGTACCAGCAAACTACCTTACAGATGAGTTCTCCCTGGAAACCCCCAGCCACCAGTAAACTGTCCTTCACCGTCATGGTGCTTATCTGAACCCTTGAAAGTGGCTGTGCCAGACATCCAGGATATTTCTGTTTGCATTCCATAACAGAGAATACTTAGAAAACCAATTATGATGAATGATAGTAATATACACGATTAATTGGTTAAAGAAGGTAACTCACCAGAGTAGGCACAATAGGCTTAGCAACATTAAGAACTTCTTTTCCAGTCTTAAGCAGGGAGGACCAGTGCATCACGGAATAGTTTTGCATGAGATACACATCATGTTTTGAAGTTGCCCATAACAGATTCCTCAGCTGAAAAAGGTAACACTTCTCCAGTTAAGAATAAATAAAACATTTTTACCCTGGAAAAATATACATGCAGTCCAAGAACACACACTCACAAACACACACACCTGTCAGGATTGACATATAAGCAATTCGATAATAGTAAAGATGAAATTAATCCGGAGAACAAATATGGCAATGGATAATCCATCATTCAATATGTTTTGGAATAGCTCTAATACTGCCTTACTTCACAAAATTTGTAACAGTAGAGGGGGATAAGAGAAATAACCAAACAAAATCTAGATGGGATCTTAAATGTGCCTACATTAAACTAACTCTAAAAACTTTTAAGTCACAAAGCAAAAACAATCATTTGAAGAACCAATCAGACGATGCAAATGTAGCTAGCACAAACTAACTGCTATCGACACATTCATGATTAAAAATGCAAAATGAAAGCAAAGTAATAAAGGAAAACATGGTGTTGAGTCGAGTCACGGACTACATTCTACTTGGTCGAGTATCGTTAGTCTAATCCATGCATGAATGCAGCATCCCATCACCAAGCAAGCAAGTTCTAGTGGGATGTGAAAGAAATTCAACACCAAACTCAGCCCAAAAGTTAGAAATTTACTCTGACACAAAAAGAGCACCAAAGAAGCAACCATGAAAATCGCAAAAACAGAAAAGAGGACCGAAAGTGCATGAAACCGGCTAATAGACTCCAACAAGCTCTAATTTTGATTACATCCAAAGTAACATAGTTTTACAAATGAACACACAACCAATGATCAACCAAATAAGATAGTAAAATGAGCCAAAACACAAAAACACTACATTGCAAGGGAGTATTCTCCAAAACCAGGCTCTTTCATAGACTACATTACATGTAAAACAAGAGTCAGCCACAAAAGAAAGGGTGAAAGTAAAATATAATTCTAGAATTAGTTAATCAAATTGCACAGTGGTATGCAAGCAGGTATCCTGTTATGCATGAAAATGTAAATCAACCAATTGACTCAGCCCAAAAGTTGAGGCAAAATTTAACCCTAACAAGCACAAACTAATCTGGCCCATTAATGTTTATATAATTCCCTATCATACCATATGGACATGGTCCCTTATCCGCCAGCTTCTCAGAACAAACTTCAGTCGTGCTTCTAAGGCTGAAATAAAGATAAAATAGCATTCCCATGCTATTGGTTAAATTACAAAGAATTTATAATAATAGAGATTTAAAGCTTATCTGACATAGCAGTCAGCATCTTCATAATATAACATCCTCTAGAAACTAATACTTTCAACTCAGATCATTCCAGTGAATAATCTTGTATGAAAATAATATTTCATCCGAAAGCTTTCAGTGAGCCACATATAAAAAATGACTATGGAATTGGAAACAGCCTAAACCTGCAGAGACACTAACTAATACAGAAATGTGTCAATGAGGAGCAATAAAAGAATTGGCAGTCGGGAAAAAGTTAGCCTGAAGTACTACAAGCCAAATCTTGCTACCTACAAACAATTAAGTAATTAACAATCTACAACTTCACTAAAATATGTTACTTTGATACTAAATGGCTACACAGTATGTCCAAAAGGAAGTAGTCTATATCATGCTACTAAATAAAAGCATGAAGAAATGTGTGCAAGGTAAACCTGAATCCTAAATCACAGATAAGTTCTACATCTTGCTAGAGCCAAGCTATATACTCACCCCAATGCTTCCGTTAGCATAACTTGGCATCAAAAACCGGCAGCCTAACATCCTGGTAAACAATAACAATATTGCACCTTCCAGAAACAAATCTTCTAAATAATTATTCATGCAACTCGTTGCAATGGTTAATAATCTGCACAAAAAGGATTCTGTGAATACATGCCCAGTCCAACGTCACTTGAACTGGGCAGAAACAATAATCTTAAATAAAAAGTTGTCTATATACAAAGCTAAGGTTACTCGCTCGAGACACCAATGAACTACGTACCTCATCAATGAATGATGCGCTCAGATATAGAAGCATAGTAAATATTAGGACGTCAAAGTTAATAACAAGTATAGTGTCCGCAAAAAGTTCTTTATATGGTGGATGAATTACACAGAGGATCCAAACTTTTAAATTACCATCACTAATTTCATTCAAGAAACAAAAAGAGATACTTCCAACTACAAAAATGCCCAAAAAAAAATGCTTCAGAAATAAAGCAAAATCAAGCCACGATGCATGGTGAGGATGAAAGTCAAGCCTTATGCAATATTGAAGTGTGATGTTGGACATTAGTGCAGTCGTATGCTTGAAGATAGTGAAGTTTTGGTCACAAAAAATGAAAAAAAGGTTGTTGAAGCATCACCACAAGAGAACCAATGAAAGCCACAACAAAAGAAAATGAAATGTATCTACACTGCAGTTAATATTCAAAGGAAAAAACAAAAAAATGATGCATGATCGGATTAAATAGATTTATGCTTTTAATATATTTTTCCTCAAAAAATTATGACCCTAAGAAAGGTGAAATCAATTGTGTAACTCTCTACCTGAAAATGCACAATCGTTGATTTGACGAGTCTGGTGTTGAATTGAAAATCATAGAAGTTCTGGCCTTTCTCCACTTCTTTGCACTCCTATAATAAAAAATAAAATAAAAACAAAGAGAGAATTTTAATCTTAGTCAACCAATAATAAATTCTTCAGAGAAATCAGCAGAAAAATCACAAATAATGCTATATAACGCACTTCGCTGAGCCTCAGAAACAAAATGCTAAGCATAGGGGCAATGAAAATTACACTCCTTAGAAAAGCATGGGCTTAGGCCTTTAGGGTTTAGCCAGTAGAGGGTAAGTAGACGACATGGTTTATTCAGAGGAGTTTCCAAAGTACAAGCCTACACGGGAGCATATGATCCACATATGAAGTCTTAGATCTACAAACGACCATCCTCTCATTTCTCAAAGGCCTATAACAGAATCTTCTCATAATCGCTACTAATTTTATTGACCGTTTATTAGTTATATAGATTTATATTCTATACTTCCTAGGCTTTTGCAACAAAATACTTTTAAATCATTCTGAAAAATGCTTAGCTTTTATGAGACACAGAATAAAAGAAGCACGAGTGCTCAAAACAAATCTCATTGTTGAAGGGCAACCCACGCAACCTAAATACCTTGGCAAGATCTTCACGGGAACCCGAGAGATTCTCATAGTTTTTGTATTGCCTCAAACGGGATTCGCGGTACTTCTCTCTAGTGAAATTAAGTCTCTCCCATGGAATACCCTGAATATCTTTGCCGTTCCTTGCCTCTATAGCCGATGTATCAGTTTTGGGCTTGCTCTGTTATTCAATACAAGTAATTCAGTTTACAGAAGCAAAAAAACATACAACCACCAGTTAACGGTCAACATAAAACATTGGAAACATTAACTTGCACATCATGTGGAGTACTATAAAGTAACAATTACCACATCAAAGTCGTCCTCAAAGTCCGAGTCCACAGAATCATCAGAACTGAAACTGCTACTGCTTCTGCTCCGTGATAAAACGTCGTCGTCCTCAAAATCAGTCATGTCATAGTAGTCGTCAACGACGTACTCCAGCTCCTGATTCTGAAATTGTTCCATCGTTTTTCAGTTTTCACTGCAAAGGACAGGAAGAGCAAAAGAAAAATTAATCAACCAAAAAAATTGATATCTTCCGGGCACGATCTGAAATTCTATGCAGCAAAAAAAAAAAAAAAAAAATACAGTAATAAATAGAAAACCAACAAAATTCATGGAAAATCCAAATAATCAACCTCCTGAATAAATAAAATTATGAAATTCGGAAATTTTCAGAAATATCTACACCACTGGTCCCAACAGTCGAAACAACGAGCTTCAAAACAAAATCGAAAGCAAAACTGCACAACAATAACAAGTACGGAGTACCACATAAAACAACACCACAAAAACGAAATTAAACACCAAGCAGCACAACAAACCACATTTAATTCACACTCAACGGAACAACTCAACGAAAGACTTTTAAAATAGAAAATGAATCACAAAATACCTCAACGCCAAAATAGATTCAACAATTTTCTCCTTCCGACGGAGGAGAGGTGTTTATGTGAAGGAGAGAGTTCTAGAGGAGAGGGGAAGGAGCGAACAAAGAGAGAGAAAGAGATAGACGACAAGAAGAAAGAGAGGGGAAATTATCGCCTGCAGTTGCAGAACAGCGTGAGAGACATAGAGAGTGAGGTTTACTTATAGAGGGAGGATTGAGGAAGGGGTCTCGGTTGGGGGGTGGCACCCACATGGGTGGGGTACTTGTAAGGACCAATGAAGGACCCAAGAAAAATCCGTGTGCTTTGTTTTGATCCTGTGGGCTCCATTTTAGACGGAACGGCAACTTGCCCTTTTCCTGCCGTTACATGGCAGGATGAAGATGGAAATTACTGGATTCACAATTTCCAAAATTGCTCAGTAAAATATTTTTAAAGAAGGAAAGTAAACGCTTATAATTGGAAAGGTCACAGCGCAACTGTTGCTACGATACTCATAATTTTGTCCCTATATTATTTGCTTTAATGATTTTTGTTTTGTTAGGTGAACATATATAATATATATATTTTTCAGAAAAATTTATACCATATAATTCGAAATGAAATAAAAGAAAAAAAAAAAAAAAAAAGAGATCGATCGAGTCTCCAATCTTAGTATTAACAGAGATTTCATTGTTACAAAGCCTTAGAAATATAAATATATTGGTGGTTTCTTCGACCAGCGAGTGTTTCTTTTTTATTTTATTTTATTTTTTTTATTGAAGTTTTTCTCCCTTTTGTGGTCCTGCCTCTTGTCATTCTTGAATTTTCGAGCTCATCCCATTACTTCGATATCATCTAATTCAAATTAGTAGTACATGTATAATATTTAAAAAATTGATATTTAAAAGCTACAAGATGAGATGAATTAACAAGATTTCATTCGGCTTTATTTTTGTTGTATAACTATACTTTAAGTTAAAGTGCTACAATGAACATTAACAAAGTCAAATAGTAACATTTAGAAGAAAAAAAAAAGAACTTGTCCCTCTATTTTTTTATTTTTTTATTTTGTAAACAGTGACACTCATGTGTCGGCAAAGGTGTGTGGGAGCCCAAACCACACAAATTACAAAGATGGACACTTATGTCCCTCTATTGAAAGGGAAAAGAATAGAGGAGAGGGGGAAGGGAAAGGCTCTATCATAATTAGACACTCCAAGGGCTTGTTCAGTTATGATAATAAGCCTTGTAAAATACTCCATCCATTTTTTAAAATTTATTACGGATTCACTGAGTCCAATATATATTTTAAATCGTTAATAATTTAAGTTCAGTATAAATAAAAAATTTAAAAGTTTGATATTTAAAAAATATACGATATTTTAAAGCACTTGTCTATATTTTAACTTATATAGCTATGATAAAACTTTAAGTCATGTACGTGAACAGTAGTAAAATCCCAAATATCGCAACAACAAAAAAGGAGGGAGTACTATATATACCATCTATCAAGAATAATCATATGCTTAGTTTCAGGGTTATAATTTTAATTGTAAGAAAACCTTAATTATTAAACTAAATTTAGAAAATAATAATTTTATTTCTGATTTAATCCAGTGATTAAGTTCTCTATCTTTCACTTTTATGGTTAGATATTTGATTCTCTATCCGATCTTCTATCGTTCCCTTTTATTTACCATCCGTGTGTTACACTCATTTTTTGACCAATGGCTTCGGGGAAAAAAATAAAAAATAAAAATAAAAAAAATGGAGATTTTACACATAAAAGTGGAGCCATCTTCCAAGTTAACGCCATATAGAAGCAATCTATACCTCTTGATGTATATGTCCCTTTCCAATTTGTCTAGATTTTAATTTTCTAGTGGAGTAGCATATATATTTTCTATATATTCTATTGGTTTGTTGCATTAAGGGGGTTGGAATTGGAATTGGAATTGGAATTGTTCTTGAGACTTTTTTACAGCTAATGGGGACAAAAAAGAAGTGTCCATTCTCAAGTGTAGGCCCAAATAAGCTGGGGATCAGCTTGTAGGCCAATTTTATGGTGTATTTGGTGTAAAGGTAAATGAGGACAAATTAAATTGGGAATCACATTCACACAAGTGGTAACAGCATTTATCTACAATGCCAACTTGACTAGCTTCTCCAATTTCAATTTATTAGTTATTGTTTTCATTTATATTGGATATATAAAAATTAATAAATGAAATTCTCCACCATCAAACAAATATCTCCACTTATTTTCTTTGCCTTTATAACTTCTATATATATGGATTGTATACATGACAAGCATTGGCATATTTGGATAGGAATCTTCAAAGTAAATATAGTTCAAATATTTAGGTTTCTCCAAAAGCTTAATATCAACAAATTACAGAAATAGTTAAGCCCCAAAAAAAAAATTTACAGAAATACAGTAATCCATTTGTCCCATTATACTAGTTTGATATGATTTTTTGGTAGTATTTATTGTTCAACTTCAATTCATTTATATTGCAAGTACACATTTGAAAAACATAATCGGTTTCAATATTGTTAGATTCATCTAATTATATAGTTTTAGAATATATATTTTGCATAATTTTTACTTGTACCTATTTTGAGATATTAACTATTACTTCATCTTTTAATATTTGTTCCATTTGCATAGTGATTACTATTTATTAAGTAACTTTAATCAAAACTTTTAATATAGTTATGTATGAAAAACATAGTCAAGTGAAGTGTTGTTAGATTCGTCTAATCGTGTAGTTTTTAAATATTAAATTTTTATATTTTTATTTATATAAAATTTGAGTTATTAATTATTTAAAATATGCATTGGATTGCGTGAAATGCAGAAGTTGTGCAAACGGAGTATGTAAAAAAATACATCGGACTGCGTGTCCAAGTCAAATAGTAAGATATACTACCTCAGTTTTTTAATAACTGCTCTATTTATGAATTTCACGCAATCCAAGACACATATTTAAATATTAATAACTCAAATTGTATACAAGTAAAAATATATAAAATTTGATATTTTAAAACTATGTTATTAATCGAATCCAACAATATCTCACATGACTATGTTTTATCTTATATAACTATGTTAAAAAATTTGATCAAAATTACTCAATAAATAATAAACACTATGCAAATAGTTCAATTATATCAAAATGGAGGAAGTATTTATTAGGACAGGAGTATTATTTTTGTTCATGCCATCCATGATCCATGTAGAAAATGTCCATAGAAAAAATTATTTTACATCTAATGAACATCAAAATTATTTACTTTTTTTTTTTTTACCAAAGTCTCGAAGGTCAATTGATTAAAATTGATTAATATAATTATATAAATATAATCCCCCTAACATTTTTCCCAAAGAAAAAATAGTTGGGGTTGACTGTCCGTCAATGTGACCCTCAACTGTCCGAAACAAGCGAGCTGAAATAGGTTTCTTCAAGGTTACCAAAATACCAATATCAAAAGACAATATTTTGTTTAGTAAAAAAAAGGATAACAATTGAGCATTTAAGACATGATGCTTGAGCGTGGATTTGTCATTAGAATTTTTTCCATTTTCGTCAGTCTCAATAACTGTCTCATTGGATTCATCATCATCCCTCTGGCCAGGGGTTTAGGACTAAGATATCCATCAGCAGGGGTGCTGGAAGGGGATGCTACGGCAAGGGCGGCGGTAGAAAGAGAAGAGGATGCAAGGGCGACGAGGGATACAAAGACGACGTCAACAATAGGAATATGAAGGAGATACAACGGCGACCGTTGGAAGAGGAAGATGAAGGGGATGCGAGGAAGATGGAGATGTAAACAAAAATCCCTAGATCTGGATTTTAGAAAACAATAGAGGACTGAAAAACGAAAAATGAGATGAAAAATAAGAGAGATTGAGATCGGATCGTTCAATGATTTTAAGATCTTATATAGATCCTATAGATCTTATCCAGATCTCACCCTAATTTAGATCCCATACAGATCTTGATCGTTTTGGCTTTGTAGAATCGTAGGATCGTAAGATCCTAAGATCTAGATCTATATTTTAATAACCTTGGGTTTCTTCCGATAAAGCGTGGATTTTTTTACGATGGAACAAAACAAAAAAGAGAATAGAAAAAGAGGTGTGCTGATATGTGTATATGAAATGATGTATGAGTATAAAAAAATAATGGATGAAGGTTATGAACAAAAAATCAATAAAAAAATAAACTATCCTCTACACATCACTTTATAAAGCTTATATATCACTACAAAGGACTACACATTATTTTTAGCACCTTATAAGATTTATACATCACTACAAGTGGCTACACATTATTTTTACTGTTGTATACGCCATTATAGAAATTTGAAAAAAGAGATCGAATTGCAGACAGTTGGCGGTCATAACAGTGGAGAGTTGACCCACTGAATAGTCTTTTTCTAGAGCAAGATGTCATTGGTCGACCCACCCGGAGAACGGTGGACCTGACCGCACTATAAAATTGGGAGCTGTTCAAAGAATTAATGCCCACGTGTCCCACTGGGGGCCTCTGGCTCCACCACGCGGCGATGAAGGCAGTAGAGTAGCCCTCGAACATAACTGACGACGTTAAATAAACGGCGTTACGGTAACCGTGGCTAGGTGACTGGTTTAGTGAAGTCAAATTTGTGGTCGGTCTACTTTGTCCAAATTTTTTTTTTTCCTTTTATTTTTAGATTTATGATTTTAAAATGAATAGAAATTGTAATTATAGACTTAAGGCATGCCTGAGTTAGTTTTAGGGAAAAGAGTCATAAGAACGAGGAATTAAAAGTTAAAACTTAAAAATAATCCTTATAAAATTTTAAGTTTTATGGGATTTTTTATGTTATAAACGGATTTTAGCTAAAACCCAAACACTAGTTAAACTAAAATGTAGAAGCAAAAGTCAAGAATTAATACAAAAAGATCATTATTATATATCATTAATACTGTACTAATAGTATGTTTTACGCACCGCAATTGATTTGATTGTTTATGGCCTTTGAATAATTAGTTTCCGGTACAAAAGACATTGGTAATTAATGCATTGATAAATGCTGCTGCACAGGCAATTGATGCAAATGCAATACTAGTATGAAAGTTGATGCGTATTTCTTTTTAAGTTGTCCCACGAAATTTGACACGTTTCCTTTTTTAGATAAATTAAATTAATATAAATATAATTAGAATCTTAATGGTTTCTAAAAACTCATTAAAATTAATTACTTTAACTATTCTGTACAACTCCCAATACACTTTTATTTTTCTATACAAATCCCTTACATTTCTTTCATTCTCCATATCTCAAAATAGGTACAAATAAAAATTATATAAAATATATATTCTAAAACTAGACACCTAGACGATTCTAAGAAGACCACACTTGAATATTTTTTTCTAATTAAATCATTACCATAATATTAAGTCAAAGTTAAACAATAAGTAAAGTGAAAATTCATTAAAATTTTAAACACAAATACCCACAACACTTTAACCATTAAACCCCACTACATAAATTACCGTGCCAAAAAAAAACGCGTCAACTTTCGCGGGACAGATGGAGTAATATTTAAAAAAAAAAATGAAAATATGAATGGAGTTGTGAGTGAGACTTACCCAATTGATCAAATTTTATAATTTCCAATATATGGTTGAAAATTTAATTTTTATCCGGTCCCATTCTTCTTTTTTATTTCTTTGTAATTTTTATAGTATGAATTCCCAATAATCTTTCCTAAATTAGAAAAATAATAAGAATTGAATAATTACCATTTTAACATTGTATGTATCCAACCACATTAACAAAATATATATTTTTGGAACCAAAAGAGATTTTATTCCATAATGTTCGTCATGCCATGATTCTTGGTACATTATAAAATTCATTACAATAAACTTCAATTTTTTCTTTGAAATAAAAAAAAAAACACCACCAACACTTTTAAACTAAAGAAATAAAAGCATATAGTCGCAAATATTCTAGAAGGCCCACCATTAAAATAAAATAATTAAAACAAAAAATTGTGGTGTAGGTATTGTGGTGGTCTGGCCATCTTGTCTGGTTCGGCCGAGCTGGTCCATTTCTGCACCTCATGTTTCCTTGATCGCTTTTGCTATTATTAGTTTTCGTATTAAAATAAACTACTATTCCAGTTTTGTAAATATTTTACACCAATTGATTCAACTTGTGGTTATTTTATCCAGTGACCGATCGGATGCAACAAATAAAGATACACTTGATTGCAAAATCGTAATCATGATATTTATTTATTTATGCAGAGTAATTTTATAATACAAGAAGTGGCCAATTTGAGTCATTAGGCATGTGTTTTTCTCCCTCTCGGAGTTTTTCTTACTACAATAAAAGTAAGATTAAACAATTGCATGTCGATATGAGCATTTTTTTTTGGTAAACATTGACACTCATGTGTCGACAAAGGTGTATGGGAGCCCAAGCCACACAAATTACAAAGGGGACAAAGGGTAGGGATAGGGGGCCGGTAGGGATCGAACCCCCAACCTATTGATTAGGAGAAGGGGACTTGACCACTAGGATAAGTCCACAACTCTCTATATGGATATGAGCATTATTGAGTGGCCTTCTTAATGATTATACATCTCATCACCCCACAATTCCCCTTTCTTTTAAATAAAGATGCATATAGTATTTTAATTACACAGTAATATTGATATTTATGAACAGTGCACGTCTATATATTTTGGTACTCTCTCTCGTATTATATACTACTACTTATTTGTCAGTTACATATATACACAATTTTTTTTTTTTTGAAAAAAATAAAAGTGGCCTTCAATAAATTCTTAAACCCTAAAATTGCCCAGATTGTGTTTGATCCCCCAATTTATCTTTCTTCAATTTCCTGTAAGAATCTTTGCTAGTTATTGTATTTGGTTATTTATTTATTCATTTATTTATTTCTAAAAAGTGAAACTAAAGGTGTACTCTTTAACCCATATGATTTGTTTATATGAAATTAAATCTCAAATTTCAAAATATGATTTAAAACATAATGTATGTGAATAAATATATATACTTAAGTTTATAGTATTTCTCAAAATGCCATTCAGATTTCAGAGAGGCTTGAAGGGTGATGATGCTCTGGATGCTTCTCATCCCAGCCAGCCATTTCCTTGTGCTTCTACACCTTTCTTGAATATATTAATATATATACTAATATACTGCTAATGTTGAGGCCATGCATAATATAGCCAAATTCCTGAAGGTAGCAGCAGCTTCCACTGTGTGGAGAATAATATAATAACAGTAACTCTTTATCACAATGTTGATAAAATTATCATGTAAAGGTCCATTCCAAAGAATTTGACAACTGCTAATTAGATGGTTTAAATACAGTAATAGTATATAATTATTCATGGGAATTGGAATGGTGTTCCAAGAAAAAATCTGCCCATTCTCCAGTCCGCATTGAAATCGGTACAGCCCATGAGCTGCTACTGGGGTTTGCGCATGTCTATAAGTAAAACCTCAGGTGGCCATATCAAGACACCTCCAACACAACTTTCAAAGAGACGCATTTACATTTTATTCTTTTTTTTCTAGTTTTTCTGCTTTCTTTTACAGCTTTTTGTACTTTTCATTCCTTTACACTTTCAGTCAAATTTACTGATTTCTTACAGTTTTTGTTCAATTCTTGTACTTCAAATTCCAATATTTTTGTAATTCATAATTGCAATTCAATTCCAATTTCTTCTTCTTCTTTCCTCAAACAATTTTTTTCCATAAAACACATCCATATATATATATATATAGTAGTACTATAAATGATGTTACTTGTAATGAAATACTAGTAGTGAAGATGTATCTGTTGGGTTGGGTTCATTAATTCTGTGGGCAGCTGAGTGCTGCTGCAGGTGTTAGTTGTTGCTATTCTTGGGTTTAGGGTTAGCTCTCCCTCCCATCCATAATTCATACGAGTAATTTATAATTGGCTTAAATTTGGCTTTGGAACGTATATAATTGGCTTAAATTGTGGGAAATGTTGTCGCTCCTTTTCACCCTTTTATTTCTTCCCACAACTTATTAATTCCACTTTGATTAATTAATTTAATTAACACCCACTTGGATTATTATTATGACAACAACAGCTAATCTGTCATTAGTATGTATATATATATATATATATATATATATATTTTACTACAGTATAGTAGTATATGTAACCCTGCAATTCCCCATTCCACTTTCTTTCCCTTTCTACATGCTCCATTATTACATTCAGATACAGTATATAATTCATGTGTTTACCTATTACTACTACTTCATGGTAAAGAAATTTTTGTTTTGTTTTATTCTACACTCTTATTTTGATTTTAACTAAATTAATTGTCATAATAATATTATTATTATTATTATTATTATTATTATTATTATTATTATTATTATATATTTACAGAAATTTTTTGTTGTAGAAATGCCTAAAGGCATATTGGTATATATATATATAAATAAATTAAAATACTAAAAATTAAATGCCTTTACTATTCATATATAACAAATTTCCAAATGACATGTTTCGATTATTGGTATTAATTATAATAAATCTAAATTAACTATGTATAGAGAGTAGAGACTAGAGACATTCATTTTCTTTTTTTCTTACTTCGATATTTTCAAAAAGTAAGTAAATGCCAATTTTTTTTAGGTGAATACCAGGGTATTCCCAGGGCACATTGGACCCAAGACTAATCCCTCGAGGATTTGCAAGGGCAATTAAGGGCGTCTCTCGCATATCAGTTTTTTGCATACATAAGGCTCGGACCCGAGACCTTGCTTAAGCGACTAGAGCCCCATCCACTCAAGCCAACTGCTGTTGGTAAATGCCAAACTTACTTTAATCTTCGATTAACCGTGAAATACGTAATAATTAATAATAAAATATTCATTTAAATATTTAGGAGATGGATCCTAAGTTGGCAAGCCACTTTCTTTGTTTTACAATTATTATTATGTTTTTCGTGATGTGATTTGGGATTATATACACTTAATTAATCATTTACAGCCAGCAAATGCACAGTACATATACTAGTATTTAATTTGTTAGGTAGAAAAATACAACCCATCATTTCACAATTCACATCATACACTATTAATAATTCACCATTCCTAAACTACAGGTCTTACAGACTTACATCCTTTTTTTTTTTTTTTTTTTTTTTTTTTTTTTTTCTTGCATCCACATTCATCAATCAGATCCTCCACACATCATTTTATTACTATTATTTATTGCTTTTGTGGCCCCTAAATTCCCCAATTTTGTTTTCTTTTTCTTTTGTACTCCCTCCGTTTCTAAATAAATGTAACGTTTTGACTTTTTTTACTGTTCATTGTAACACTTTGACTTCTATTTTTGTTATAGTTATACAAGAAAAAATATAGCCAAGTGAGATCTTGTTGGATTCGTCTCATCTTATAGTTTTTAAATATCAAATTTTTACAATTTTTACTTGTACCGAATTTGAGTTATTAATAGTTTAAAATGTGCATTGGCATGCGTGCAGAAGAGAAACGTTACATTTAAAAAGAAACGGAGGTAGTAAAAAATAAAAATAAAAACAAAAGCATCACCGTTGAGATCTCCCAGACGTGTCCCCACACAATTTTATTATTAACTCCAACGAGCCCAAAATCATTTTATTTTCTTTTTGGTTTTGGGGGAAAAAAAAAGAAGAAGAAAAGGAGATAGAATACTTCACCTCTTCAGTTTATTATGGTCCATTTATTAATTATAATAGTATTATGTTTAGTTTAATAATCAAAGTGAGGAATGTAATTCCAACATAGAAAGTAAAATTGAGCGATCCAAAGTCAATAAAATCTATTGCCAAAACAGAAGTAGCGATGGTTGGACTAAAGAAGACAGAGATGGTCAATAACTCATATGCGCCTATACATTTATGTGTGTGAGTGTGTTTTTTTTTAAAAATAATTTTTTTTTAAAAAAATAATGAACATTTTATTTACTTATAAATGAATAGTGAAATAATTCCCCGCATTTGAAATGTTGATCCATTAGGTTTGTGCAAAAGCAATTCAAGGAGAGCAATTAATGTACTATATATATATATATGTGATTGGAAATTAACCCAAAAGAGAGTAAATATTAGAACAAATAATTTCATTATCCTCCCCAATTTCCAATTACATATACCTTACTACTTTTCTCGTTGAGTGTCCCACATCGTATATTATACTCTCTCCGTTTTTGAAATATTGAAACGTTTGGAAATTTGATACTATTCACACATATACTTTGACTTAAAGTTTTATCATAGTCATACAAGTTAAAATATAGTCAAGTGGAATCTTGTTAGATTCGTCTGGTCGAGTAGTTTTTAAATATCAAACTTTTAGAATTTTTACTAATACCGAACTTGAGTTATTAACGATTTAAAATATGTATTGAATTGCGTGCACTGTGGGTCCGTTTCGATTTTTAAAAAAACAGAGGGAGTATATATATATATACATTAGAATTTCCAATTACTCATATGAATATAAACTATTCCACGCATGACCAATTAATTTTGAATTAAAAGGACGTTTTAACATTTCTAAAACCAATAATAAAACTCAAATATATAATTCAACCTTTTTGAATAGAGAGAAAAATATAATTAAGGGCACAATTATAATTGCAAGAAGCAAGAGGTGAGTATTCCATTCTCCAATCTCCATCCATGCTTTCAAATTGAGAACAATACATTGAACATGCTCAATAAGCTAAAATTATACTAGTATATAAGTATATACTAGTAAAATATTTGCATTGCCCCACAACACGATTTAATGTCTGGGACTTTTTCTTTTTTTCTTTTGTTCTTTAATGCAACACCATCTTTTATTTCAATTATTTTTTTTCCTTTTCTTGTTACTATTATTATTTTGTAATTATGCGTGTTATTATTACATACCCACTCACACGTAGCTATGCATGCATTACTAGTCTGTTAACTAAGTAAATTTTTTGCGAACACATCAGCTCTTTTATCGATGTACTTCAAATGTTACAGAAATAATAAAATTTGTTGGTGTTGATATTTTTACACTAAAAACAAGCGTTTTAGTATAAATTAATATATACTCTGTATTTGACAAGAAAGGGGAAAACAAATACACATACACAATTGTATGATACTCATACTATAAAATTTGACCTCAAATCATATACTCCGGTATATGCTCGATAACATAATTATTAAATGATTGAATCGAATATAAAAATAAAAACATTTTTGGGACACATGACCCTATTCCTTTTTTTTTTTTTTAAAATTTCTTGTCCTTAAATCATTTTGTATTCAATTTGTACTTACATGAAGTACTTCGTAGTATTTATTATATATTGCCATGCGTTGATGAGAATATTTATCTTTTTTCGCTTTTCCCTGTGACGAATCTGGCCTTTTACATAATGAATATCAATATTTTTTTTTTATTATTCTCTACTTTTATTTTCTTTTACTCCTACTTTTTTTTTTTTTCAGTTCTTCCTCCTTTGTGTAGTTAACTAACAATTCTCTTCCTAATTAATCATTATAATAATTTTATACCAAAAACATACATCATGTTGGGAATTCCATAAACATCGTTCAATATATAGGGGAAAAAAAAAGATAGACGAATTCATAATATACAGAGATATCCGGGGTTCGATCCCACCCGGCCCCCTATCCCTCCCCTTTATCCCCTTTGTAATTTGTGTGATTTGGGCTCTCACGCACCTTTGCCGACACATGAGTGTCACCGTTTATCAGAAAAATATATATATATATATATACAGAGATATCCAATCCCCATATTTTTCCACATTATTATCCTCGCTCATTTTTTTTTATACACCAAACATAATGGAATTCAATTATTGTACATTCAAAACCCTATTATTTTAAATAAATCGACAATATCATTCTCTAGCACGTACTATTAGATTGTCAAGTTTTTTAAAAAAAAATAGATCGACAATAGGAGATGCATGGTTGCACTTGCACATACTCTTGATTTGATCGTGGAAGACAAACCCAATTCAGCTAGGCTAACCACCACCGTTGAAAAAATATTTATTTATTTATGTAATAAATAATAATATCCCTGACCAAGGGTGAAGAATAATGACTTGAAAATGATTGCAATAAGACTTGCATATTTTTATTCTTAGGTTATATTTTTAAATAGAAATTTATTTCATTAGAGTTATAAGGTTACAATTTTTTGGTATACAAGAAATAATGAAAACCCAAAATCCACTCATAATACAAACTGAAAAGATGAGAAACAGAGAGTAGTGGGGACTGAGGATCGGATTAGAGACTTTCTTTAATCAATGAATTTTATATAATCAATTTTATGTTATCAATAACTTCAAACTATATATACATCATACATATTAAATATTTTTAAGTTATACTAATTATTATTTACATATATATTTGTAATGTATGCATTTTCATATATCATCTCATAACAAATTGAAATGTTTGAAATGAACATGTGTGTATAATTGAACAGTCGTTATTCACTCTTTTTGGGTTATAATTGAGAGGGTGTTTGTTTGTGCGTTTTGGGACGGATTATCTGATTATTGCGTTTGCAAAACGCAAATAATCAGTTAATCCTGTTTGTGTACTAACTTCTAATAATCTATTATTTGCGTTTTGAGGGAATGAAAACGCTATTTTCTTGCAGCTACAATTTGGTGCTGCAAGAAAATTGCGTTTAATTAAAAATATATTTTACTATATTGTTACCTTTTGAGGTAATGAAAAATGCAAATCCAAACACTTTTTAATGATTATCTGATTATTGCGATTTGAAACAGCATAAACTCATCCAAACACTTAATTTTCTACAGCACGTTTTGTTACAGCAATTATCTGATTATCCGTTTTCTAAACGCCGCAGCAATTTTTAAAACGCACATCCAAACACCCTCTGAAATGAACATGTGTGTGTATACTGTAGTGTGGCGCAGAAACGTAGGGAAAAGGGAATTAATAAGGATGGGATTAGAGGTGTAAACGAGACTGATAGGCTCGTGGAGCTCGGCTCGGCTAAAATTCGGTTCAAGCTCGACTCGAAATGGTTCGGTTCGAGCTCAAGTTCGGCTCGTAACACTCATGATGTCAAGCCGAGCCAATTACTATTTGGCGCGAAAGCTTGATAATAGGCTCAGATTTATTTTTATACATATATTTATTTATTAATAAATATAGAAATTATATAAAATGTTAAAAGTATAAGTGTTATTATTGTTTATATCTTTTAATTTTTGAATTATAAATATATTATTAATAAATATATATATATATATATATATTTAAAATTATTTAAATATTTAGATTAAATAAAATATAATTAAATATATGTAATATATTAAATATAATTCCTTTTATAAATTATGTGAGAATGAAAATGATACGGTTCGAGTTCGGCTTGAATTCGTCAACGCTCGGCTCAGTCAAAGCTCGACTCGAATTCTTATGAGCTCAAGCCGAGCTTAACACTAGTTGGGATATATGAGTGGGAACATGGCTGGACTAACAACAACCCTCCAAACTAAACCACGTCAGATAGTGTGTGAAAAGTTACTAGTACATAATACAAGTCCAGTCAGCACCAGGCAGCGCGGAATCAAACTTCTTCATTTAACATACAAAAGTCGTCAGAGAAAAAAAAAAAAAAAACAATTATTCACCATTTATACTCTATTCTTTTTTTTTTTTTTTTTTTTAAGTAGCCATTGAAAGTCTCAGAAAGGGGTGGTGAGAGTCCATGCCACACTTTTTCTTTTCTTTTTACTACTATTAGTACTATATTTTATTCATCTATTTATTCATCTTTATTGAATGGTTAATTAATTAATTTAAAAAATGAATGAATGAATTAAATTAAAAACATGAATTTGTCGAATAAAGTTGATGTCCGGAAATGAGACTTGACCCAAATAGTCATGTTCCCTCTCTTCCAACCATAGACTACCCAAATAAATTTGATGAAAATGACAAACAATAAAAGAAAATTTTTATTTTTGATCTCATAAATTATTCTCACTCTTAATTATGTTTGGTCTCATATGTGTGTCACTGTTTACCAAAAAAAAATTATGTTCGGTCTCATATTTTTAAAAATTTTATTTTTGGTCCAATTAGATTAATATTTTTATATTTTGGTCTGTCGATTTATTTTATAACAATAAAGATAAATTTGGGGTCAATGAATAATATAAGAAAAAAGAATCATTTATTTACAAAATGCCCCAATCCATTTTTTTATTGGCAAAAGGCCCCAATTAATCCAACAATGAATTATAGAGATGTTTATTAGAAAAATTAATTTTTTAAATTTAAGGTTATCATATATAAAGACTAAAATAGAAACTTCCCGAGTTTAGATTAGCTTAATGATCAGATCTATAGTATAGGCGAAGTGAACGGAGCAGAGCTGTGGATGTTTGAGCTCGACTCGTTAAGGGTTCGAGCTCTATTCGTTAAAAAGTTCGAGCCTAAAATTTTATTCGAGCTCGAATCGTAAAAATGTTTGTGAGCTCGAGCTCGTGTTCGATTCAGCTCGTTTAGTTCAAACGAGCCAACTTACTCTTTTGTTTGACTCAGTTCGTTTGAGCTCGTTCAACTCAATAAAATATTTATTTGAATTTAGTTATAAAATATTTATAAAATACATAATAAATAAAAAACTACAATTATAAAATAAATAATGATTAAAATTAATAATATAAGATTACAAAAATATCTTGGTAACAAACATTTACGAATGATTTCGAACTGTTCACGAACAAATCTGTTTGTTCGTTATGCAAACGAGCTCGAGTTTGTATTCAAGCTCGGTTCGTTAAGCTTCACAAAGAAACAATTGTCGAAGAGTACGAGTCGAACCGAATTTTGTTCCCAAACTGTTTGATTGTTTTTAAACTTTAATTGGATATAGGATCGACGAATTCAACCATCATTTGACAACTCAGTCAGTTTTTGTTTTTCCAAATACATTTATTTGATGATAACTTTGAATTAGAATTGAGTTTTTCCAAGCAATGGTCCCTTTTATTAATATCTAAAAAATAAAAATTTTTAAAGGAAGGAAAAATATCTTAATAAAGTTGAAAGGTACAACTCTTCACAAAAACGAAATTAAGAAAATACTGTAGAAAACAAGGGGCAGAAAGGTTGCCCTCTCAATATCAAAACAATAGTAGGATCGATCGGTTTGAAAACATCAAATCAATTTCAATAAATGCTTTCATAGGTCCTATGTTACCATTTTATTTTAATGTTTTTTTTTTTTTTTTTTAATATATATTGAAAAGACTATACTGGTTAGGAAATAAATGGTTGAAATATTTTAATGAATTTTGAGAACCCGGCAAATTAATTGTATGAAAAACATCTGAATTTTCTTAAACCTTATTTATATATGGGATGTTTGGGAGTCAGCGGATCTGCTAGTAGATAGCAGATTCGAAGAGAGAATTGTGAGAGAATATGCTGATTGAATCTGCTATGGGGATGTTTGGGAGTTAGCGGATCCGCTAGCATATAGCGGATTCGGAGAGAGAAATGTGAGACAATATGCTCTTCCAATCTGTTATCTGCTAGCGGATCCGCTCACTCCCAAACATCCTCATACTCCTAAATATGCCGGCTCCCAAACAAGCCCATAAACTGTAAGTTTCAGTTACATTAGAAGAATCCTCATCCGTTGAACCTGGATTCCTCCAAACAAAAATCAACAGGTCATCATCCATGAGAATGTTTGAGCTTGACAAACTCGACAAGGAAGAAAAAGGGGAAAAAAAAAAAAAACAAATTAGTGGGAATATTCAAGGCTTAAAGAAAAAGTAAATTTATCTTTATGCTGAAGAAAAAATTATTAATATATTTGCTGATGACGGGTAATTAATAAGTAAATATTAAAACCCATTCAAAATAAATGTAATCATCATGCATGGCTAATTATATTGCCAAGGAATGAGACATTTTTGTAACCAGCTTTCGGTTTGCAGTTGGTCTCTGTCTTTGTCGTCTCCATGCTTATTGTTCATGAAATCACATTACACATAAACTGGTATTTATTAAAGATTCCCTGAATGATTTTAATAGACCACCAACTTTAATCAATAATATTATTAATACGACAGTCGTAAAAAGAGTTCATTTTTTTTTAAGAGTCAAGGAACTTGACCACTTGGGTCAAGCCTCAATCTCTAAAAAGAGTCCAAATTTTGATTGAATTACTTATAAGTATTTTTTAATTAATACGTTAGTCGGAAAATCAAGTTTTTAGCACTGGAATATTTATTTCTTCTCAATATACGTACACACGGGTTTGGATGGGGTGCTGAAGCCTGAATGACTAACATTCAGTAGATGCTGGCGTGCTGACACGATGACGTATATGTGTTGAGTGTTAATGAGGTGCGTGCCGGATGTTAATGGAGTATGTGCTGAGCATTTAATGATAACTGGACTGTATAAAAACATTCAACACATACAAAATACTCATTCAGCACTTCGACATAAGCTGATTCAGCTCATAAACTAAATTCATACAGACACATACTCTAAAAAAGAGAAGGATATCCATAATAGTTATAGCGGATAGCAACACAATGCCATAAAATACAAACAAAAAAATATATAATAATAATAATAATAATAATAATAATAATAATAATAATAATAATAATAATAATAATGAAATGAATGAATGAAATTTAAACCTTTCAATTTATCATAGAGTTCAAATTCAAATATTAAACTATATTTATAAGTGTCGATTGATAATTTGCCAGTTTATAGTATTAATTTGGTAAAACTAACTTCCTTTTGAAAAGCTTTATTAAAACATAATTTGTGTGGTTTGAACTCTCACATAACTTTGTCAACATGATTGTCAATATTTAAAAAAATCATTAAACTCTCTAAATATCTAATAGTGTTTTACATTTTAAAACTATAAGAAGTGTTTGACATTTATATCACCGTCGCCCCTCAAAATATCTAATCCATTTTCTTCATTATTCAAATAGTACCAGTAATTGACTAAAACTCAAGCTTATCAACTTCTCAACATTATCATTTGACCTGAGTTGTATATGCATCAATCCGGTGACAGTGCATAATAGTAAAATTCTGCATATACAGAATCATTAGAGAGTAAAATTATGTGATGCGAGAGTGAAATTATGTGATGGGTTGAAAATATCATCACAAAATATACCTCAGACATTACTTTATCACATCTATCATCACAAAAATACCATTCACAGAACATTCTACAGGTGCAAAATCTGCACCCTAACCACTCCTATATATCCAGAATTTTATTTTGAAATAGACAATCCTTCAAAGCCTACCTGATTTTCGAGTATTAGTTTGGAATCCAATGAATCCTGCAAATACCCGATATTCACCTGAAAGAAATTCTCAAATTGTAATTTAATATGTATCACAGCATGATGGTGTTTTCTTGTACTTCAAACAACTCAAAAAATTTAGAAATTTAATTGTTTGACTCGTTCAAAATGCTATTTTCTTTTATGTGAATATCATATATATACCTTCATTGGATCTAACACTAATCTTTTGAGAATCGGATGAGCAGGACGTTCAAAATGCTAGTTGAGATGTTCGGTGAAAATATTTTGCATTTTCTTATTTAACCTGAAAAATATACTGTTTTTTTTTCTTGATCAAATATTTTAATTTATTGCAAATCGACAAGACGATAACAGTTCAGTGAATTACATTAATAAATTATTATATTATATTATATATATACCCATCATCAATTGAAATGAAAAATTAATTAATTACTCATCGACACCTTGAATCAATCACTTTGAATTTTTTAAAAAAAAATACTACATTAAATGTTATTATATGCGTGATTATAACGTCACTAATTAAAGTTGGCCAATATGGTTAAATATGCATTATCTTCATTTTGTTATACAGTATAATAGTAAAAGCCAATTAATATAGTATAAATATTATAAATAAAAAAAATTACAGTATTTCTTACCTAAATAAACAGAAATGGTATCTAACTATCTATGACTATACACACTAGCTAGAAAATAGGGATTGTCTTTGTAATATTCACGTATATGTTACTTCCTCCGTTCCTTTTTAATTGTCACGGACCCACATTTCGCGCAATCCAATACACGTTTTCAATTCGTAATAACTCAAATTTCATACAAGTAAAAATTATGAAAATTTGATATTTTAAATCTATGCGATTAGACGAATCCAACAAGATCCCACTTGACTATATTTATCTTATATAATTGTATTAAAAAAGTCGAGTCAAAGTTACTCAATGAACAGTGACAAAAGTCAATATGTGTCATTTAATAAGGAACAGAGGAAGTATTATACTACTATATTCTTCTCTCTAGTTATTTTTTGGTGAATAATTCTTTCTAATTATTGATCTATGCCTCAAAATATCTTTTTCTTTATTCCTTGTTGAAATTCAACACGTGACTTTACTTCCATATAGAAACCATTTGAGGTACAATTATGAATTCAGCACCAGAAAATGTTATGATAAAATAAATTGATATGTTATATATTGGTAGGGCCTATCTTAAAATTTAATAAAATAATTATAGGCTACAGAAGTAGTGAACATATTCTTTTAAAGCAAAGTGAAACTTTACCAAATGACAGTATATCATTATTAATATAAAAATTCCAGTAAGTAGGCTGCTTTTTAGAAAGAAATGATAAAAGAAAAAAAAACAGAAAACGATAACAGTAGTAGAAAAACATTGATAAAAAATCTAAAAAAAAAAGAAACGAGTTAATATATATTTATATTTTTATCAATTTAGATGCATAGATGCAGCTTGAATGGCGTGGCAATACAATACACAATAGAATGGGGAGGAAAATTAAATGAAGGAGGAAGAAGTTGTTGATGATGCACATGGATAATTAAGCAGCTGTCTGTGGCCTACAGAATTAAATTGTCTCCATGACAATATGAGCCCCCAATCCCATCACTTTGTATACATATATGCTTAGTTATAATGCTTATATTTATAGAGATGAATAATAAGCAACATATTACATGCCACGACAGACAGACAGTAGTGATGTTGTGCTCCTGCACGTTCATATATACTAATGCATAATGCACTTATGAATCCTCATCCTATTCCACTCATGCAGTCATGCTTAGTTTCTTGTCTTCTCTGTAACATTCCAGTCATACCCATTTGTACTTGAGTCACTTTCCCTTATGACTTTAAAATGCATCTACAGGAGAAATGTATCAATACCCTTAAACTTAAAGTATGCTTTATTCCATCTTCAACCAATGTGAGATGATACATTATCTCTTGGTCTTCAATAGTCGATAGTCAATAGTCAATGCAAGACTTTTTTTTTTTACTTTTTGGTGTGGTGACCCACATGCGTCAGCTGAGAAGAGAAAACTAAAAAAGCTACAGAATTGGGGTGGGAGGAAGAGAAAACAATGAAACTAGAAACGCGGAAACCAGGTGCCTGCGGCATCAGCATAAATCAAGTTTCGAATGGAGTCCGGTGAGAAAGCCCAAGTAGTGAAAAAATCTCCAAGATTGCCCTCCTAGCTTAGCGAGACCATCCGCAACAAATGCAAGACAGTTCTAGTTTCATTTTCCATTAATCATCCAATATTCGAATCCATCATCCATCCATTCATATTTACTAGTACTAGTGTACTATCATGCCTACAAAGTGGACTTACAATGAAAGGCCCAATCGGCCCATGGGCATCGTCGCCTATTGGGTATTAGGATTGGAAATAATGAAAAGATTCGTATAGAAATTTTCCATGAATATATTTCCTTTATATATACCTTTTTTGACATTTCATTTTTCTTTTTCCATCACTACTACGAATTAGGATTTCTAGCTCAATCTTTATTTAATTAATCAATCACGTTAGGGTATACTACATCCGTTCTTTTTTAATTGCTCAATTTCAGTAACTGTTTTCAACTAGCTGACTTTGGAGCTTTATTTGGTTAGGTTAGAGAATGATTTTGAAGGTAAGTCTAACATGAGTTTTGTAGTTTGTAATCTCTACTTTCATTATTACTTTACCATTTTTTATTTAGCCCTGTAACGAATCATATAAAACCATCCAAAGTCAGCTAGTTGAAAACAATGATTGAAATGGAGCAATAAAAAAAGAACGGAGGTAGTATAAATTAATTAATGGTGTGTTTCGCTTGCAGCTAAAACTTAAATTTGGAATTCATGAATTTTCTTCTCAATTTAAATCAAAAGCCTTACTTACCAATTTCTTAAGTTGTAGTAAAAACCAATCCAAATTAAAAATCGATTATCCAAAGGAGGACTGGATAAAATTTAAGAAATATAAATTTTGTCCAAACCCTTTTACATTGACCATCCTTTTGGGCTTTTGGCTTAGGGTACGTTCTACACGTCGAGCTGTAGCTGCGGGCTGCAGCTGTTGGGAACTCTGGGAGCTGTAGTTATCAGTTTTTGCATAAGTGTTCGGTACAAGTAGCTGTAGCTGTCAAAAATTATAATTTAAAGAGAAAAAATAATTAAATTTGGAAAGTAGCTTCTGAAAGCTTCCAAAAGCTCCTAAAAGCTAGTGTACAGAACGGGGTTTTTGTTTTAAAATAAAAGGTAAAGCTATCAAAAACTGCATGCAGAACGGACCCTTAACAAAATATCATACTCTAAACCATAAAGTAATTGTAACTTTAGGATTCTGAATCATTCATTTCTCTAATTTTCCAATATAAACAATTACGACTTGCCTATTTTCCTTAAGAATAATATCAGAAATATATTACAAATATCTATTATTTTAATATTTTAAGGGATTAATTTTAAACTTTAAGGATATGGTAGGGTCAGCAATTGTATATATTTAATCCAACCCGAACCAAATTCTGGATACTCGACCCGGATTTGGTTAAATTTCATATTCATATCCGATTAAAAAATACTAAGTATTTCTTGAAATCCCAAATTTCGGATTTGATAAAAAAATATTTGAATTTCATTATTTTTATTTTTTTATTTTTTTTTAAAATCACTACAAAAGATAGGTTGAATCACCAACATCAGTTGGCTTGAGTGGATAGGGATCTAGTCGCTTAAACAAGATTTCGAGTTCGAGCATTGTATACCCGGTTTCAAAAAAAAAAAAAGATAGAGATCGAATCGGAGCGATAGGATATATCTAATCCGATACAAAATTTGAATATCCAATTCGAAATTTTGTTAAAAAGTTAATTAGAAAAATAAGTAAATTAGGATGGGTGTGGTTTAGAAGCTGATTCAGTTTCATACTGATGAGTTTGTTCTTTGTGTGTGATAGTTGTAAGGTATATGAATTATTTCCCTAAATATAAGATTTAAAATCCTCAAATTCCCTACCTCCCAAAAATTATTGCCCTCATTTCTCATCTCTCTCTCTTCGAGACCTGCCCTCTGCCATCACATGTCAAATCTCTGGTGTCTCTTTTCTCTTTTCTTTTACATGCTGCTCGCTTTCCCCATTTCTCTTTCTATCGAGTTATGTTCCCACATGCATTCAATCTTTGATTCTTTATTTTATTTAACCTCTTTGATGCCTTTCTACCCTAAACCCGGCCACTGCAAACAGACACCGCCTCCCCAGCATTGCCGTCCACCGGAGCCGCTCATTGTCACCGCCGCTCCTCTGCGCACTGCTCTCTGCCCGCCGCTCCTCTGTGCTAGTTTTGTTGTCTTCATATGCTAGGTTTCTTGTCATCTTGTGATGGTTCACGTGCTCTCTTGTGCTGATTAACTTGTTCTTCTTGTGTTGGTGATTTTTTTTTTTTTTTGGGGGGGGGGGGGGGGGGGGGCGGTTTCAATCGTGGAGTCACTTGGTTTGTATATTAAGTTAATGGTATTCTTGTATAGGTTTGCACAACAGCTGTGATGAAATTAGTGTATTACTGTGCTGGTTGTCCTGTCAGGCTGTGCTAGTTTGTTGTCTTGCCCATGGCTGAGTTCTATTTGATTAGTCGGCGACGGGAGACCACCGGCAATAATGTCTAATTTTTTCTTGTATGAACTAAAGTTTTCTGTAATTAGTTAATGAATGGAATTTTTGGTATATAACAATCATTGCTTCGTTGTAGGAATTAAATATGTAAAGTATATATTTCATTTCCATTAATATTATAGTTAAATAAATGGTAATTCTTCTCCAACGATCAAACTAGCACAACTAATAGATTTGATTATCACATGAACCACCTGCTGAATAAAATGGATTCAGCAGGCTAACCGAACCCAATTAGGATATTTCGATTATCCCAATATCTATATGCGATCCGAAATAATAAAAAACAAAAACTCAAATAAAATATTTCAAAAATTGCGATGGAATCGCTCGCATATCAGATAACAGATTTTCATGAGTTCGGTTCCTGTGCTGGCAATTAATTTGCCTGTACATGCTAAATAATGTTCACGCTATGAAAAATAATGTTAGCTCCATGAAAAATGATGTTGCTTATTTTATAATATTCATCATTTTTTTCATGCGCACACATCATTTCACACAATCATCATTTTTTATGCGTATCCATTATTCCATTTTTGTCAGTATATGCTGTTGACAACACACAAGCCACACCCGATTTTCATGCTCTTGGTTGATAAAATAAGATTCGATTGAGTACAATTCATTACTCCTTCTGTTTAGTTCTAGACTTTTAGTCGGTGTTTGGTTGTGTGATATGAAATAAATTATCTGATTATTGCGTTCTTAAAACGCAAATAATCAGGTTTGCAGCACCATTTTTGAGCGGTTAAATTGATTATTTGTTATTTGAAGATATTTCACGTATATCAAGGGATGCTTAAAATTTAATACTAATATCCTTTTAAATGAGTAATGATTAAGATCGAAGTGAGGAAACATGTACTAATACATAGAAATGGTAAGCATTCAAAGATTGTTGAGGGCAAAATAAGAAGTAAATATTATAGAAATTCTATTATATTTATATATTAAACAATTTTGAATGGTTAAACGATATTTTTTTTTTCGGGGAGTTAAACGATATTTTTAAAATAGTACTCCATCCGTCCCATTTAATTTCTTTTGTTTGATTTCTGCACACAATTTAATTTACTTTTTCAACGGTTAATATTTCAAAATATATATAACAAAAAATATATAAAATATATTATAAAACTACATGATTATACGTATCTAACAAGACCAACTCAATTATTTTCTTTAAATATATACTTGCAATAAAATTGAGTCAAAATTAAATAATAAACAATGCAAAAAAATCAAACAAGAAAAGATAGCTGAGACAGAGGGAGTGTAATAAGATAATTTTATTTTTATTATTTAATACAGTATCTTAAAAAATCTAAAAAAAATTAATTAATAAAACTATTTGTGACTGGAAGGTCTGCAGCCGCTATATTTGCACTCCGTACTTTGTTTGCCCAGACAGAAGCGCCAAGTACAAAAAACATGGGATTCTCCGCAGGGTTCCTCGTTGTCCTAACTTACTCGGCTTTGTCCTAAATGCCTTGATCAATTTTGTTCTACTACTTTCATACTTTCTGTTTTCACACAGTATGTAAATTGTAATGGAGAATGGAGTATATATGAAAATCGTCAAAAAACACCTCAATGCTATAGGTTTCTTTATCCCCACGCCCACCCTTTTTGATGTTTGACCTTAATCCCTCCCCCATAAATGTCCCAATTTTTACTTGGAAACTTTAATGTCCCCTCCCACCTTCTAATCCATTTTTCTCATTTGTCTGAATCACGCCAGACCCACAAAATCGTTTAAGGTAATTTCTTCTTCCTTTTAACTTCCATTTTTATTCTATTATTACTATTATTATTTTATTTTATTTTTGTTTTGATCTGCTGGGGGGGACCGCGACGTTGAGAGTTAAGGGGAAGTTTTCTGTTCTATCCTCTGTAAAAGTGGCCTATTTGATTTCCCGTATTCATTTCCTGTTCTTAGTTTCTGGATTGCTGTGAATTAATTTACTTTAATCTTGTGTTGTGAGACTGGAATTCATCACTGTTAACGAAATTTATCCGAGTTTGATCGACTAGATGGCCTATTTTCTATATTGCTTTGACAAAATTTACAGAGGGAAGAAAATGGACTAAAAATCAAATTTAATTTATTTTTTTTAAAGAGTTGTCCTTTTGTTATGAAAATCCCTAATTTGGGGGGGCCATAGCCCACAGATGTTGATGGATTCTTTTTTGCCTTTTTCTCAGTTTTTGGAGACTATTGGTTTTTTGGGTGATAGAAGTATGATCATATATTGTGTGGTATTTGATGTTCTGAGATTTAAGACTTGCATAACTATTAAGTGTAGTTGTAGAGATTCATGGATGAGAGACTCATACCTAAAACCAATTGGTGATAGGTAGAATTGCTCCAAATCCTGGTAGTTTTAGGGATACATCATAACTGATGTGGGATATCAACAGTAGTAACATGCTAAGGAAGATTGGAGAACAATCCGAAGATTGGATTGTTACTGCAACATTTTCACTTCCATAGGATATTCGAGATTTTTGTAATTGCTCGTGGCAAATCTTGATTCGATCAATGTGTTTTTCGGATCTTGGAAGATATCGATCTCTTTTTTGTTACGCGGTTGTGTAGATAGGTAGATAGCGCTGACAATGTAGGGAGAAAATGTTGGTTGTTTGTGAGCTATGTATCCGTGGTTTAATTACCTAGACTAGATGGACTTTCTGAGGCATTCTTACATAGACTAAGGTATTCATTTATGAATGCAATGAACACTTCCGGTTTTGTCTACAATAATGGTTAGGGATCATTGTTCATTTGACTGATATAGACGTTTCTTCGAGTTTTCAGTTTTTTTAAGTGTTAAAAGTTTGGTTCATTTCACGTTTTGATAAACAGAATCTGTCGACGTTATGAGTTCTACTGTGTTGAAGGGATACAATTCGAATGGCTATGAAGGTTCTTTATCTCCAGAGCATCAGCAAGCAAAGGTATATTCGCTTTCCAAGTTGCGTAAAGTCTAATTTAGCAACTCTACTATATGGAAGCATAGAAAGTTTTCGAATTAGCAAATGCTTTCAAGTTGGAGCAAACCAATTTGAAATGATTTCATTTGTATTGCTAAAACAGAAAAAAAAAACATTCTTGTTTCAGATTAATGAGGTAAGGCAACTGATCGGTCCCCTGTCCGGTAGATTGGCCCTCTTTTGTTCTGATGCATCCATTTCACGATATCTGAGAGCGCGAAACTGGAATGTCAAGAAGGCCGTTAAAATGCTCAAAGCGTCTCTCAAGTGGCGGCTTGAGTTCAAGCCAGAAGACATTCGTTGGGTAAAGTTTCATTAAAACCCCTTTTTGGTTTTCTGAAGAAAATATAACTCTAATGTATTAATCGACCCTAGGACATACGTTGTCAATTTCTTTTCTGACACTTCTTATATTGCAATGTAGGATGATGTTGCCGGGGAAGCAGAAACGGGAAAGATTTACAGATCGAGTTATAAAGACAAGTACGGGAGGCCTGTTCTTGTGATGCGCCCTCGTTGCCAGGTTACATATGATGCCTTTTTTTTTTTTTTTTTTTTTTTTTTTTTTTTTTTTTTTTTCCTTCTCTCAATATGAGATTGTCTAAATATTACACGATGGCGATCGCTCTTTGTTCAATCGTAAATTTGTTAGTTTCCGTGCATTTGCAGAACACGAAGTTGGTTAAGGGGCAAATAAAGTTCCTCGTTTATTGCATGGAGAACGCGATCATTAACCTCCCCGAGGACCAAGAAAAGATGGTCTGGTTGATCGATTTTCAGGGTTTCAACATGTCCCATGTATCGATGAAGGTAACTCGTGAGACTCTGAATGTCCTGCAAGAACATTATCCCGAGAGGCTCGGTGCCGCTATTCTGTACGACGCACCAAAGATATTCGAGCCATTTTGGACAACGGTATGTTCTTAACATCTGTAGGGACTGTTTGTTAGCATCTGAATTGAATGATATGATAAAAAAAAAAAAAAAAAGTTTAATTGCTCCAATTCAACATACAAAGATCAGAAGATATCTTAGGGACTGTTTGTTAGCCTCTGAATTGAATGATTCGGATACGAAAATAGCCTCTGAACCATTTAGTTGAGAGGCTCACAAACAATCAAACAAACAAACAAACCCTTGTTTTTGATTGTCGTGGAAAGTATAATGTAGAATGCCTTAATTGCAGGTCGTGAAGCCATTTTTGGAGACAAAAACGGCCAACAAAGTGAACTTCGTCTACTCGCACAATCCTCAGTCGGACAAGATTATGGAGAATTTGTTCGACATGGAATTGGTGGAGTCGGCATTTGGTGGGAAAGACAGCGCAGACTTTAACTTTGCAAAGTATGCCGAGAATATGCAAGAAGACGATAAAAAACTCCATTCGTTCTGGAATAGGGACATCTCAACGCCGCCACTAACTGCTGCAGTACATTCCCTCACCTTAGAAACCTCAACCTCAGAGTCTGATACAGATGAACCGGTCGTCAAGGCAGAGAAGTCGGAAGATCAGAGCGCCATCGAGGCATCTTTGCCTGCAAAACATCCATGAGCACTGAACTGTGCAGTGAATAATTAAACTACATAGTCCAGATTGATATGAACACATCTGCTGACTTTGGACACCCTAACTTTGATTATGGGAAAACCTATTTTACTTATGGTTGGAAGGCATATTCATGGGAGATGCATCACATTTTGAATAAATCGACATATCCAGTCGAATAGATTTATTGAATTAGAATATGCATGGTGGGTTATGGCACTTTGTATTATTTTCAGCACATACAAAATTGGCAGAGGTAGAAAGGGGATTCCAACCTTGAAATTTGTTTCATTGTTGCATATCAGTAATTCAACCAATCAACTCAAGAGGTGAAACAATTTAGCAAACGTAGTTAGTCTGGGTGATATGGGGCTCTGGCAGCTTAAGCAAAGGTCTCGATTCGAGCCTTTGGTTCAAGCTTTGGGTATGAAGAATCTATAAACCTGTATGTTTGTTGAGGGAGAAGATCTGACTCAATTCATGAAACCGGGACATGCATAAATTGTAATTACTCACCAATTCAAATATATCAAATTCAAATTTACATACAACCAACTTATCTGAAGCTTTCAAATCAATCACAACCATTGAAAATCAGAAAAGACGAGATCCCTTTAAATATACTACATTCGAGGGGGAGAAAACTAAAGTTCATTACACAATTCAATATTCCTCAAAGTTTCTGGCACAGTTTGATAGCAGCAATTTATCAGAGGGGAATAAACTAAAGAAAGAAAAAATATCCTGCCAAGAGGTAAAGGAAGCTCTTACTGGAACCATGCCAAGATCGCAACTATGATTGTGCATATCCTTCAGAAACGAGCCACTGTGAAGAAATATGTTGTCTTAAAGAACAGAAAGAGACTATGGGGTTTAGGCTTTTAATGATGAGGAGGTGATCGGTTAACCAACATAGTTGATCACACCCCTGAGGAGTGGAACTTCTCATCTAACTTCTGACGGTATTGTGCCAAGTACTGCATAATCAAGAGGACTCAAATCAGTTTCAAGAAAATTCATTCAGATTTCAGACAGCAATAACGAATGTTAATTGTGACTTCTGAATACTAAGAATACTTGTATGTGTGCCATTAAATATATTCATGCCAGTATGATTTACTTAGAAGTTACAACTTTGAATTGGCAAATATATAAATACATAGATAAAGGGTAACCGGGATAGGGCGTGGAATGTGGATACTGGACATAAACAGTGATAAGGGTAAATATTGGTGCCCATTTGGATTTACACCCTTAAATCAATAACATTTGAATCCAAAACATCACAATCTGCTCTATTTCCATTTATGAAAAAAATAAATAAAATCATCCATGTGCACATCACAGAAGTAGGAATAAATTCTAAGGTTAATAAGATGAAAACAATGCATGGCTTAATTCAGATAAATCAGGTGTGCAGAGCATTCTGAATTGGTTTCCAAATTCATACAGAAATCAAATTTAAATTTTTATTTCTTAAAATTTAAATTGAAAATATTGATTTTAATTGAATTCTATCCGGTTTTAAACCAGTCTTAATGCTTTAAAATTTTAAAAAGTCAAACTATCTTAATACTTTTTTAAAAAAATTTCAAAAAAATTTGAATTTGGAAGTCTGAATTCTTTCGAATTCCGTTTATGCGCACCCTTAGTCCTAAATCATAATGTGAGTGTACCATCATATTAGACACATGGTTCCACTTACCCTTTGGCACCATCAGTTAGAATTATACCTATTAACCTATGGTTCACTTATTCGAAATAAATGTGAATTATGGTGTTTATGTTGACAAATTATTGCAAGAAGCCCCATAGCATTAACCATTGAAGATTTGTGTTCTTTGTCCATAACAAATACGTAGGGATTAAATTGTCTGAAAGATGATTATTAGCTAACTCATCAATGCCAATAGAGAATCACATATATGTTACATACCTTAGTATAGGCATAAACACCAGCCTCATTAGGAGCCACGGGGCTCCCTCTGCGGATGAAGTTCCCGTCTTTGGCAATGTAAAGCATTGGTACCCCAGTGGATAGTTCCAAGCTAATAACCTAATACACATAAATAACAGATTACATGATTGTACGTTTCAAGCAGTGAACTCAAGCAAAAATGCATTTGATTAGTTTTTCTCCACCTCTTGAGAAGTTAGGTTGTCAAGATACATAATAATGGACCTAAGCGAGTTCCCATGGGCCGCGATCATTACATTTTTCCCGGCCTCAAGCTGCGGTACAATCTGTTTACTTACACAATTAGCATCTCAGTAACTTGCATAAGCATATAATTACAGATGAGGGGAGAATTTTTATCCTTACAAATTCTTTAAAGTAAGCAACAGCTCTCTCAGCGCACATTTCCAAACTCTCACCATTTGGTGGAGGTGTGTCATAACTGCGTCTCCACTCATGTACTTGCTCTTTTCCGTATCTATCGGCCGTTTCTTGCTTGTTAAGACCTTGTAATTCTCCATACCTATATCAAAGGATAAGTCAACACATAAAAGCATAAAACGATTCCAAAAGAGGCAGTTTACAAAAGATTTTTCACTGTCATACTAACATTCTTTCGTTTAATTGCCAAGCTGTGATTACTGGAATGCATTGCTTCTTAGTCTCTTCGCTGAAAATCCGGCTCCATGCCCTTGCTTGGTCATTCTCATCGTGCACAATAATTGGAACCTACATAAGATGTAACAACAAATGTCACACTATGACACAATAAGGAGGTTGCCAGGGTAGAGCCATCACAATAGGTCATGCAGTGTAAATATCTAATAGTATACCAAAAATATTTATCATGTGGCAGTTCAGATTCTGGAATTGACAAGAAATTTAGAGTCAACCTTCTTGCGACGGTGTTGAGTCATGGAAAGCATGGCAGTCATTTGTGCACGAATCAAAGAAGATGTGTATATCATGTCAATGGGTATGTTGCTGATTCTTTTGCCAGCTTCAATGGCCTCTTCGACTCCTTTGTTGGTCAGAGGCACATCAACACAACCTGTGAACAGATTCTTCTCATTCCACATAGACTCACCATGCCTGATCAATATTAAAGCTGCTTCACCTAGAGAAAAAGGAGGTCATCATCATTCAAACAATCAAAAGCACAACCACTCCTTGAACAGGATTTATGCCAGCAATAATAAACCCATTGCACTTAAACCTAACTATAGGAACATACTTGATTTCTTCTTGGGCTCAACTGTCTTGCCGTTTGATGGAGACAAAACTGTGTCAAAAACCGCAGTTTGCGAATCTGAGGCTCGAATTACATAAGGACTTCTCTTTCTAGAGCAATAAGTTCCTCCTCCTCTCAAAAGGGCAAAATCAACCTTGAAACCCTTGGAAATTGACCTAAACGAAGCAATTCCATGCTCCTGACTCAGAGCAGAGTTACCAAAGGAACCATGACACTGAAGAGTCCCAATTGCTTGATGAATTGATGTTGCAGCCATTCTGAAACTAGATAAATTACTGAATTTCATTTTACTTGGTTAAAGTAATGCATTTATAGAAATTCTAGAACAGCAAGGCATGGGATGATTACAACTTTAGAACATAATGAAAAAATCAGCAATTGTGTTCTGTTTCAGAATAACTACACAAATTTCCATTCCCCCCCCATAAGAAAGACAAATTGTATTTTACAGAAGTAAAATCCGCATTCCTTCTCGGTCATTCTTCATCCAAATTTCATTTACAATGACATGCAGCAATCTAATATCACTAAAATACAAACCCTGAGCTTTATAAACTCAATTCAAACACAAATTCCTTGCGAGATTGAAGGCACGAGTACAAATGCACAACACTTCACAATTGTTATTACAGATCACAATCAAAGTTGATTTTTTTTTTTTTTTTTAACATACCCAAAATCAACAACCCGAACCAAAAACCGAATCGAATCGTGCATAAAACAGAAATGCCACCCAACAAAATAATAAAAATTGAAACTTACAATGCACGAAGACGGGTCAAGAAAAGGTAAAGCCTTGGCAAGAACAAACGTCGGAATACGCACAAGAAGGGTCGAGAAACGGAAGGAAAAGAATCTTAATTATATATAGTCGCTAGAAACACAGCCAAACCGAATCAAGAACCAAAAGGGGGCAGTTCGATTAAACCGAGGCGAGGGTTTATTTCAAGGAAAGGCGACGGAGAAAAAGTGGCGGTTGCATTAACTCTTCACATAATAAAAGTACTAATAAGAAGAAAAATAAAAATATACTCCGTATGCGGCAAAAAATCCAACAGAGGAGAGCACACGCACGCAATTGTTGAGGGATGATGTATTCTTTGCCCGTTGGAGACTTGGAGCGATAGGAATAGTTGGGTCCCTCTCCCGGTAGATATGGAGACGGGTTGGTGAAGAAGAGAAGGCGGGGGGCAAAATCAAGAAAAGGGGGGAAAACGACCCTTCCTTGGTTGGCGATTTGGGGCAAGAAATGGACAAGGAAAAGCCCCCCCTGAGTCGAGAGTCCTGACTCCTTGATTGATCAGAGGATTGCAGCTGTGTTGTTTTGTGAATTTTGGAGTTAGGTGGAATGGTGGATGTGACTTGGGTTTGTGTTTTTATTGTATTTTTTGTTGGGGGAGTATGTAATTGTTGAATTGAACTGGTAGAAGGACAAGACTGTCTTCAAGCTTTCGTGTCACTTTACCCCGAAATAGTTTAAAAAGCTTATGGATTTAAACTTTTTATTTAGTTATATTTTTTAAAAGAATTAATTAAAATTTATAAAGATTTAAAATTATGAAAGGTTGAATACCTCAAAAATTTTAAAAAATTTTCTCAAATTTATATTCAATTCATATAGATTTTTAAAGCTTTTTAAAATATATATTAAATACCTCAAAATTTGTAACACTTTTTAAAATCTATATTTTTAGCTAGACAACCTATTCAGGCCAGAAAATTTAAAATCTATATTGAATACACTTAAACTTTAAAATTAAAAAAATCCTATAAATTTTGATTTTTTTGGAGAAACTGAAGTCAAAGAAAGGATGGTGGTAGCTCATGCCACACAAATTACAAAATAATAAATGGGAGAGATTGGGGATCGGGTGCGGAATCGAACCCCCAATCCTTAGGTCGAAAGGAATGGAGCAAGTCTCATCTCCTCCTATAAATCTTGATTGAATACACTTCTATACATTTTTAATCATTATATGCAGTATAAATTTAAAATTAAAACATAATGATACAGTACATAATATTTTGGGGAACTTTGCCCACGTTATAGCAACGTCTCCAGTTATCAAAAAAAAATGGGGGAAAAAATAAACGATTTTTCAGTTAACAATTTTATACAGTAAACATTTTTTTTGGAGCCATTGAAGGCCTGAGAAATGGATGATAGGAGTTTATGCCACACAAATTACAAATGGAATAAAAGGTAATATACTCCATCCGTTCCTTTTTAGTTGTCTTTTTAGAGAGTAAAAAGTGTTCCAAAATAGTTGTCATTTTTAGGTGGTTATAGGTAGTTATGCTATGTTTTTACTATATTGCTCATTACTTTATATAAATGTTATTTGTTGACATTTATTAAGAATGAATTTAGTTGAAGGGTAAAAATATAAATTTATGAGTTAATTAATGCAAATCTTGATTATTGAAATTGAGCTAAAAGAGACAATTAAAAAGGAACTAACGGAGTACATTATCATTCTCATTATTTAGAAGGCTGTGTTCCATTTTCCAATAATTCACACCATTTTATTGTTTACTGTGTTTGGACTTTGACTGAAATGAAGCTACCCTTCAAATTAATAATACTAGCAGTACTTACTGTATTAATTAGACACGTGAGAAAAATTGAATGCCACCAAATAAAGTGGGCTTGCTGCTATATGCAAATGCTGGCCAGTAATGGCTTGTTTCCATTTCCAGGACACCACAATCCTGCAATCTATCTAATGTCACAATGTATGTTTCGATGGCTTTATAGTAACTACCCTGCTTTCGAATTTTACCATTTAAGCCCATTTGCGAGTATTCCCAGACATAATTAGATATCGAAGAATATCTTGATTGATAGTAACCAAGTCTACTAATCTCAGCAAGTTTTTGAATGAAAGGGTTTAGATATCAATGTATGTTTCGTTGTCTGTCCTTTTTTATTCTCTACAAACAACCTAACACCTGTGTCTCCATTCCAAGGCCGAACACCAATGGAAACAGCAACATTGATATCAATATTTGAGTAGTGCACAAGAAGAACCATTTGATTTTAGTGGCAACTTCTCTCAAGATGATTATATTCTGCCTGGGGGAACATTCAGATTTCAGGGTACCCTCACAATTAGTATAAAATACTACTCCATATGACTATAACGTTGAATTTTATTGGTTGCAGCACTGGATAATAATGTGCTGCATTTTAAAAGCAGTTCAAATCATATCAACTACAGTATATTGGTAAGTTTTTCTTTTCTTTAAAAAAAAAAAGATTATGAAATTAAAAGTGGCATGCGACTTGGTGACTAGGACTGGTGTTCCACATGTTAAGCATAAAATTAAAAGGAATCAACCTTAAAAAAAAAAAAGGCAATCAATCACAGCTGTAATAGAATTCTTACATCTCATTCTTTTACATTTCTAGAAAGATACGGAGTACATGTTGACTATTCAAGTTGTTAACTAAATTCTTTTATTTGAATTGGTTAGCTATCAAATTTAATTAATTATCCGAAGGTAAACAATTTTGATCAAATGTCGAATTTGATAGTTAAATTATATACAAAATTGCATCTTCGTCCTTCGATTAGAAATTTTGAAAACTTGCAATATAACCCTAATTAAAGTGGGAACCTTATGTTATTTATGAGTTATAAAGACATAAAAGAGAAAAATATAGAGTCAGATACAATCATAAGCTTGGAAGTTGGAAGCAAACTTTTTTTAATCACCAGTTTTTCTAAACTTCGAAACCAATGTTGTGATTAAATTCTCTACCCACACTCATTCACTGCCTTTTTAGTGTGGTCGCGGAATTCTAAGCACATTATTCAAAGCAAAAACAAAACAAACAAGAAACAAATAATAATTGAATTGTTAATTTATTATATAACGATCCCAGAGAATTTGAAATCTACATCTAGAAGTAGTACTACATCCATCTCAACATTTTTGTTACGGATGGTTTTTTTGCACTATTCACTGTTTAACTTTGATTCAAACTTTTAGTATAGTTATGTAAGAAAAAACATAGTCAAGTGAGATATTGTTAGATTCGTCTAATCTTGTAGTTTTAGACAATCAACTTTTTACTCCCTCCGTCCCACTCCAAGTGTCTTGGTACTGTTGGGCACGAGAATTAAGGTAGAGTTGATTTGTGATTATATGGTGGGGTCCACATAGTTGTTGGATGGGAAAATTATTTATATTTATAGAAAGAAGACATTTGTAATGGGACATCCAAAAATAGTAAGTAGGACATTTGGAATGGGACGGAGGGAGTATAATTTTTCGTTGTACACAATTTAAGTTATTAATTATTGAAAATATGTCTCGGCATGTGTGTCGAAGGCCAATGTAACAAAAACAATGAGACAGGAAGTATATAATTGTAATAGTAAGAATTGAGATGACAAATATTGTTGGCATCCATAGCTACACCCCAACAAAAACACAAAAAAAAAAACAAAAGAAAAATGGGAGGCAGCAATAATCCATCGACGCCGCCTGAGAAAGCGCTGTTGACAATCCTGTCAGTTATACTATGCATTTTTTGCCGGCTGTCATTCTCCGGCGCCGGCGCCGTCCCTCCGGTTCGTGCAGTTAACCTCGGAGGGTGGCTCGTCACTGAAGGATGGATCAAACCTGCTCTCTTCGCTGCCATCCCAAACAGTGACTTTTTGGTACTACGATTCGATTCAATTCATCCATCCATATGTTTCTTGTGTCGTTTTCCTAGCTTGCTACTCCACCAAGCAATAATTCATTGATTCATTAATTGTTCCAACCTCCAACCAACATTTTTTTATTCATTAAATAATTATTGTTGAAATCAGGACGGGACAGGGTTGCAGCTGAAATCAGTCACGGTGGGGAAATATTTGTGTGCAGAATTGGGTGGAGGATCCATTCTTGTTGCAAACCGGACGGCTGCTTCCGGCTGGGAAACCTTCAAAGTATACATATATATATATATATATATTTAGTCTCAATTAATTCCATTTTCGAATATTTGTTTATGTTGATATCCCACATTGGATATGATGTGTCCCTATTACTACCTTATATGGATTATTGAGAGCAACTCTACCTATCACCAATTGGTTGGTTTTAGGTATGAGCCTCCCATCCATGAAATTTCTACAGTTTACACTTCTTTTATTTTTGTATTTTGACAATTATTCTATCTTTATTTGGTGGGTGAAATTGTTAGTTGTGGAGGATCAACGAAACGAGCTTCAATTTTAGGGTTTTCAATGGGCAGTTTCTGGGAACAGACGACAGTGGTGAATCAGTTGTGGCGGCCACAGCAGATCATACACCGGGTGCAGCCGAGACGTTCCGGATTGAGAGATGTCCCGACCGTCCTGATCGTGTAAGAATCCGAGCGTCCAACGGATTCTTGCTCCAGGTAATTAGGACAACACTACCTGTGTTCAATCAATTAATGTGCTCCTAGATCGATCCTCATTTGCTTTTATTTTTATTAACGTACCCCTTATAAGGTTAAACCAAATAATGATGGGATGTCACTATTTATCATAAAATAAAAAAAATTAACTAGGGGAGGATGGCAATGTTTGATGGTATATTAGTGTTTACACATACGGATCATAAGAAATATGCTAAAAAATAATATAGATGTAATAGAAGATTCTTCTGCATTGAAAAAAGGGTCATAAGAACTTGTAGATGTGGACAATTTTTATTAATTAGCTAAAGGCGACTTTTACATAGGCATGTGTAGTATTCCAATTAAAGCTAGGTTTGCATGCCATAATTATTTTTTTATTATTATTTTTTAACATTCAATCAAAATTCTAATTTTCCAGGGTACAAGGACTTGACTTAGTCCATAACTTCCAACCTTATGGTTAGGGTTCGATTCTCTATTAGGTCTCTTATCCCTCCTTTATTCCCTTTGTAATTATTAGTATAGTTTGGGTTCCCACACATCTTTGCCGATACTCTAGTGTTAATATTTACCAAAAAAATACTAATTGTCCATAAAGATCACTATAATACTCCATCTGTCTCATTTAACTTGTCATGTTTCATTTCTACACACAATCCAATGTACTTTTTCAACTGTTAATATCATAAAATATGTACAATAACAATTACGTAAATTATATATTTTGAAATTACATGATTACATGATTCTAACAAAACCCAACTCGACTATTTTTATCTAATATATACTTGTAATAAAATTGAGTCAAAGTTTAATAATGAATAGTGTCAAAAAGTCAAACATGACAAGTAAGGTGGGACGGAGGGAGTAAGTTTTTATTTACCGAATTCGGTCATTAAATTATTGATGATTAATGAGTCCGTGTCACAAATTCTTTTACTAACAATACCGATACTAAATTCGGTCATTAATTAACTTGAAAATTGTAAATATTAAACTAAATTCCAAAATAAAGAAAAACATCGCGCGCGAACATTAGGTGCCAAGTTAGACATCTTAATAGTAGTTGGTTGTAGTAATTTATTTTTACTTCGATCTGGTGCCTTCTTGTTCTTGATATGATATGAAATATCTAATATATAATTGAGTTTGCAATTTAAAATGTCAAAATTATGGTTGGAGATTCCATTTAATTAATAATAATATCCATTAAAGAAAAATGTCAGCACCTTTAGAACAAATTCAAAGTGGGCGGCATTGAAAGAATGAGATACCAATAGTACCATGGTCCATCATGCCATTTTGGCATCTTATTGGACCTTTTCTTCCCTCAAACCAAAATTTAAAATATTATTATAAGCCATGAAATTAGTTAATTACTTATCTTGAATTTTTCAATACTTATATAGTAACATAATTACTATCTTACTTCTTTAATGAGGGGAAACTAATAATGACACTAATTGCGATGAGGACTTAGCCCAAGTGGTGGTTAAGTCCTGTGACTTCCCTTTCCCTCCCCTTTATTCCCTTTGTAATTGTGTGGTATGGGCTCCCACCACCCCTTTTCCAGGCCTTCAATGGCTCATCCAAAAAAAATAATAATGACACTAATTAGTCCTTTAATTTTTAATTATACGAGCGGCAGGCTTTCTGTGTAATTGTGTATTGTGCACATCGTCTGATCTATGTGTAGGTGAAGACAGAGGAATTGGTAAGTGCAGATTATGTAGGAAATGAGGGATGGGGAGACGACAATCCCACAGTGTTCTCACTCACAATTAGTGACAGATTACAAGGAGAATACCAACTCACCAATGGCTATGGCCCCCTTTTGGCCCCCCAAATCCTCAAGGTATACATTACATTATAAGTACATTTCAACATACCCATTACAATCCACCTGCAAAACTAAACCAAATTCAAACTTATATAGGAACATTGGCGAACCTTCATAGTTGAAGATGATTTCAAGTTCATAAACAACTCTGGACTGAATTCTGTAAGAATTCCGGTCGGATGGTGGATCGCGCGCGATCCGGCTCCTCCAAAGCCGTACGTTGGTGGATCGCTGCAGGCACTCGACAACGCCTTCTTATGGGCTCAGTGAGCTTCTTGAAACTTTAAAACACACATTCATTAGCTCATTCAATCAAATGACAAGAATTGGATGTACTAATATTGTTTATTTGTGGCTAAATTTTGCAGAAAGTACGGAATTAAGGTCATTATCGATCTACACGCTGCACCGGGCTCACAGAACGGTTGGGAGCATAGTGCCTCCCGCGATGGCTTCCAAGAATGGGGCGTGACCGAGGACACTATTCAACAAACTATCGATGTCATACGGTTCCTGACCGCTAGGTACGCTGGAAGCTCGAGTTTATTTGCCGTGGAGCTACTCAACGAGCCACGTGCTCCTGGCGTGTCCCTGGACGCCTTAACCAGGTACTATAGAGCAGGATACGATGCTGTCCGGAGGCATTCCCGGACAGCCTATGTAATAATGTCGAACCGGTTGGGATCTAGTGATCCACGCGAGCTGTTGCCGCCCCTTGCAAACGGATTGCCCAAATCTGTCATCGATGTGCATTATTACAACCTCTTTGCAAGCATGTTCGACTCCTTTACAGTCCAGCAGAATATCGACTTCGTCTACAATAATCGAACTGCAGAGCTGAATGAAATCGCAACGTCACAAGGCCCCCTCACTTTCGTAGGTACATAACATACACCAGATCACCCAAATCGTCTAGAAACAAGAACCTTTTTTTTAAAAAAAAAAAAAAATGAATAGGATCCATGGAATTTTGATTTTTTTTTTTTGGTGAATGTGCAGGGGAATGGGTGGCGGAGTGGCAAGTGAAGAATGCGAGTAAGGAAGAATACGAAAGATACGGGAAGGCGCAGCTGGAAGTGTTCGGGAGGGCTACGTTTGGATGGGCTTATTGGACGCTGAAAAATGTGAACAATTTTTGGAGTATGGAATGGATGATCAAGAATGGATACATCAAGCTTTGATTGCCTAGCTATGAATCGTGCTCATCTTTTGTCATTTGAATTGCAATATAAATTCTGAATATCAATTGATTATGGAATGTGCACAAGTTCATGAAATAATTTGATTGCTTTGATTACTTTATATCTATCCCTTCCATTTTTTCCATTATAATTTTTGTGCCACAGACTTCCACCACTTTTCTACCTTCGACTCCTTAAAAAAAAAAACTATTTCTATCCATCTCACAAAAAAATGCTACATTCCAATCATACATGTATATCAATATATATTTTTAACGATTAATAATTAAAAATATGTATAAGTAAAAATTATATTCTAAAACTAAAATATTAGATAAATCTAACAAGATCTCGTTAACTATATCTTTTCTTACATAAAAACTAGTATTACCCGCCCGTGCGATGCGCGGGAAGAAAAGTTTCTAAAATATCAAAAAAAAATTATTTAGCGATTCAACAAAAGAATAAATTGTCCTCACGATTGAATGAAAGAAAATGTATAACGTAAAATAGTTGATGATCAAAGCAATGAATAAGAAATTGATCAAGATTAAAGGAATGAAAGTTTTAACTGTAAAACTGACGTTTAATTCTCAAGGTTGAAGGAATATCAAAGTTTTCCTATTTGTTTTTTTGCTCCGGCTCCTCTAAAGAAAATAATTTATACATGCGTAAAAGTAATAAATATGACAAAACAAATTTTTTTCTAAAACAGAAAAAAATATTCTAATAACGTCCTACATTCCTTTATAGCATTTCTAAAAGTAATGAATTGTTTGACAATTTTATGTCACTAATCAGGAATAAAATTGCCCTTATCATTACCAGCATGTTAAAAACAAAATATAGCTTATTTAAAACTGGCGATTGTTAATTCCATCGAATACATATTATGGAATAAATATGTTTTTAAATACAATTAAATTTTTTTGAAACAAAATACAATTAAATTTTAAATCAGCAAGTAAGATCATTAAAAAAAACAGTTTCATAGCCCATAGGTTTTATAAATTGGATTATCTAGAACAGATCAGTCACAACAAATATGTAAGCCTGGATCAAAAATCAATATAAAGCTATACCATATACAGGACCACTAATTCAATAATATCGATTATAAAGTTTACTTTTATTTATATGAAAAATGAAATAAGTATCATTTTTCAAATTCAGTGTGCACGATATGATTTCTTTAACTTTAACCCCATTTAAATTCTTAAAATTTATAACTTTTTTTTAAAAAAAAAAACCTAAGAATAAATGTAATGCACTTACAATTCATGTATATTTATTGGCATCGCGACAATCAAGTATAAGATTCATTTTAAAACAACTAATATTTAGGGAATCAAACAATGCTTCATTGAAAAAGATAAATAATAAAGCGATTAATAAAATTCATCAAACAATATGTAATCATCCGGATCATAGAGCAAAACTTCGATTCAAACATTCGTATTAACAAATCCATCATAGCATATCACTTGAAGATTTTGATACATCAATGACGATTAAATTTATTGGCCAGTCCGGTAAGACCATTCCTAATATCAGAAAACCAAACCTTGTCAAACTTCCTCAATAAAGGTTTCGCAACAAACTTCCTCAATAAAGGTTTCGCAGCACGGAAATAGTTACCCTTCAGATACTAAAAAAGAAAAATGCCCATTTGGGCTACAATACATTCAAACATAGCATTTGGAACGGCTAGGATTGTCCAGTCATCCTCATTTGTTCAATATCTTATCATCATCATTGGATAAAATTCTCTGGTCTTTATGTATATGTTTAATAAATGCAGCATTTATATTTTGAAGGAGAATGAAAGTATATGCAGAGTATTTCTACTTGCAATTTTTTCCAGATAGGGGTTCGAGGGGATGACCAAGAATTTTGTTAATAACTTGAGCAAATCCAGATGAAAAAGAGCCAACCACATTCCCCATTGATGTCAGGATATAAATTTTTCATGTGCTTGTAGTGATTAGGCTTATGTTTGTCACAGGATTCTGCAAAATGACAATTATATATGATTAAGATTCAGTTCATAACTGCAGTAAACATGGAAATAAAACTAAAGAAACAAAACAATTGATTCAAAAAATCATCACCTACACGCCTTAATTTTCAAGTGAAAATTAAGCCCATGTCACATACTTCCATTCCATTTTCTAAATTAAAGCCCAAACTTCAAGCTATGTTCAAAGCTAAAATTAAAGTTAAGAAATTCATTTAAGTAGGATAAACTCCATGGCATTGGTACTTTATTCAATATCCATATCGAGATAATCTTGGAAGTTTATGCAAAATCAAAATACTTTGTGCGAAATAGCCTTGCTCCTTTTTGTGCAATGGGATGACCTGAATTCATTTCAGGCATATGTATCGAATTCTTGTTAGTTATTAGCCAATGTATACATCTAATTCATGTTAGTTATTAAAACCCTAAATATTGTATTTCCCTCCATCATCCCCATTGTAAAAATTCTGCATCTGTTTTCCCCATCACCGCAAATCTCATTTGAACAAATAAATAATTAATACATATTACATACATATTTTATTATCATCATGATTTCTCCATCATGATTTTATTACCATATAATTAATAATACATATTTTTGCTAAATTAGATTTAATCCGTTTGGCATATTAATTTTCCCATCATCCTTTTCTATTATTAATTAATCCAAAGAAATATGCACTTAAATTGAGCAGCCGGGATCTATTTCCAAATTATTCAAGGTGGCCAATATGGTAATAAATTATTTGATATATACATAATAAAATAAATTTGCGATGATTAACATAAATATCAACCATCTTCATAAAATATATTGGATTCAATAATTTATGTATAACCTCTTTTAATTTGATAGAAATAACACTTAAATGGAAGTAATAGATTTTTAATAAAGTTTATAATTAGTTGTCTAATATTATAAGATCTACCAAACGATACATAGTAAATATACAAAATTAAAGTAGATTATCATTTTTGACATGATTTTTAACCATCCAATTAGGAATAATGTTTCCCACATTACACCCTTTAATTATGGGATCATTTCATTCTCTATTAGTGTACATGATTTAAATATTTATGATTTTGGATCTAATAAAGTAACACACACTTTTTAAAATTTAAAACCGCATATTTAGAATGGTTTATTTAAAAAATACATATTCTAATATTTAGTTTATATTTTTTATTTATATTTAGTTTCCAAAATACGGATATATTTATATGGAAAGATTTAGTTGCCAATATAAATAAAATAATTTTAAAATATGGATATACTTATATGAAAAGATTTAGTTGCCAATATAAATAAAACGGTTCTAAAATACGAATATATTTAAATAACTTGATCTAATGTTAAATCATCACAATATATTTATAACTAAAACGAATCACAATAAATTGATTCTAAAACGATATGTTAAACGATTCCATTTCAAAACGTAGTATCTTCACAATATTTTTTCCAAAGTTAATATTATAATAAACTTATTGCTATAATTAGCCAATTGCTATAATACAAATTTTTTTAGAAATGAAAGATAATATTTTATATTAAAGCAATGATGATTTAACATTTTCATATTTAACTTGTAAGGACCATTAAATGTTATAATGAAACTTAATGTTAATAAAAAAAGTCAATTAAAATTAATGGCATAATAAACTCATGGTTGAAATCATTTCATTATTTATTTATATTAAACATTTCCTTTTTGTGAAATTGAGAATACAATCTCATAAATCTAACATTGAAGGGATTATTTGAGTATAGAATTAATTTCACTTTTTGAGATTATTAACTAAAAATTAGGCTAGTGGTTTTAGGCTGGAAACTTTTGCATATAATTTTAGGTTAATACATGGATTTAAGTGTAAATTGAATATTATTTATATAGATAAATAAATTCCTAATATGGATTCATTATTCACCACAAATAAATAAAATATCGTATTTGTAAAAATTATAATAATAGTTGAATGGCTAAATTACATTAATTTTTCATATTTAAGGGATAATTTATTTATTTCCATTGATCATCCCATCTTTTACGATTATTCTTTGCTCTTTCCATAATCATTTCATTGTCTATGGTCAACATTTCATTTTTGTTTATCCAATGGAATCAATTTAATAATGTAAATTAATTTAATCAATGTAATCAATATAATCAATGGAAATCAATTACCCCATTATATTTGCTTTATTTATGGGGTAATACTTAGTTTCTATTTTTTTATTTGATATTGTATTTTCAAAATACGAATAAATTTATAAGGAAAGATTTAGTTGCAATATAATTAAAAATCATTTTATAGACAAATTATATTCAATATCTTAAATATTTTATTTCCCCCCATCATCCCCATTGTAAAAAGTCTGCATCTGCTTTCCCCATCACCACAAATCTCATTTGCATAAATAAATAATTAATACATATTACATACATATTTATTAACATCATGATTTTATTACCATATAATTATAATACATATTTTATTTTTCTAGTTAAATTAGATTTAATGTGTGCTATATTTTTGGCATATTAGCTTTCCCATCCATAAATAAATTCCTAATATGGGTTCATTATTCACCACAAATAAATAAAATATCGTATTTGTAAAAATTATAGTAATAGTTGAAGGGCTAAATTACATTAATTATTCTTATTTAAGGGATAATTTATTTATTTCCATTGATCATCTCATCCTTTACGATTATTCTTTGCTCTTTCCATAATCATTTCATTGTCTATAGTCAACATTTCATTTTTGTTTATCCAATGGAAATCAGTTTAATCAATGTAAATTAATTTAATCAATGTAATCAATATAATCAATGGAATCAATAACCCCATCATCTTTGCTTTATTATGGGATAATACATAGTTTCCATTTTTTATTTTATATTGTGTTTTCAAAATACGAATAAATTTATAAGGAAAGATTTAGTTGCCAATATAAATAAAAATCATTTGATAGATAAATTATAGTATTCAATATCCTAAATATTTTATTTTCCTCCATCATCCTCATTGTAAAAATTCTGCATCTGCTTTCCCCATCACCGCAAATCTCATTTGCACAAATAAAATAATTAATACATATTACATACGTATTTTATTATCATCATGATTTCTCCATCATGATTTTATTACCATATAATTAATAATACATATTTTATTTTTTTGGTTAAATTATATTTAATACGTGCTATAGTTTTGGCATATTAATTTTTTCATCATCATTTTCTATTATTAATTAATCCCAAAAATTGTGCACTTAAATTGAGCAGCCGGAATCTCTTTCCAAATTATTTAAGGTGGCCAATATTGTAAAAAATTATTTGATATATACATAATAATAAAATAAATTTGCGATTATTAACATAAATGTCAACAATATCTTCATAAAATATATCGGATTCAATAATTTATTATCTATAACCTCTTTTAATTTAATATTAATAGCACCTAAATGGTAACAGATTTTCAATAAAGTTTATAATTAGTTATCTAATATTATAAGATCTACCAAAATATTTAGTTTTAATTTTTTATTTAATTAATATTTAGTTTCCAAAATATGGATATATTTAGTTGCCAATATAAATAAAATGATTCTAAAATATGGATATACTTATATGAAAATATTTAGTTGCCAGTATAATTAAAACGATTCTAAAATAAGAATATATTTAAATAACTGTCTAATGTTAAATCATCACAATATATCTATAACTAAAATAAATCACAATAAATTGATTATAAAATGATATGTTCAATGATTCCATTAAAAAACGTAGTATCTATATTAAATCATCACAATATTTTTTTTCCAAAGTTAATATTATAATAAGCTTATTATTGCTATATTTAGCCAATTGCTATAATACAATTTTTTTTAGAATTTAAATATAATATTTTAATTTAAAGCAATGATGATTTAACATTGTCATATTTAACTTGGCTCACTTATTATTGTCATATTTAACATTGTCACATTTTAATTCCATTTAGCCAATTGCTCCTCCACCTTATTTAAGGGGTAATTTATTTATTTCCATTGATCATCTCATCTTTTACGATTATTCTTTGCTCTTTCCATAATCATTTCATTGTCTATAGTCAACATTTTATTTTTTTCCAACGATTTTATGGGTTTTTAATGAAATAGTACTTTTTCCTCAAAAAAAAAACATTTTATTTTTGTTTATCCAATGGAAATCAATTTAATCAATGTAAATAAATTACCCCATCATCTTTGCTTTATTTATGAGATAATACTTAGTTTTAATTTTTTTTATTTGATATTGTATTTTCAAAATACGGATAAATTACGGATAAATTTATAAGTAAAGATTTAGTTACCATTCAACTAAAAATCATTTCATAGAAAATTATATTCAATATTCTAAATATTTTATTTCCCTCCATCATCCCCATCTGCTTTATTTATCTTAAAAAACACATATTTAGAATGGTTTATTTTAAAAATACATATTCTAGTATTTAGTTTTCATTTTTTTATTTAATATTTAGTTTCCAATATATATGGATATATTTTAATGGAAAGATTTAGTTGCCAACATAGATAAAATCCATTTCAAAACGTAGTATCTATATTAAGTCACCACAATATTTTTTTCGAAAGTTAATATTATAATTAATAAACTTATTGATATAATTATCCAATTGATATAATAAAAAAATTTGTTAGAATTTAAATATAATCTGTTAATTTAAAGCAATGATAATGCAACACTGTCATATTTAACTTGAGAATAGAATTAATTTGATATTAATCAATCATTGAATGCTAATTTTTGGCATATTAATTTTTTCATCATCATTTTCCATTATTAATTCATCCATTCAAAAATTTTATAATTAGTTATCTAATATTATAAGATCTACCAATTAAAGTAAATTATCATTTTTAACTATCAAATTAGTAATGATGATTTCCAAATTACATCATTTAATTATAGGATCATTTCATTCTCTATTAGTGTACATGATTTAAATATTTATGATTTTTGGATCTAATAAAGTAAAATACATTTTTAAAATTAAAAAACACATATTTAGAATGCCTTATTTTAAAAATACATATTCTAATATTTAGTTTTCATTTTTATTTAATATTTAGTTTCTAATATATGGATATATTTGAATGGAAAGATTTAGTTGCCAATATAGATAAAATCCATTTCAAAACGTAGTATCTATATTAAATCATCACAATATTTTTTCCAAAGTTAATATTATAATTAATAAACTTATTGCTATAATTAGCGAAATGATATAATAAAAAAATTGTTAGAATTTAAATATAATCTTTTAATTTAAAGCAATGATAATTCAACACTGTCATATTTAACTTGAGAATAGAATTAATTTGATATTAATCAATCATTGAATGCTAATTTTTGGCATATTAATTTTTCATCATCATTTTCCATTATTAATTCATCCATTCAAAAATTTTATAATTAGTTATCTAATATTATAAGATCTACCAATTAAAGTAAACTATCATTTTTAACTATCAAATTAGCAATGATGATTTCCAAATTACATCCTTTAATTATGGGATCATTTCATTCTCTATTAGTGTACAATGATTTAAATATTTATGATTTTTGGATCTAATAAAGTAAAATACATTTTTAAAATTAAAAAACACATATTTAGAATGGCTTATTTTAAAAATACATATTTTAATATTTAGTTTTCATTTTTTATTTAATATTTAGTTTCCAATATATGGATATATTTGAATGGAAAGATTTAGTTGCCAATATAGATAAAATCCATTTCAAAACGTAGTATCTATATTAAATCATCACAATATTTTTTCCAAAGTTAATATTATAATTAATAAACTTATTGCTATAATTAGCCAATTGATATAATAAAAAATTTGTTAGAATTTAAATATAATCTTTTAATTTAAAGCAATGATAATTCAACATTTTCATATTTAACTTGAGAATAGAATTAATTTGATATTAATCAATTATTGAATGCTAATTTTTGGCATATTAATTTTTTCATCATCATTTTCCATTATTAATTCATCCATTCAAAAATTTTATAATTAATTATCTGATATTATAAGATCTACCAATTAAAGTAAACTATCATTTTTAACTATCAAATTAGCAATGATGATTTCCAAATTACACCCTTTAATTATGGGATCATTTCATTCTCTATTAGTGTACAATGATTTAAATATTTATGATTTTTGAATCTAATAAAGTAAAATACATTTTTAAAATTAAAAAACACATATTTAGAATGGTTTATTTTAAAAATACATATTCTAATATTTAGTTTTATTTTTTTATTTAATATTTAGTTTCCAATATATGGATATATTTAAATGCAAAGATTTAGTTGCCAATATAGATAAAATCCATTTCAAAACGTAGTATCTATATTAAATCATCACAATATTTTCTCCAAAGTTAATATTATTATTAATAAACTTATTGCTATAATTAGCCAATTGATATAATAAAAAATTTGTTAGAATTTAAATATAATCTTTTAATTTAATTTAAAGCAATGATAATTCAACATTGTCATATTTAACTTGAGAATAGAATTAATTTGATATTAATCAATCATTGAATGCTAATTTTTGGCATATTAATTTTTCATCATCATTTTCCATTATTAATTCATCCATTCAAAAATTTTATAATTAGTTATCTAATATTATAAGATATACCCATTAAAGTAAACTATCATTTTTAGCTATCAAATTAGCAATGATGATTTCCAAATTACATCCTTTAATTATGGGATCATTTCATTTTAATTTAATTTAAAGCAATGATAATTCAACATTGTCATATTTAACTTGTGAATAGAATTGATTTGATATTAATCAATCATTGAATTGAGTAATTGAGAATAGAACATGGATAATAATGATATGGATAAATTCGAAACTCTTATTGAATCAAATACAAAAGATTCTGAGAAAATAATGCTATAACGAATAAACTCATCCAATTATTTACACTCGGTGGAACAAATCTTTCCACAAAAGGAACAACCAAACAATTGATTTATTCTTTTATGATTATGAATATTCCTTAGCTCTTCATCCATTCAAAATGATCTTCGTCATTTGAGTCTGTACTATCGTTGTTCCAATATCTGTCACCAAAACAACAACAAAAGAAAATAAAAATATTAGCAAAAAAAGGAGAAAGATGCATGAAATTGAATCATAAAAGCTATAAAATGGCGGGGAGATGTATTTGTCATAGAAGAAGATGTCACAACAATTGATTTAATCTTTTATGATTATGAATATTCCTTAGCTCTTCATCCATTCAAAATGTTCTTCGTCACTTGAGTTTGTACTCTCGTTGTTCCAATAACTGTCACCAAAACAATAACAAAAGAAAACAAAGATATTAGCAAAAGAGGGAGAAAGAAACATGAAATTGAATAAGAAAAGCTATGAAATGGTGGGAGATGTATTTGTTAAATGGAACAAAAGCTATAATATTGAGAGAAATGTTAGATGAAGATGTAAGGATATGATTTTGAGGTGGGTTATAATACACATATTTATAGGAGGAAGGGAATAAATGAGTTGCAGGTTTAATATAGAAATTGGAGCACGGTCCATGGCATATTTGTAATTATCATCGATTTGGAGCACGGTCCGGTGGCAGAACTGTAAATAAGTTAGTGTGTGAGAGAGAGTGTAAAAAATGGATTTTGTGAGGGGAAAATATTTGGGCGGGAAAGTGTATGTGTGTTAGACTATTTTGTTTTAGATTATTATATAGATTTGAATCAAAGTTCATCGGTCCCATTTCTCACCCACCGGCTTTATAACTACTATAATCTCAACTGTTTCACTTTTAATCCTATGATCCTATCCCTTCACTTCCATCCAAAACCCTAATCACCTTCCATCCTTTTTCACCGCACACAACTCAGCACCGCCAAAATGGCCGCCGCTCCACAACAATCCTCAATCGCTTCCCGTTCCGTATCGCCGCCGTCTCCTCCACTCAAAACCAATCCTCCAACAAAAATCCCCTTCTTATTAAACCTCAAGCTCCCCAAACTCACCATCAACACTCTCCCCGACCACCACCGCCGCCGCCGCCGCACCAGCACCGCCGCCAGAATGGGCGATAGCGCAGCCGGAAGCTACGCGACCGCCCTCGCCGACGTGGCCAAATCCACCAATACGCTCGAAAAGACCTCCACCGACGTGGAACAGCTGGAGAGGCTCTTCGCGGACCAACAGATCCTCGATTTCTTCACCAATCCAACGATCGACGACGCGCAAAAGCGCGGACTCGTCGACGAGATATCCCGATCGTCGAATCTGCAGGCGCACGTGGTGAATTTCCTTAACATCCTGGTGGACAGCAAGCGGATCGACATTATAAAAGAGATCGCTAGGGAGTTCGAGGCTACGTACAACAGGATGACGGGAACGGAGGTGGCGGTGGTGACTTCGGTGGTGGCGCTGGAGAGGCAGCACCTGGCGCAAATCGCGAAGGGGGTGCAGAGGCTGACGGGGGCGAGGAACGTGAGGATAAAGACGGCGGTGGATGCGTCGCTGGTGGCCGGATTCACAATCAGGTACGGAAATTCGGGATCCAAATTCATTGATATGAGCGTCAGGAAGCAGCTTCTGGAGATTTCTGGCAAGATTGATGTTGGGGATATTCATTTCGGTCTCTGATTTTTGACTTTAATCTTTTGATTTGCTTTGCCCAATTTTCCGTGTTGGCAAGAAGATTGTTCTTTTATTCATTGTTTTGGGGATGGTTTAGTTTCTGTAAATTTTCTGTTTGGATTTTGGAATAATATTTTAGTGAATCATGAACAAAATTCCAATTTTTTTTTTTCTTTTTTCACTTAAGTATTCAGGGTATGTTTCTTGCGTGGAATAGAATTTGCTACATTGGGTATGTTTCTATTCTTATTGCTTCATTTCTATTACCAGATGTCTAGCAACATGAGACATGTTGGGTTAATAAAGAATGGACGAGATCCTCAATTTTGAAATGTAAATCGGTGATTAGGGATTAAAGCTTGTGTGTGAAATTTTAACTCGAGTGATATGGTGTATTTAAGAAGATTATTACACTTAGTGAGGTAACTAAATTATAAAAATTCGAAAACTTTGCATAAGCAAGAAAGCAAGATGAGCGGGCGATGTCTAGAATTTAAACTGTGCTCTGAAATAAGAAGTTTAATCAAAGCTCGCTTTGTATTTCTTGCGTTGCTTCGCTATGAGAATTACCACAATTTAAGCAAAATGAGCGGGCGATGTTTGAGAATTTAAACTGTGCTTTGAAATAAAAAGTTTAGCCAAAGCTTGTTTTGTATTTCTTGCGTTGCTTCGCTATGAGAATTACCATAATTTAAGTACTTATTTATAGAATTTAAAACACAGACAATGAACACATGAACATATGCTATAATGTTTTTATGATGGCTTAACATATCCGGCCTGGTAGATAAGAATACAAATTAGACTTGGACAATTGTTGATTCAATGTTTATACAAAATAAAAAATTCAATTGCAATTCACTAAAGATGTCAATTCCAATTACATTCGTCCTTCCATATATATGCACCAAATCCCATATATCCATCCGCTTTGTCCTTCCAAATTTATTGAAGCATTCCTCATCATCAAATTTTAAATTCAAACCCTATTTGTTTGGACTTCACAAACCTCGTGACACTCCTACAAGTTGAGAATCCCCTCTTTGAAAAGGGTATGCGTGTTTCATGTGAAAACACCCATCATTGTACTTTACACATTAAATTCATGCTTCTTCTCTATAAAACAAGAAACCTCCCCTCTGTCTCATTGTCCCAATATTCCCCTCCAACCCCAGGCACATAGCCTCCACTTTTAATACTGCACCATCCCATTTTAATTCTATATATGTGATATATCTCTTTCGAATCTTTCTTACAAACTTCTAACAGGGCAATGGAAATGGTCGGCAGAAATGTTCCCATCAATACGGTCTCAACTCTACTCTTCCTTTTCTTACTACTTGGTACCACTGCTAAAGGCCTCAGACCTTATCACTGTAAGCCCACATAACCTAGGCAACATGTGTGTGTGTGTAAATATATTAGTAATTCATAGTCTTTCTGTATTTTGAATATTGCATATGTATTGTTGTTAATGATGTCATTTCAGTTGCCTACCACAACAAAGTCAATAACAAGGGTGGTCAAAGCAGTACGGACACCAAGGTAGAATAGAATGCACATAGTTCTCAAACAGTCACACACATGGAGTATTGTATAGAAGACTAATTTTTTGCATGAAGTATATGAATGGTGGTGTGTGTGTGTGTGTCCAGGGGCAGGAGATAGGAATGGAGCTGTACCCGACCGGGTCGAGCCTGCCAGACTGCGCGCATGCTTGTGGTGCCTGCACGCCCTGCCGGAGGGTGATGGTCAGCTTCAGTAAGTGCTCTGTGGAATCTTGCCCCATCGTCTACCGTTGCATGTGCAAAGGAAGATATTACCATGTCCCGTCTAACTGAAAATATAAATCGACATTAAATCAACACCACCACATCAATCGCATGAACTTTCTGCTTTCCGGGTTTTAGTATTTAGCAATTTTAGAAGAGTAGCAATTAGTGTAATAGAGAGGTAGGATTAGGAAGCAGCACCTGAAGATTAGCAGTTACAGAGATGTAAATACCGGAGCAGATCCAGTTTTGGTTTCTATTCCTCTTTCCATCTTTTGGAGTACTTTTGACATTAGCTTGGGGCATGTTTTCTTGCTCAATGTTATAGCCTGTCTGGCAATTTTTATCCTCACTAACCCTCATCTTACTTCCCTTTCCACGAAATACCAATTAAAGAATATGTATTTTGACTGTGGTGGCGGTATACATGATCACACTAACTGTTTTGCACAGTAAATGAATATGTAGAAAAGTAACCAACAACTATAAAAACTAAAACTGCATACATGAGGGTTTTTTTTATCTACTTACTATTCATCTTCATCTTTGACAAGTTCCAGGCCCTCTGCTGCCAGAAGCCGGCCTAAGATCTTACTCCTATCTTCTTCAGCTTTTCTCCGCATTAAATCCCTTTTCCTTAGGACAAGTGTATGTCTCCTTAAAGTGATGTTGAAATTCTCTTCAGATGCCTTTTTCTCTTTCTCCATTAACTTCCTTTCCTCTTCAGGATCAACCTGAATTTTCATACAGGAAGAAATAAACAATGTTCTCGCTCGCATTTTGCAGCTTGTTCACTAGTACTGTAGTACATATGAATTTATGAGGACTCATAAGAGGAATTGTTATGTGCTTATTACTTTTTGAGGATGAATTAATTGTACAAATGTTTGAATGCAGAAGTCTACAAAATCAATACTCCCCATAGTTTTATAATGATACAAAACAAATCTCGAATCCCTAGAGATAACAGCTTGGTACCTTTGAACGGGACAGACGCCGTACACGGATATTCAGTTCATGCTGTCGGTGTTCTGCCCAAGCTGCAACTGCCATATCACCTCTTTGGTCAAATGCTTTCCGCTTCTTCATCAGCCACTCCATCCACGCTTGAGATGCCTAAAGTTATTGAAATAGGTGTGTCTCACATGAGGAGAATGGAAACGAAAACTCAAGAACATATAATCAAGGAATTTAAGCTCATCACGACTCCTGAAAACTTATAGCTATAAATTAATGAAGATACGAAGTAATGACAGTAGCTAGCCATGACAACTAGGATTCCTACTAATATAACGAACTATTACTAGGATTTCAGGACTAATAAATCTAACATCAGATTCTGGAACATCAACAGTTAGAATTGTAACAGCCTCGAATGAACAAATCCAGAGAAGAGCAAATTAGTTGCAAGTTTCTGATCTTGCAGGAGTGGAGAAAATTTTAGCATCACTAAGATGTATCAACCAGTCACAGCATATTTATGGACATATTATCATGTAATAAAAACGAAACAAATGTCACCTTCATTGGATTAACATGATGATCAGTGTCATACTGCCTTCGTTTCTCCTTATCTATAAGAAGCTCATATGCAGCCTGAATCTTTATAAAACGAGCTTCAGGTGTTTCACCTTCATCCAAGGCCCCTCTCCCATCGTAAACTAGACAGACAGAAATATTATACTTCTATATTAGGTCAGGCCTTAGATAAGATGAGTTGATTACAGACAAGATGTAATGCAAAGACTAACCATCAGGATGATAGGACTTAGCCAAACGTCTGTAAGCTACCTTAATTTGCTCGTCATTGGCATCCCTTTCCAACTCTGCAAGTGAGAAAAAGTTGAAGATTCTGTGAATCAGCCATGTCATCCAGAAATAATGGATAACAGAGTACATAAAAAAATCCTAATAATAGCCATATCATCCAGAAATAATGGAAAACTATCCAATAAACCTTATCACACACACACACACACACAAATCTTACGCAAAAAATCCGTTCTTTCACATCAAAATTTCTAAACAATCCAATTCAAGATAACAGCTCAGCATCAATGGACGAACAAAATTAAATAAAATAAAAGATTACAACCTATAAGTTAAAACAAAATTTACCTAGAGTATCATAGGGTGATTTGGATTCAGCCCAATTGGTAGCTCTCGTAGTCACCATCCTCCTCTGCCGATTCACCCTCCGCCGTGCCTCATACTTTCTGTGTTCGCCCGATCGATAGAACGAGACAGCAAAAATCGACAACGACGACGTAGGGCTCGACCTATTGGGACACCCAACCAAAGCAACCCTGACTGCTGATCTGTAACGGCAGTCCACCGAAGAGAACACGGCGTGCGGCCGGCACATCGACCTCAAATAGCTCATATTGCTCGGATCGCAACTCCGTAGCGGCCAATTGCCTGGAATCTCGTTTTCCCTGGATCTTTGTATGAATGGAGATGTATAAAGACGTGAAGCAATGGAACTGCGAATGGGGAAATTGACGAGTTAGCATTCATGTCCTTGTGTGGATTGTTTCGCTCCAAAATCAGTTGAAAGTTTGGCAACGGCAGTTACCAAAATGACGATTTTGACTTGGGTCGGCGGCTGGCGCTGGCGTCGGTCACACCCTTAATTATATCATTTTGGGTTTTTCCAAATATTCATTCATTCTAATTTAGCCCCACACACATCGGCCCATCAAAATTAATTATTACTAATACTTTGTTTCTTTTATACTACTAGTACCATGTTTCATGCATGTTTCATTTGTATAGGGAATATGTTTATTTGTTCATGAATTTTTTTTTGTCCAATTAGATAAATATTTTTACATTTTTAGTCCATCAGTCTATTTTTTAAGAAAAAAATATTTATGGGGTCAATGTGCAATTTTTAAAAATTTATTTATTTGCAAAATACCACAATTTCAATTAAAAATCCAAAACTCATTTAACTAAACCCAAATTTATTCATTTGTATCAAATCAAATAGGTTGAAGGACCAAAAAGTGAAAAAAAAAATAGTTATCTTATGGGACCAAAAGTGAAAATTTCATAAATTTAGACCAAAATCTTATGGGATAAAAAATGAATTTTTCCCCATAATAACCAAGGGACTAGTTATATTATTGTCGACTATATGGTGATTTAGCATTTTAAGTATAGTTGATATAGTTTTTCTTTAGTAAACATTGGCACTATGTATTGGCAATTATGTGTGTGAACCCAAATCACACAGATTACGAAGGAGATAAAAAGGAGGGGTAGGTGGCGGGGTGGGTATCGAACCCCCAACTTATGAATAGAAGATAGGAAAGATGACCACTTGGGTCAAGTTTCATTTCCTATAGATAGTTGAAGTGCACTCCAAATATGATTTTCGTAAAATTAATTTACAACTAATCGATCTTTTTGGAGTTCCTAAAAGAAATATGAAAGAATATAAATTTGTAATACGAATGTCCTCAGCCTTTTTGAACTGTGCTTACAAATAAATTTATTTAAATTTGATTTGATTAAGATTAGATTTTGGCGTAAAATACGAATGTTGTATCCTTATACAACATTAGACCCAATTAATTCTTTGAGAATTGGTGAGTATTTAATGGTTCTCTCTCACAAATCAGATTATATTTTAAATTTGATCATTAAGATTAGATTTGATTAGCTTTATTTATAGTATATATATTTATGAGATTATGATATTAATAAATTATTTTATTATGTGCCTAGCCAAATATTTTATTTTATAATTTTTTTTTTCGCTCAAACTTTTATTTTATAAAATTGAGTAACTAAGTTTAAAAAATATTTATATATACGATATTTAAAATAAAAGCAAAGGGATGGTTGCATCTAATTAAATAAAAAATATATATATATATTTAAATAGATACATCAAGGATTCCTTTCCCTTCCATTAAAATTACTCCAGTATCCGCCATTTTTCCTTTGAGATATTTTGAATTATTGTTACAGATAAATACGAAAGTAGTTTAATTCTTGAAATGGTAAATTTTCCCCTCATTAATATTTACACATATACAGATGTTTGACTGACTGAAGTAGATAAAAAGACAATTTTAATTTAATTTAAATGAAAGGGATTTGATTTGAAATCCAATATCCAATATCAGTAACAATTTTCCGATTCAAACTCTTCCAATAAGTCTCTGATAAACCACATAAATAGGTTAGTCAGTCTTCTAACCAAAACCCAAACTCGTTCTGAAATTCTCCTCTGTTATGGCACACTCTCCATTATTCAATCTCATTCGTGCCATTTTCTTCTTCACATTCATCGCCCAAGGTATCCGATTTTTTAACCTCTATTTATTTATTTATTTATTTCGATTACATTGAAAATTGAAATAATTCTATAATAATTAGATTATTACATTGTTCGTGTGTCGCAGGTTGCAGTATCTTTCAAGGCCAATGTCGGAATCGCGACATAGAGATCAACCAAATCGCGACGGGGAGGACATTTTATAAGGACAAGACGGAGTTTATCGTGTCTCTGTCGAATAATTGCGACTGTACTGTGATGGATGTGGAGTTGAACGGCAGGGAATTTAAGATTGTGACAGCCCCAGATAAAAAAATTACAGAAGTATTGGGTGATCCGCGGACGGTAAAAATTGATGGGTCGATTGAGAAAGGTAAAAAGGGTTCGTTTCACTATGTGTCGGATGACCGATTTGAGTTTGAGGTCAGTTCGTTTAAATCTGTGTGTAGCTAATTTAAGGGTTTATGAATTAGTATATGTATGCGCAGGATTTTGGGGTTTTAGAACTTTATTTTGAATTGTTTTTTTTTTTAAAAAAATTATTTGTTCTTATTTTTGGTGTTTGGAATTCAAATCGGAATTGTGGATATGAATAAGTTCCGGACTACCGGTTTTACCGATGATTCGATTCTGGTACTGTTTATTTTTGTAGGATTAGGTTGAATAATTTTATTTATCCAAGCTAATTGCATATTCAATTTGCATGATTAAGGATTATGATTATTTTAGATTCAAAATTATTATCTTAAATCAATGTGATTATAGTCTTAAATTTTTTGAAGACATTCTAAAACTCACATGATATTGATAATTAAGAACAAGAGAATTATTGCTTACATTCAACTTATTCAATCATTAAGTTTTGTTTAGTAGTGTTTGTACACCTTTAATACATTGTCGTTATAATATGTTTGAATCCAATTTTTAGAACTTTCACCAAACACATTTAGGACAATAATAACTTTGTGACTATGGAAGTTCAATGATTTCATCCATTCATTTATGAAGCGCATAAATAAGGGAAGGTTGTGGTTGTCCCAACCTTTCAATGAGTGTGGTGCGGGATATGGGGCGTAAAAATTGGGCTAGCGGAACAACACGGGATATCACATTTTCTTGTAACTTATACCTCTCAAGAATCTCGGAAGAGATTTTAGTCACTCAACTCTTACCTTAACATTCTTAGATATTTTTTTATCGACGCACCGAGTGTTACTGTTTATAAAATAATAAATTAAAGTATTAGAAAAAATAACAAAAAATCGTTTATTTATTAGTAAAGTAAAACACGATGGAAAAATAAGGGAAAAATAACAATCTTTAGGGTTGCTAAAGAAAAATAATTCTTTACTATTTTTTAGGACGTAATGGGGGGAATTCGTTACTATTTTAGATTATTTATTTCTATAAAATTCATCTAAACACTAAACAGACACATTTCGTCGTTCAAAACGATTTATTACTCATTTTAAAACAAAAAGCCAAATGGGCAATTGAGTAAATTCACCAAATGGTTGGGTAAGGCTTCAGATGGGTGGAACCCGACCTGTTGTCTCCTCTTTAACATTTCTATATTTATCAATTACCAATATATAAGATCAATGAATACTTTCACGCCATATTATACATTCTTTCCATAATTAATTATAAGTTCAAGAAAAAAATTGGAAACGTGCAGGTTTTGCTTTCCACAAGTTTATGGTATAGTGGTTAGTTTATACTCGTTTACTTGTTATTGAATTTATTAAAATAATCATCTTATTTTTTTATAAGTATAATTTTTAAAATTAATATTCTTATTTAATGCCTATGGCAAAAATACCTACAAATAACCAAACGCAGATGGTCTGAGTGGTATATATGGGGCTCTGTCACCGTAAGCAAACCAACATGAACTCTTTCCAGTGCTCTTTGGCCTCACTCACGCACACCCTGAGAGACTTCCCAGGAGGTCACCCATTATAGAATTACTCCAAGGTCACCCATTATAGAATTACTCCAAGGCAATCACGCTTAATTTTGGAGTTCTTATAGGATGACTACCAATAAAGAAAGGTACTTTGTTGGTATGAATAGCTTATTACACTCCATTTAAACAATATTCTGGGTATTACATTGTTAATAATTGGAATTCTCCAATAATTCGTTTCACAATTAGACCTTCAAATTTGACTTTTATTTTTTCTAAAAGAATGAAGATGGTTTTTTGTCTTTTTTTTTGAATAGCCGAAGCCAGAGAAAGGGTGGTGAGAGGCCATACCACACAGATTACAAAGGAGGGATGGATAGGGGTGGATAGGGGGCCAGGCTGGGTGGTTCTGAGTCAAAATTCCAATTACGAAGAATTCTGACTCAGTAAGAATTTTGGTTTTTTCTAAAGTTATTTTGTCTTTTTTAAAAAACTAAATTTTCCTACATTATCTCACAAATTAGTGATTAGGTTTAACAATTTTGTCAAACATGATCTAAATCAAAATTACTCAATGAAGAGAATCAATTATTCAAATGATAGACATATAAAAAAACGAAGGGAATATAAGATAGAACATAATAGATGTGATATTAGAGGATTTGTATAATTAAATATTAAATTTTTATATTTTTATACAATTTAATACAAGTGTTAAAGTGTAACGCCCCGAAAATTTAAAACCATTTTCGTGACGCCATCGCCGTATTAACTATTCTAAACTGTTGATCACTCAGCTTAGATAGTCAATACGAAGCGAGGTATAAATACAAACCTGTATCACACTCAAATAAATACCAACAAAGCAGTATATAACCCCAGGAACAATACATGGCATATCCGGGCGACAAGCCCTGAAATAATATAATGACATGGTCGCACATCCAATACCAGGAATGACCAATAAGTAAATCATATGTGACAACCGCTCACATTTAAGGAATAACATATATTTTCATCAAAGGTCAGGCAAGAGCATATAATATTTATTCTAACAATAAATATAATGGATGCAGCCTAGCTAGTTCGCTCAACCCGTACCCCAACATCGTGTTCTGCGCCATCCGTAGGAAGATCTATAAAACAGACAACAACAACAAGGTGTCAGTACAACGTACTGGCAAGGAATAGATATAGCTGGGGAAACGGGGCACACTAATGATAACACTAGCCTATATAAATAATAATAACAATAATAATAACAATAATGATAACAATAATGATAACAATAATTAAGGACATAAAATAAATACAGAAAGTAAACATCACACCGTCCCATACCGGTGCTTCAACCACTGCAGATAAAATGAATGATGGATGATGAGATGATATGTTATGACCTAAGATGTCTATCTACCCTAAATGCAACACATAAGCATGTCTAGCGCGCACCTAGGTACCATGGTCGGTATTCCCCCCCATATAAGGGTCCACTCCCCTTAATGGTCGGGAGACATACCCACAGTGCCCCCGCCGCGGACACTAACAGCTGAGATCGTGGCTTACGGCAAGCGGGTCAGGCTAAGGGTCATGAGCCCTTTCTAGCCAAATACAGACTAGGATATAAATCCTTTTCAGTCTCAATGCCCCGGGAAAGATACCACTATGCCCAATCGGATACCGACTCGTAAGCATAGGGTATCCTACCCGCGTAGCATAATTCAATGCCCAGGGAAAGATACTACTATGCCCAATCGGATACCGACTCGTAAGCATAGCGTATCCTACCCTCGTAGCATAATTTTTGATTCACCAACATATCATCACAGATATTCAGATTCAATTCAATCACATGTCCATACGTAAATTACGTGTCATGACAAAATAAACAACTCATCGCGAGTTAAGTGTAATCAGAGGTGTGCCAAGTCCCACATATCGGCACTCAACTCATAACATAAAAAATAGAAGCAACGCAAGATTCCATCCTAAACTAAGGCATGGTAGATCTTCTCTAATTGCAACTAAGTTCCAGGTTATGAGCATAATAATTAGTGAGATATTCGCAAGCAGTTCTAGCCTAATTCTAAGGCATCCTCATTATACGCAGGGAATCCGTACACACGAGAGTTCCCAATACTAAGGCAACATAGACTATACTAGTTTATTCCTAACCCCGATCTAATTTGCTATTCTAAACCTTGCCTTTATTATAAATCTTCAAGCTCCCCTTGTACAACTTCAACTTTCACGTGGCTTCAATACAAGTCCACACTCGTTCCCTGTACAATAATATCATCATAAGAATTAAAATAATTTAACAATACCAATTTCATCATCTCCTCTTATCTCCAACACCAACAACCACCTCCAATCCCCTTTTTATAATCCCTCCAAATCAACCACCCAACACTCCCAATTCTATGTTTATCAACATAGAATTGACTAATATTGAATAACCCAACAACTCAACATATTCATTTGATAAAAATAACAATAACCAAGAATCACAATCCTCAAAAACCAACTAGCACAATTCCTTCTCCAATTACAAAACTCATCAACATCTTTAGTATCAAGTTCCCAAGCATTCAAGTATCACAACATTAAAATACTAACAAGGTATCCCAATTAATTCTATTAACACCAACAAGTACCAACTTCTAAATTCATATCAAGTCCTTAATAACAATAAAATCATTTCAAGTTATATAGAATTCAACAATTACCCCAACAACACATTTCAAGTACCCATTCACAAATTCATGAGCACAATTCAACATAAATCCTTTAAACACCTCAATATAACCACCATTATGAAATAAATCCCAGACTTGGACTCTTTTAACCACAATATATGCTAAACTGGGATTAACTACACATATCAAAATTTCTTCATTCGTCAGACAAATTCGGACTCAACGAGAAAAACCCAGAATTGTTCCAATCATTATATATAAAACAATAGAAATCCACATTATTAAAATAAATTCTAACATTCAAAGATCATCCAAAATACTCCATAATAATACTCATTCCAAGAATTACTCAAATTCTTCACTTGTCAAGTAGTATTCAGCTTCCTACAACTTCCCAGATTATTCCAATAATTAATCAACGATAGCCATGGAGTTAAAACAAAAAGATCTACAACACCCATTTGCTTACGAGGGTCTAACTCCATCAATATTCGATTTTATTCAACAAATAGAGCAATTAGACAAAGAAATCCTCATTTAATACAACACCCCCACCAGTCCCCCCCCACCCCCGCCGCCGCCATGTCGCCACGGCGCCGGAGAAGCGCCGGCAGCAGCACAGCAGCGCTGTGCGCTGCTCCACCACGCAGCGGGCAGCAGCCCGCTGCTGTCCCAGGCGTCGCGCTGGCGCGACGCCACCACCACCACCTGGCCGCCGGCGTGTCGCCGGCGGCAGCCGCCAGCAGCAGCGGCGGAATCGCCGCTGCACAGCAGCGCCTCTGTGCGCTGCTCCCTTTCCAACGCCAAAGCTCGCCGGAAGGCGAGCTCCACCATCTCATCTCCATTCCGGCGCCATCATCTCTCCTCCCTCGCCGCGGCAGCGCCACCGCGCCTCCATCCCAAACACCCGGCAGAAAAATAGAGGAAGAAGATGAATAGGAGACCATACCTTGAAGAGTGATTTGGAGAAGACTCGGTTACACCCTCCGTCGCCCGAGCTCGCCGCTGCTACCTCTCTCCCTCTCCATCCGATTTGAGCTCCCATTTAGAGATCCCCAATTTTGGCTCTTCAAAGTGACGGGAATGAGAGCTTTTCCCCAATTATAGTCCAAGGGCCTAATTGCAAAACTCCTATTCTCACTTTGGCCCCCAATATTCCTTAAACCATTTTAAACACCCCTTGTTAAATTAATCTTGGGTTGGACCACCAATACTTCTCCATTGGGCTTGAAATAAGTATACACTCACTTCATTTAATTATTTATGCCCATTTGACTAATTAATCATAATTAAATTAATTTAATCATGAATTAATTATTCGGGATGTTACAATCTCTCCCCCTTAGGATCATTCGTCCTCGAATGACACAAGGGTATGGACCAATATCTTTCTTTATGGAATTGAGATGAGCTCAAACTCTGAACACTTCTTACACGCTTCTTTCGATTACTTCTTAGATAATGCCAACCTGACACTCAAACGTTGTGGTCTATTGTAAGAGAAACTTAAACATCTTCATATGTTCCTCCCACTTACACCGGAAACTAACTCACAAACTCGTATCCAGTCATAAAAATCTAAACTCCATCAGACATCCCATTTCATGCAGTAGTATTATTCTCTATATCTCCATTAACTTCCGACAGACCTATCAGATATGTCGCCTTTAAATAAGCTCACCATCAGTTGATAACCCGCGAGTCTCAAGCTCTTGTCGTGCTTCTTTGTTACACTTTGTATGTTATGCATTAAGATTTCGAAGATGCAATCATGATGTTGGCCTTTAGCTTGTGCTTCATTGCATCTTATCACATAATTCTCTTGTCAGTCTTGTGTTTCCTCATTGAAACGTTGGAAATTTAATACAATCCACTCAATTTCCATGCTCACTGATTCCAACTTCAGTGAATTTTACCCCGGGAGTCATCTCAATCTACGGCTCGTAGTGCTAATCATGATGGCATTCCGAGATTCCATCTCGTTCCGAGGATATATCACACAATTCGTAACCGTTGAGACAGTTAACTACTCCCCGAGAATTTAATTGGATTGTGTTAGGACTGAGTTCTGCTCCAGATAGTCCATTTACATCTTGAACCAGTCGCTCCCAACTTTGCACTGTTGGATGTTTTTGCTTCATATCCCTTATGGCAATTGCACAAGTGCAATGTTACCTTAGTAGTTTCAAAGAATTTCTCGCCTTGGGATAGATATGCATCACAAAAAGAACGAACAATCTCCATCACAAAGAAGGAAGTGAGATCAAATTACTAAAAGTATGGTAAATTCTGAATTATATCGAGAGTCAAAATCTCCCGATACAAGAGGAAGGATGCGAACAACTAAAATCGTTGTTTGCGGAGCACATAACGAATACAGATACGTAAAACACCATATTTTATAACAAGATGTTTTTATATTAGCAAAGAGTACTTCAACTAAAAAGTTGAAGAGCGAGTGCAATGAGAAATAGGTTATCAAGATGCATTAAAACACACTCGATCACCCTCAAGTATAATACTGGAATGGAAGATAGTAGAAAATAATAGGCCTTGCAGGAGCCTTATCAATTTCCGTACTAGAAGTTCGAGCCGAAAACGTCATTGCATAGTAGAACAACTCAGACAAATAGACCAAGAGTGAAACAATTCAGTTTCAGTTAAAAAGGAATTCGCGAAGTAGATAACAGTCCAATGTTGGTGAAAAAGAATCGGAATAGTGAGAATTTAAGTTATTGGGAGGGTGTCAAGTAGATAATAATTGTATAGGTTTCTAAGATGAATAGAAAAATACCGCGGAAACAAGGATACAGACAAGGATGCTATTCTATAATGGAACAAATATAATTAAATAAGTGAACCAAAACAAGATGATACGGGTTGGCAAAGAAATCATACTGACTGACGGAGACCTCGATTTATGAAAGGGATATTAATTCAGTAGAAAATAGAAGGTACTAACAAGAATGCCCGGTAAGAAACTACACTACTTCGGGTAGAAATGAATAGTAGCATGAACCAAGAATGGCGAATGATAACGAGGAAGAAAGAGCGGACTCCAAAGGATATACAAGAACTTCCAGAAGACGTAAGGAAGTCGATGGCAAAGTTATCATAGAATTTTGGAGAACGATAGAGAAGTTTGAAGAATTTAGATAAATGCATTTACACATATCAGTGTAGCTGAAATGAAACTCGAACTATTTAAAATATTGGAATGGCGGAAAGAATATCAATGCTGACAGAGTATCAATGAGAACCATTCAGATGGCCTCAAGAGTGATTTGGCAGTGCATGCCACAACCAAAAGAGTTCACTCGGAGAGAAGAACTGGTACTGAAACATACACAGTAGGATCTTCAAGAAGCAACGGAAATAGTATAGATATTCACTTTCTCATAATTAAGAAAATGAAATGAAAGGATTAAAAATAAAGCATATCCAATAAATAAATATATGTATATATATATCAGCATTACGAGCATTACACCTTCCGATATTAACTCGCTTCAACGCCTCTAATTAATCTCTGCGGTATACTCAATTCGATGTCTCGAATTGAATGTCATCGTAATTCCGTCAATTGCTACAACCGGATAAGTTACCAGCAGTACATCTTTAAGATTTAAAGATGTCTGAGATATTATTCTCCTGATGTTCTAATCATCTGCCGACAATGGATCATCATCATATATCCGCATGGCATGGATTTACGTGTCCCGTTGCTCAATACCTGCAATTACCTTAAAGACAGATCCCATACATTATCACAATACAATAAGCTAAAAGAATTACCAAGCACGCAGTAGTAATAATAGAAATAATTACTCAGCAACTTCTAAACAAGTTGCTAACAGAATTTAAAGAATAGATCTCTTGGGATATCCTTGTTATTCGTCCATAGTTATCTCGCAAACCATGGCTCGAATCCACAAGGTGCGCAATATATAAACAGGATACCACAACACAAGAATAAATCTAACTAGCATATGACAATGCAAACCTATCCTATATGCAATCCCCGCACACCTCACCACATGCTTTTATCAAGTTTTAAGCACATAATAGAGCAAGCCCGCTCTGATACCAACTGTAACGCCCCGAAAATTTAAAACCATTTTCGTGACGCCATCGTCGTATTAACTATTCTAAACTGTTGATCACTCAGCTTAGATAGTCAATACGAAGCGAGGTATAAATACAAACCTGTATCACACTCAAATAAATGCCAACAAAGCAGTATATAACCCCAGGAACAATACATGGCATATCCGGGCGACAAGCCCTGAAATAATATAATGACATGGTCGCACATCCAATACCAGGAATGACCAATAAGTAAATCATATGTGACAACCGCTCACATTTAAGGAATAACATATATTTTCATCAAAGGTCAGGCAAGAGCATATAATATTTATTCTAACAATAAATATAATGGATGCAGCCTAGCTAGTTCGCTCAACCCGTACCCCAACATCGTGTTCTGCGCCATCCGTAGGAAGATCTATAAAACAGACAACAACAACAAGGTGTCAGTACAACGTACTGGCAAGGAATAGATATAGCTGGGGAAACGGGGCACACTAATGATAACACTAGCCTATATAAATAATAATAACAATAATAATAACAATAATGATAACAATAATGATAACAATAATTAAGGACATAAAATAAATACAGAAAGTAAACATCACACCGTCCCATACCGGTGCTTCAACCACTGCAGATAAAATGAATGATGGATGATGAGATGATATGTTATGACCTAAGATGTCTATCTACCCTAAATGCAACACATAAGCATGTCTAGCGCGCACCTAGGTACCATGGTCGGTATTCCCCCCCATATAAGGGTCCACTCCCCTTAATGGTCGGGAGACATACCCACAGTGCCCCCGCCGCGGACACTAACAGCTGAGATCGTGGCTTACGGCAAGCGGGTCAGGCTAAGGGTCATGAGCCCTTTCTAGCCAAATACAGACTAGGATATAAATCCTTTTCAGTCTCAATGCCCCGGGAAAGATACCACTATGCCCAATCGGATACCGACTCGTAAGCATAGGGTATCCTACCCACGTAGCATAATTCAATGCCCAGGGAAAGATACTACTATGCCCAATCGGATACCGACTCGTAAGCATAGCGTATCCTACCCTCGTAGCATAATTTTTGATTCACCAACATATCATCACAGATATTCAGATTCAATTCAATCACATGTCCATACGTAAATTACGTGTCATGACAAAATAAACAACTCATCGCGAGTTAAGTGTAATCAGAGGTGTGCCAAGTCCCACATATCGGCACTCAACTCATAACATAAAAAATAGAAGCAACGCAAGATTCCATCCTAAACTAAGGCATGGTAGATCTTCTCTAATTGCAACTAAGTTCCAGGTTATGAGCATAATAATTAGTGAGATATTCGCAAGCAGTTCTAGCCTAATTCTAAGGCATCCTCATTATACGCAGGGAATCCGTACACACGAGAGTTCCCAATACTAAGGCAACATAGACTATACTAGTCTATTCCTAACCCCGATCTAATTTGCTATTCTAAACCTTGCCTTTATTATAAATCTTCAAGCTCCCCTTGTACAACTTCAACTTTCACGTGGCTTCAATACAAGTCCACACTCGTTCCCTGTACAATAATATCATCATAAGAATTAAAATAATTTAACAATACCAATTTCATCATCTCCTCTTATCTCCAACACCAACAACCACCTCCAATCCCCTTTTTATAATCCCTCCAAATCAACCACCCAACACTCCCAATTCTATGTTTATCAACATAGAATTGACTAATATTGAATAACCCAACAACTCAACATATTCATTTGATAAAAATAACAATAACCAAGAATCACAATCCTCAAAAACCAACTAGCACAATTCCTTCTCCAATTACAAAACTCATCAACATCTTTAGTATCAAGTTCCCAAGCATTCAAGTATCACAACATTAAAATACTAACAAGGTATCCCAATTAATTCTATTAACACCAACAAGTACCAACTTCTAAATTCATATCAAGTCCTTAATAACAATAAAATCATTTCAAGTTATATAGAATTCAACAATTACCCCAACAACACATTTCAAGTACCCATTCACAAATTCATGAGCACAATTCAACATAAATCCTTTAAACACCTCAATATAACCACCATTATGAAATAAATCCCAGACTTGGACTCTTTTAACCACAATATATGCTAAACTGGGATTAACTACACATATCAAAATTTCTTCATTCGTCAGACAAATTCGGACTCAACGAGAAAAACCCAGAATTGTTCCAATCATTATATATAAAACAATAGAAATCCACATTATTAAAATAAATTCTAACATTCAAAGATCATCCAAAATACTCCATAATAATACTCATTCCAAGAATTACTCAAATTCTTCACTTGTCAAGTAGTATTCAGCTTCCTACAACTTCCCAGATTATTCCAATAATTAATCAACGATAGCCATGGAGTTAAAACAAAAAGATCTACAACACCCATTTGCTTACGAGGGTCTAACTCCATCAATATTCGATTTTATTCAACAAATAGAGCAATTAGACAAAGAAATCCTCATTTAATACAACACCACCATCAGTCCCACCGCACCCCCGCCGCCGCCATGTCGCCACGGCGCCGGAGAAGCGCCGGCAGCAGCACAGCAGCGCTGTGCGCTGCTCCACCACGCAGCGGGCTTCCCAGGCGTCGCGCTGGCGCGACGCCACCACCACCACCTGGCCGCCGGCGTGTCGCCGGCGGCAGCCGCCAGCAGCAGCGGCGGAATCGCCGCTGCACAGCAGCGCCTCTGTGCGCTGCTCCCTTTCCAACGCCAAAGCTCGCCGGAAGGCGAGCTCCACCATCTCATCTCCATTCCGGCGCCATCATCTCTCCTCCCTCGCCGCGGCAGCGCCACCGCGCCTCCATCCCAAACACCCGGCAGAAAAATAGAGGAAGAAGATGAATAGGAGACCATACCTTGAAGAGTGATTTGGAGAAGACTCGGTTACACCCTCCGTCGCCCGAGCTCGCCGCTGCTACCTCTCTCCCTCTCCATCCGATTTGAGCTCCCATTTAGAGATCCCCAATTTTGGCTCTTCAAAGTGACGGGAATGAGAGCTTTTCCCCAATTATAGTCCAAGGGCCTAATTGCAAAACTCCTATTCTCACTTTGGCCCCCAATATTCCTTAAACCATTTTAAACACCCCTTGTTAAATTAATCTTGGGTTGGACCACCAATACTTCTCCATTGGGCTTGAAATAAGTATACACTCACTTCATTTAATTATTTATGCCCATTTGACTAATTAATCATAATTAAATTAATTTAATCATGAATTAATTATTCGGGATGTTACAATAAGATTTGTATTACAGTACTTACGTATTAGATTTAGATTGTGTGAAATACATAAATTTTCAATTTACTAAAAAATGTGGGAGTATATAATTTTATTTCGAAATTTCGAATTGAATTTTTTGTTCCGCCGATTTCGATTTTGTTGAGTTGGAATCGAATTCTGAGTTGGCAAATTTTTTAATTTAATTTGAAATGTGAAATCGGCTTCAAATTTGCCCACCGATCCTTTCCTTCACTCACCATCTCCTTTTTTACTTTTTCAGTTATGACTTTTGAGTGAAAATGTGATATTGAGCTTGATTGTGTTTCTGGTATACCATTTGGGAAGATATTGAGAGATTAGAGGTCTACAGTTCATATTTATTTATTTTTCTTGTGAATAATGGGATATCTCAATGGCTTATTGGGCCAAAAACCACGGTCTAAAGTTCATAATTCATTATTCTCTTCTATTAGAACTAAAAGATTGTCCAATAACTAAACTCAGTTGGTTTGAATGGTATGAAATTCTGACAGCTTAACAAAAAGGTCTCGAGTTTGAGCGAGCCTTTGTGTATGCAAATCCTCCTTACATTAGTATTGGGCCCAATATGACATCGAATACCTGATATACGAGATACGCCAAAAAAAGATTGTCGAATAAATATCACCATAATGTGTTGACGAATCAACTTAGGATGACAAAAATATCACCTATGTTAGTGTGCGGACAAAAAGCCGCAGTACAGTGCGGAGGGCTTGCACAAGCCATTGATCAAATTTAGAATCCAACGGTTTATATTAATTGTAAGTGTAATTTTGTCATTTTGATAATTTTATCATTTTATAAGGTTAGTATAGATGGCTAATTAAATTTCGTGTCCAGACGTACTGCTATTTATTTGTTTGGATTTTATAAAATTTGATAGGATATTTAGATTTCTTGTATTGGGTATATGGATTTGCATATAAAGAACATCCAAATCCGAGTTCATATGAGAAAGTTAGAGCCATTCGAAGTTTGTTGCGTAGACTTTGTTGTATTGGCTTTGTCGCTGAAATTCAATGGTTATGTTGCTGAATTATATAGTCCCTGTCGCTGAATTCCATACGCCCCCATCACTGAATTCAATAGGACCCGTTGCTGAATCGATACGCTATGTCGCTGAAAACCACAATGAACTTCAAATGGCTCTAACTTTCTCATACGAACTCGGATTTCAGTGCTCTTTATATGAAAATCTATCTACTCAATGTAAAAAATCTAAATATTTGATTAGATTTCAGAAATTCCTAATAGGAAAATAGCATATTCTCATAACGAGTATTAGATATTTTTAAGGCTTCAGCGACACGAATAGAACATTTCAGCGACATACCATACATACCTCAATGACAAAGACCATACAATTCAGCGACATAGCCTATATAATTTAGCGGCATAGTCTATGTATTTTAAGCGACTAATTGTATTCATTTCAGCGACATGCATTTCAGCGACGTCATTATATGATCTATTTATTTGTTTGGAATTTATAAAATTTGATAAGATATTTATAATCCTGGTATCGAGTAGATAGATTTTCATATGAAGAATGTCCAAATCCGAGTTCATTTGAAAATGTTACAACCATTCGAAGTTTATTGCGTAAGCTTTGTTGTATAGACCATGTCGCTGAATTATATATCACATGTCGCTGAATTGTGAAAGGCTCCATCGCTGAATTGCAGAATTGGATATGCCTTGTCGCTAAGATGTACATACTCTGTTTCTAAAACTCGCAAAACTTCAAATGACTATAATCTCAAATGAACTTGGATTTAAACGTTATTTATATGGAAACCGATCTACTCGATGCAAGTAATTTAAATATTTTATCAAATTTTGGAAATTCAAAACATATAAATACGGCATTCGAATATGGTATGTATTACCCAATTCACCAATATTAGTACTATTTCTTTTGACATTTGTACCCTTAAATTTTAATCAATAATAGCCATTGAATGAAAATAAACGCCGATGATTGCAGTCTGTACCGTACAGCCATGCATTTGTCCGCATAGCAATTGTACCCCAAAAATATATCAAAGAATTACTTGGACTCACCCTAATTATAATAATTACCTTAAATAAGGAATCGTTATTTAGCAAATATAAATCATTTGATTTCTTACTCAATAATAAATTGCTTCCACTTCCATTCATATGCATTATTATTTACCACAAATAAAATTTAAGAAAATGCATCCGTGCTGGTTTTATTCTCGATATGTATGCAATCATATAGTAGTGTTTTATTTACTACCTACTTCACTACATTAAAAACAAATACGTAAAATAACAATAATTACTTACTAATTATTAGTAATATTTTTTCTCCGAAAAAATTATTAGTAATATTTTTATTACGTATTATATTGCTTATCTAATGTACTACTACTATCACTTAACAATCGTACCCCTATATAAATGTCCAAATTCACACACAATCTTCGTCTTTCACCTCCGATCCCCAATAGCAATATAATGTCCTCCACAATCAAGGTCGTATCTCTTCTTTTCGTCCTCGCATCCATGTTGATTATGTTTTTTCTTATATAGATGTTGTATAAGTATTAGTCAATGTTGAATAATAAACAGTAGCAAAAGTCAATTTCTTTTCACTATAAAAATGAAGGAATTATTTAAAAAATAACATAGTGCACTTTCAAAATATAGTAGAACCAAATTCGAGCGAAATTCACATTAAATAATTTAATTTAATTAATTATTATAGATAAAGAATACTACCAAATAAATGATGTAACAAAAACTTTATGTGTTAATATTATATTTATTCTTTAAATATAATTTCAATATTTGTTATTATTCTTTACTAATACTATATTAATTGGAATTGTAGTTAAAGAATATATTGTAAATTATTAATAAATACTTTATAGATTGATATTATATTCATTAATGAATAGCAAATATTTGTAATAGATAAATTAATTAAATTAGATAAATTGCAATACGGCAATACGTTGATGAAACTATAGTCATTTTAATTTGTCAATGGATTCATTTACAAGAGTATTTCTTATATTTTTCTAATTTAATTTAGAAATATCTATGTCTTTATGATACTTCTAATATCTCAACGCTTTAAGGTGTGAATCAATATCAATAATCAATTATCGAGTACAACACGGTTTCACATACTTTGTTTGTTAATATATGACATTAGAGTTGTGAACAGAAATGTTCTTATCTTTGCTTTTTCACTTTTTTGTCCTTTCAACTATTGTTTGTAGTATAAGTATTTTTTAAGATACTAAATTATAATATATAAATATTGCTAATGATATATGTTGGTCGATTTCTATGCAATGTATAGACGTACTCATGTAATGCTTAAAAATAGTTTAAGAAGGTTGGGAAATGTAATCGACATAATAAAATTGAACAATTTTATTTATTAAATTGAATAATTTTATTTATATTGTCCATAATTTCCGGCCATTGGGCTGGGGAAATAAAAGTAATAATAATAGTACTAACAGAAAATATAACGTTGAGCGATTCCGTTATGGAGCGCACTCCGTACCTGGAGTGTTCGTTTGCAGTTGATCCACGACGCTACAACACTCACGAGTTGTTTTAAGTTGAGCTCCAGCGTTCGTTCGAAGTTCAAGCACGCTCATCGCTCTAACGCTCCACCGTTGTTTAAAGTTGAGCGTCGGAAGCTGTGATGGTATGGAGTTGGAACGGTGGTTATGGAGGACGCTCCGCACCTGGAGCGTCGCATTTGAGACGCTCAAAAGCCCATGGACGCTCCAGTCGTCCACTTCGTACTACTTCCCTTCCGTGGGCCTTCTACTTTCTTGTGCAAAGTGTTGATTCTTTCTTGTGCATTGTCGCTGTGGTTCCCCTCTTTTGTTAAATGCAAACTGTAGATTCTTTCTTGTGTAGTCTCGCTCTGTAGGTTGCCCAACCCTAATTCCATTTCCTCCGCAGCGCACTCTTTATTCATCTGTGAAGGTTCGCCCGATTCGCGCGGCAGGAAGCGCCGGTGCTGGTCTCACATTTGAACTTTAAATTATTGCCATAAGCGTGTATTTCAACTTTGAAGCTCCAATTTTGTATGATTCACCCTAATAGATATTTGCTGATTAATTATTTTCCATAAACGTGTATTTGAACTTTGAAGCTCCAATTTTGGTGTGATTCACACATCGTTTGGGTGTAGAAGTGTAAATCGTTTTAAGTATGATAGGGATAGGGATGTAGTTGCTAATTTTAAGGAAGGTTCTTGATAGATTGCTGGTCCCCTAACACCTGATGGATCCACACCATTGCTGATGCGAGGAAAAACTGCACAAATCCATCTGGTTTTGGGGTCTCTTCAAGGGGAAAAGGGGGCAGAACAAATCTAATTACCTGTCAACGAAAAACACTGGTTGATTGTGATTGAACTTGTTACTTTTGAATACCCTTTGCCTTCAGTAGTTGCGAATAATGTGTCAACATTGTTAATTGTTCGCAGTTCGATTTAATGAATCGATAACTGAAGTTTATTTTACTTATCTTTTCAGGAAATCTTTTTGCATTTGTGATTTTCGTTTCACCTATGTAAGTGCCTGAATTCAAATTCTTACAATGTCATACTAACAATGAAACAGCCGTGATGCACTATCGCTACTAATGCTTGTTTCCTCCCTCCAGGCCAACGTTTAAGAGAATCGGCAGAAGCAAATCTACAGAGCAATTTTCAGGCTTGCCTTATATATACACCTTGTTAAACTGCTTAATATGTCTTTGGTACGGTATGACCATCATCTCCTCCAGGATAATCTTGCTAGCAACAATCAACTCTGTTGGAGCAGTTTTCCAATTGGTTTACATCGTCATATTCATCATATTCACGGACAAACACTGAAGGGTACAACTTTTCATCACTGAATTTGTCTCAACTCATTACCGCTATACAAACCTCGCCTGATCACTCACTTTATTTAAAGCACTACTTTTGGAACTTGAGATGATGCCTAAACTTTATCTGATGCAACAGGGTTGTCTTTAACTGACGATGTCAGTATTTATTCTATAATTGTAGCTTATTTGCCTGCTTTACAATCTTGGATGCAATATGAATCAATGAAGTCTAAAAGTGTTGTTGCTCTTTTTTTGGGCAACGGTGAGAGTCAATAAGATATTTGAATGGCTGTGATGTCTTCTTACCTTAAACTCATGGTTGTGTTATCCATTTAATTTGTTTAATCTGTATTTGGCAGTATGCTCGAAAGGAAGTAAATGTGGTCATGTGGATCTCATGAAAGAAGCGGAATATTTTGGTGATATAGTTGCGCTGCCTTACATGGAAAATTATGACCTTGTTGTGTAAAAGCCAATTGTGATTTGCAATTATGGGTTGAGTCATCACCATTTATTGCTGGCATATCTCAGGTTTTTTGCCAATGTCCCATTATCTAGCATTAACTTTCATTTATGTTCTTTCTTAAAGTGCATAAAGTGGCGGATATGTTATGATGGGTTAGGTTTGCCTCCTGAATCAGGAAATTCTGAACGGCTGGAAGCTACGAATTTTATGCTATTGATTTTTGGTTGATTTACTGGAGCTATGAATTACCCTTTATGTGGCAGCTTGCAATTAATAATAGGATTTAATGCTATAATTAAAAATATTATGGCATTACTATGATTCCTTATTTTAGGGATTTTAATATTTTATATTTTAGGTAAGTAATAATATATTTCGTGACAATCTATTCAATGAATTGATTTCCATCCAAAAAAGATTTATTGGTCTCCCTCAGTGAATTGAATTTGTATGATTTTTGACAAGTACAAGAGATGATTTCCAATTCACTCACAAAGGTAAAAATCCCTTCCCCCCTTTTGTACTCCCCCTCCTCCATCCAAAACATTTCTATATTTCAATTTTGTGCTAGATTGACATTTACATATGCTATTCGTGCTTGGTTTTGTGCTGAATTATGCTTATCGTATGTGACTACGTTGGTGGGAATTATTCCTCATAAGAATGACAACACTACGGATACAATAGAATTGTCTCTTTTTGTTCGTGGATGCTGGATCTATGTAGAATAGTGTTGAACATGTCCATCTATGTGTTGACAATAATCCAAAATAGGCTAATCATGAATGGTTTTTATTCCCTTGTTGGTTTTTTATTCCCTTGTTGGTTTCTTTACATGTGATCAGGGATTTCCCCTTCAAAAGATTGTCTTTGAGTGTGATTCAGTTAATGTTGTGAAGTGGATTGAAAACCCAGGGTCTGTTCCTTGGAGATTTCGTGAACACCTTGGCCCGATATTGACAGTTCTCAAATGCGCAGGTGGGGTGCGTTTCCAACATATTTTGAGAGAGCGGAATTCACTTGCTGATTATTGGGCAAAGCTTGGAGCCTCCGGCAATGGCTTGGTGGAAGAATGGTATTGAAATTTCGTAATTCGCTGAAGGTCTGAGGCGTGGTTTGTCCAATTTATTGGGAATCAAACGCAGGTCCAAGGTGTGCTTCGTGTCAGCAGTCATTTTTGGGCTACTTCTCAGGATTGGTGTGGGTTCTGTGTGCAATCAACTCTGGCCAATCTTTGGGTTTAAACGGAGTGCTGCTGGTTTTAGGAGTGCAATAAAAGTTTCTTTTGCCACAAAAGGTGGATGAATGGCGGAGGAATGGTCTTAAGGCTGCTTTGATTTATGCAGAGTTCTTTTTCTTTTCTTGACTTCACAAGAAATTAGTGCACGCTTGGGGGCTGAGGGTGAAGGTTGCCGGTGCATGCTATTGCTATTTTGTTGCTGCTGATGTACCATGGGATGGGTGAAACTTTTGACGAATTTCATTAACACGAGTATATTTTTATAAAATATATCAGGTTTGATTTTATTAAATGAAAGGAGTTATGAATCGTGGGAAAGGGTTTAGGGATATATTAAGGTTGTTACTCTTTGTTACTCATGTGAGGGGCTTTAATTTCAAATGGCAATGTGGTCCTCTCTGCCATGAAACTTTTGACAAGTCTCATGGTACAACCGGGATAGATTGACCTTCAGCCTGTCACACTGAGGGTCCCCGGCATATGTGCCACGATACTTCTCATGATTTCATGTCATGAGATTACCTACCATGAAACTTTCGGCAGATTCCCACTACATGAGTATTTCCGAAAAATCACGTTTTTATGTCCTCGTGTTAAGAAACTGTGCCCCCGAAAGCGCATGGAGTCAAAAATTGCAGTATTTATAGTAAGTACCGGATCGTTCACTGGAGGATGTGCGATGGAAGCAGGGCCCACGCCGTTTACTAAGATTTTCCACTCGGTTACTCGATTCAAGTTTGAGAAATGACTAACAACTACTTGACATAATTTAAACTAAGCTATGAAAGCAATCAAAATAAAGCAGATAAAATTATTCTACAAAGCGAATTAAATTTAATCTAAGAAAGCAATAGAATTATTCTAAGAAAGCGGTTAAAATTATCTAAGAAAGCAGATTTAAAATGAGACAGAAGGGACAGGGAGAAAAGAATAAAGATTGGACAAGATTCAGATGAAACACAGTTAAACTTCCATTTTAATACACAGATCTTTGTTTGGGATAATTCATCAGTTAGCTAACTCTCATGCTTTCTATACTATGTTCCCTTTAACAGACAGGTACTTACAGTAAGGATTTACATGCCTTAAGACAACAAAATCTAAGATGCCACAGATATACAACTGCCCCCGCGCAGAGGTATGTTATTTATCTGTGGTGGACAAGCAACACCCGACAAATCATTTATTGAGATGCCAAGTACTGCTATCATTCCCCCATGTCACACCCAAAGATTCTAATCAAGCCCTAAACTATCCCTTAACTCTCTGTCCTAGTAGCAGTTACACAACTCTCAATACAACCGAGTGACCTCTAACGAAAGCAGTTAAAAGAAAGCGATAAAGAAAGCATTTAAAATCCTATCACTCGGAGGTTTTTGAAAGTCTGACCCTGGTAGTAAAAGAAAGCCCCCAGTCAGAATGACCGGATGTGGATCAAGAATTCCCTATTCTCGGTGAACCGCTCGCAGTGTTCACTTCTCGTCGGGTGGTTATGAGATACAAACTAATGAAACGAACTAATAAAATTAGTTCGTTCCGGATGCACTCACTCAGGACTCAAAAATAGGCTTTGGCAGAAGAAGATAGCAGTTGAAAGAATACTCAACCCTACCTTAGAAAATAACCAAGGCCCGAATGTTGTTCCTCTAGTATTATCTGTCACACCTTATCGGAATCCAAGTGGAATCTGACTCAGTGCAATATTTAATACAAGATTTCCAACAAACAGCAATTTTGGAAAAGAATCAATCTGAGAATCATTCCCTATCAGGTACTAGACTCTCAATTAAAACACAGATCCTTTCAGTCTAGGTGAGACCTAATCGCTGACTCTGCTTCTAATTTCCCAAAATCAACCCCAGTCGGATGTGAATTAGTCATAACTGTCGAATTTATCCCTTACTCAGATCCGGATTTATAAAGGAATTTTTGTTGGAAATTTATTATGAAACATCTGATTTAAATCAAGACTTCTATGTCCAAGGGAAGGATCCCAAAATAATAGTGACCACAATATCTACATAATAATATCATGCATAATTTTATAAAGAAGTGTAAAATTAAATAACCCAAAATATAAGGTGGGTTTAGACAGAAGTTGATACACAGAGATGAAATAGCCGGAGATGAGAAGAATTTATTGTGGCTAAAAAGGTGGCAAAATTGATTAGGGTTAATTGGATTGCAGTTATCTGTGGTCCAATTCCCTAATCATTAAGGTGAGATGATTTTAGACAGCAGAATAATCTTAAATGACAGTGGTCGCTATCATTCAGACCCTCACTATCTGTGAATCGGAGAAAAACCTACATGTTCCTTTGCTGTCTTAATTACTAGACAACATTGACCTATGTCGTCTAGTGTTGGCACAGTTCGAGATTCGGGTTTGAAATTAAGATAAAGAAAAAGAAACTGTATCCGGATAGGAGTTAGCTGAGCAGCTATTATAATCCTGGATGGACGAACCGCCAAGGCTTCCACCGACCACTATCCGGACCATGCAAAATAACAATTAATAATTAATATACAGAATACGAGCTAGTTATCCGTGTGGGAATACCTGCCAACATTAATCTGATATATTCCTTATTATCTGTTTCACACATTACGGGAAAAGACAAAATAAATAAAATAAAAATATTTTTGGTCATCTTGCATGAGAGACATTGGTTTCTCATGCAAGGGTATGGAATTAAATCCATAATCACTCTTCATGTCTAAATAATCACTCATTCCATAATTAATTAATTAATTACAGTCCGGATTATATACTTAGATCATTAGAGTTTAATCATTTGTAGAAGAATCTTTTAATGGGGAATTGAACAAAGTTCTTTATATCAAATTGATCATGGGTTGACATCAGTGGATCTCAACCTCAAAATATTAATATAAAGGTTCAATTAATTAATGGATTGAGATGAAGAATGAACATTTGGCAAGAGGTGCCACCTTGTCGCGATGCAGAATTTTGTGTCGCGGAGCGTGGCTCCGCGACAAAGGTTTCGCGACAAGGGGGTGGGAAATAAGAGAAATGGGATTTTGAAAGTTTAGGGTTGTTTTGTCGCTAAGCAAAGAAAATTTTGTCGCGGAACGTGGTTCCGCGACAAGGGCATAGCGACAAAAAGGTTGAAAATTTGACAAGGCATAATTCTTGTCGCGGAACAAGAGGTTTTGGCGCGGAACGTGGTTCCGCGACAAGGTAACTCCGCGACAAAGCCCTCCCAGAATAAAATCACAAGTATTTGGGTCCTTGGTCGCTAATCAAGATTTTGTTGCGGAACGTGGTTCCGCGCCAAGGGGTGTTTCGCGACCAAGGGTTTTAAAAATAATGGTCAACAAATGTTCTTTGGCACCCTTGTCGCCAAAGCACCATTTTGTCGCGGAACGTGGTTCCGCGACAAGAGTTGTTCCGCGACAAAGGTGTGTCCAGTACACATGTCAGAAAAGTAAAATGGAACAGTGGCATGCATTATGTGTGATCTCACCCATTTCAGATTCAAAAGCTAAACTAAGCTCAAAATGACAAAACAGAATTTGAATCTAGCTAGAACATGCTTGAACATAAAAGAAACAAAACAAACTTAAAACTTAAGAAACCCTAATCTGAGCTTGATCACCCATAAGCATGCAACATTATCCCAAGAAAAAGTCACCAAGCAGTGACATTAAAATGCAAAACGAGGGTCAAATGACCCAAGGAAAACGAAAACAGTAAGATCCATGGGGTGTGAGACCCATTTCATGATTTTGGGACACAAATGGAGAATGTTTTCCCATATTATTAAACGGTGCTGTTCATACCCATGGTTTGGGTACCACAAACCCTTAAACAAAAGTTTAGAACAAGAAACAAGGTGTAAAACTGGCTATCTAACCCAAGTGCAGTAAACTACTTCTAACTAGTGCATAAATTAAATAATACAAAAGAAAATCTAACTAAACTACCCTAAACTAAACTAACTACTGAACTCCCCACTTGTCTTCAAGAGTGAGTATTTTCTCTAAAATTCTTCCAACCTCCAGCTCAAAGGAAACACCTCATATTTATAGAGGGGAAACCCTAAGCTCATGGGCCTTGATTTGAGCCCATTGTGCCTCAAGACATCACACACATCACAGCTTTGTCTCGGAGCACCAAGTTTGGTCGCGGAACACACTGCATGTGGCAAAGCTTCTCGACTGGGTCTTGTGTCTCTAAGAATGTATCTTGGTCGCGGAATGGACCTTTGTCGCGGAACAGCGCATCGCGACAAAGGTATCGCGCCAGGGGGCTTGGCTGATCTCTTCTTCATCAGGGCCACTTGGTCGCGGAACCCCTCCTTTGTCGCGGAACACTACATCGCGCCAAGGGGCTTCCGCGACAAAGGTCTTCCTGGGCCTGCTGGATTGGGCCAGATGGGCCGAAAATATTCTTTTTGTGGGCTTTTCTATCTTTTTCCCATCTTTTTGTTTCCTTTTCTTTTCTCATGTTTTTGGATTTTTCTAACATAACTATGTAATAAAATTACATATTTATGCCTTTTTCACACCAGCTTATTATTTTTACAATTATGCATAAATTAGTCCAATTCGACTGCTTTCTTACTTAATGTAAGACCGGAATGCGATCAAATGCCCGTTTAAGACACGGAAATGGATTGAAAATAATGGTCATTTCTGGCCATTATCAACATCCTCACATTTAATACTGATCGTCCCCGAGCAGTCAGAGTCAATGTTCCTAAGAACACGGACTCTACATATTCAATTCATTTTCGTGGCTTCATAAATCACATCCTTTATGGATTGGGATAAGACAATCAAAAATTACAAGTTATTAAATTCCCTTGATTGCAGTGTTTAATGAAATGATACTTGCTCACTATATCGGGCCTACAAATCAAACAGTATTATCAATCATTCATGAACATCATGTTTGAAAGATGCAAAGATTAAAAATTAGAATTAGGGCATGACATGAACATTCTTAATGAAACAGAGCCTCACTTATAAGAGAATCGGAAAGATCACTCACTCTCAATTGGGGTTCAGTCAGTGAACGCTCATAATCAGTTTTAATTAAATTCTCCCATATGCTTGCAATCAGACCAACTCGCCACCGGCTCATTTCTTCAAATCGAGATCACGAGGTCTTATTTACGGGTTATAACGGGGCGTACGGTTGTAACATTGGGTAGGAAAATGAATTTATTGGGTTAAGAAGTGGCAAGAATGGCATATTTTTATTTAAAAGTTTATGATCATAAATATGTTTTTCTTTCTTTTGCTTTTCTTTTTCTATTGCATGACATTAGACTATGTCTAATTTGCTTTGTCATTTGCAATTTACTGATGTTGAATGAAATTCAACTTCTCTCTCTCTCTCTTTTTTTTTTTTTTTTTGAATCGGTTTATTGAATACCGATTTGATGAATTCATGATCATAAATTTAATGCCTTGATAAAATTTATTCTTGCACACTTGGGTTTGAAATTTTTTTTTTTTTTTGGTCTTTTTAGAAGGCTTGGAATAATATAAAGGGCTTCAAAGAAAAATTAGGCTTAAAGGCTCAAAGTGGTTAATTCTAAAGGGAAAATATTTTTGGGTTTGGAATTCAAAAGAAGGCCAAAAATTTGGGTTTTTCTAAGTGCCTCGATCATACGCTCGATTTCGGGAATATGACATGGTCTTGAATCGGTCCCAATCGCAAGTTCTAGTTTCCTTTAATCAAAATGATTCACACATCAAAGAAAATGAATGAGTAAAAATGACTCATGGCTCAAATCTCACAAGGTTGGGTTGATTCATGTCATACAATATTCTCAAATTTAATCGAAGCTTAATTCTAACAATTTATTCAATCAAAATCTCTAACATGCAGATTTATTACCCAATAAGCTGATCGCATCATTAAATTTTTATAGCTTAAAACCTCATGAATTCATGTCATGCATGTTCTCAATTATATTATCCCAATTTAAAAGTTTGAAAATTTAATCACAAGCCTAAATTCAACATGTGAATTTAGAGCAATTTTATGCATATTTTTGCTGGTTATTTAATTGAAAGCAGTAAAGAGGCACTGCTGACATACTGAGTATGCCAACAGCATATTTTTGGCCTGACAGTCACTTATTCATCTTGGACTGTGCAGACATCTTTTCAAGAATAAAATTGTTTGGACTGCAAAATTCCAAAATTAAAACAGTGAATGATATCAATTACAAGAGATTCCATTGCAATCAGAACGATTTTGCACAAGGGAAATGAAATTCTCTTATATGATATTTACAATTATGCTCGATTGAAATGACAATTACACGCTCAATCTGTTTTCTCTTCTGGCTGATTCGACGGCTCTGCGACACCTGATGGAGGTGGGGGTGGCTTGGGGAGTTGACTGATGAGTGCTTGCATCAGTGTTTCCATCATCTTGCGCTGCTTTTCTTCACTCTCCACTCTTTCTCTATGTATGCGCTCTTCCCTTTCCATCATCATTTGCCTGAATTCCGCCTCTTTCCTTTCCTTCTCCTGCTTCTCCTTCCGTTTCTCTTCCTTTTCTCTCCTACGCTCTTGGCGTTCTTCCTCTCTCTCCCTCCTTCGCTCTTCACGCTCCTCTTCTGCCCTTTTTTGTTGTTCATCTTGCCTTGCCATAATTACATCAGTCATGGACTTCATTCCCTCGAGCATAGACTGACTCATTCTGCTCACCATCTCAATCGTTTGGGAATCAGCAGGGAACTGAGATACGTTCTGGCTTTGAGGAGGCATCTGAGGTTGAGGTTGAGTCGGCGGTGGAATTGGAATCTCAGTCCGTTCTTGGTCCGCAGGAGGCTCCTCTTGAACATTCGAAGGTCCTGCATCAGCACAGGTGTTCTGTGTTCCCTTCTTTGTCTTGGGCTGCCTCTTTCGTTTTCTTGATGCTTGCCCACCCGATATGAAAGAGGATTGAGCGTCTGAATCTCCTCTGACGAACAGTTGGGGGAGAGAGTATCTGATACTCTCACACAGGGGGAGTCTCGGCACACTGATGGGTGGGTTCACTTTCACCACTGTGTCACCCTCGAAAGCGCTCAGATCAACTCCCTGAGCTATGCAGATTCTCCTAATCAGATTCGGATAGCACAGCACCTGTCTATCCTTTATCCGGGTTATCATCACCTCGAATACATGCCTCCCTACATTTAGTTTTGCTCCGCTCCACATTCTTGCAAATCCCATTAGCACATTTCCAGATGTGGTGTGCGGATGCGAGTTGGGCCGGATCTTGGACATGTAGAACTCATAAGTTGGCATGAACTGTATCCGCAGCCATTTTGCATTGAATGTGTGTCCAGGGGCGGTCACACTTGTCATGCTGTTAGCCAAGGTTGCATACTTCGCATATTCACTCGTTTTGGCTCTCTTTGTCATGATCTCATCAGGGGGAAATTCACTTCGGATATCTGGAGTCCCGAAGAACTGATTCAGCCAGTCAGGTGCAATGTTAATCACTTGTCCACGAATCCATGTTGTTCTGGCATCTTTATCAATGTTGCAGAAGAATTCCTTTGTTAGTTCCACGAAGCCATCTTCGTCGTGATGCAGCATGAAGTTACCCCACTCTTGATTTCTGTAGAAAGTCTCAACAGTGGGGTGTGACAACGCATCGGGTCTGAACCCCTTATCTGGCACTATCATCTTCTGCAACTTCTTATACTTTTCTGCATTCTCTTTGTTGCCATTGAACTTGATCTGAACCTGTTCTTCACTCAGCTTTTTCTTCCCATATTCCTTTGAAACGCCCATTCTTTGCCTTACAGTATTTTCAGACCAAAACTCGACTGGTCGAATGGATCCGACAGACTCGTCGTCGCTCGTGTGCCAGTCTGTTTGATCGTCTCCCTCCTGTGGCTGGTCATCCCTTGGTTCAGCCTCATCTCCCCTCTGACTTGGCTCTTGCTCTCCATGAGCTGCTTCATCTCCGAATTCCTCCTCAACCTGTTTAATTACATGTTTCATTGTATTGAGTTCACAATTTACAGGCAAAGAAGATGTAGTTACATGAAAATTATGGTCATCAACATCAGTTGATACCTCTTCCTCCTCCCTAATTCTTGCAGCTCGTCCAACTGGACGTTGGAAAATAGGCGCCATTTGGTCCATGAATTCTTGCTCCTCTTGCTGAGCTTCTTCTTCTGAATCATTCCCATCTGCAGCTTCAGTCAAAATTCCTTGAACCTTTTCCTTAAGCGCAGAGGCCATGAGATGGTCGCCTGGCTGCTTTTCCAAGATTTTGGCCAGTGCTACCGGATCTATGGAGTCTTGCGGTCCTTCTGACGGTTCAGGTTGGTGCGACGGGCCTTCGTGAGTGATGAATTCTTCAATTCTGGCCGTGCCCACGAGGGGATCAATCAATTGACCCACTTCTGTCTGATATCTGATTTGATTTGGCTTTTTTCCAGCATCAATTCTCGTTTCAATCTGTTCGTTGATGTTCTGTCTCAATTCTTTCCGAAGTGTCTCAGCACTACGAATCGAGGGGCCAGTCCATCCTGGTGGTTGTTCTTCTTTGATCTTCAATCCCTTTCCTTCGACTCCACCAGTGATCTTCAGTTCGAAATCTTCCTCATCACCCCGCTCAACCTCTCCAGATTTCCTGCTTTCTAGCTCAGCCTGCATCTTTCTGGCAGTTTCTTCATCCCTGGTCTGCTGGATATTCTTTCTGATCTGCTCTTCCTCTGCAGCTTTCCTTTCCATTGCCAAGCGTTCTTCCTCAGTCAATTTCTCTACTCCCGAACCACCTGTTACTTGATCCAGCAAACCAGCTAATGCAAGTTCTTCATTGTGCATTTTTCTGGCTAGCTCAGCATCGGATATCACCTGGTGCTTCTTTTTCGGGGGTGGTGGCGGCATCGGCTTTTTACCTCTGTCCTTGGGATCTGTGGGCTCTACCACTTTCCTGACAGTTGGCTCAGGTTCCTTGATCTCCACTTTCTTTTCCGGAGCTCTTGCTGGTTTATCCTTATCAGTGGACTTTATCAACCTTCTCCTTGTTCCCGGTTGAGGTGCTGGCTGACCTTCAGATGTAACAACAGCGGTGGAGGTTTTCTCGGGATGTATGGGTGCCTTAGTGGTGGCAGGTGCTACAGCAGATGTTGTCATTTCAGTCTGGGCTGGCTGTACTGGAGTCCGGACTGCTTCTTGCTGCACCACTGGCTCGGACGTAGCAACTTTTTGTACTTCATTCTGCCCTCTTGGTGGCAAAGCCGAAGCTTGTACTGCTGGCTGGGTAGGCTGTGGGTTGGCCTCAGGAGGGGTGGAGAAGTATGCATCAATCTCAGCATCGGGATCCTCTTCCCTGTTTGGTTCACCCTCGTAGCCTAGTTGCTTCTCGGCGCGCTGTAAATAATCCTCAATGAAACTCTTTTGAGTGATTCTCCCCAGTTGGTCCTCCCAGTCCTTCTTGATCTTGGAGCAGAACTTACTCCGAACATTGTTGTTGTAGTGCAAGACCTTCTTTCCATTAGCAGTACTATTACAGTATTCAAGTGCAGACTTGTCCATTTCCATGATCAATTCCCAGTAGGAGTCCCTGTACTGATTCATCATGCCTCCTACCAGATCCTTTTGAATTCCTTCTAGGTAGGACATGTCTTCTGCTGAATCGTACGTGAGATACAACCCAGCCTCAGTTTTGGATAGTAAATTGAACTGCCTTTCATTTTTCCTTTTGGGTTTCCAGCCACCTTTGCGTATATCCACTTGCAGCTGGTCCCTTAATACTGCTATGTGCTGGGGAAATTCATCATCTTTGTTCGTTCCGTACCGTCCATACCTTCTATGTGTGAAGATGGTTTCAAGTACCTCATCTGCAGGTAATACTACTCCTTCTTCCAGAAAGGACTTAGTGATACTTGGATTGCCTTTTCCCCAGACAGTAGTCAAGTCGTCCCATTGATCGCGTGCATCCTTGATCATCTTCCTCATTGTGTTCAACAGTGAGGTGTTGCGGCTTTGTTCAAATTTCTCAGCATTTTTGAGGCGTTTGTACAGATTGAAGGTCAGCTCTCGATGCCTGGCCCGAGCTAGATTTGTAATCCACCTCTGCTCCACTGGTCCTTTTGCTTCAAACAGATACGGATTCCACTTGAATGGAAATGCTTCATACATCATGATGGCCCCACTGTTGATAACCCTACTTAGATCCATATGTTTGTGTTCGAAGGCCATCCGAACTTGAGGATCTACGATCTGGTTAGGGATGATGATGTCAAAGTCAGCTATATTTGGATCTTTCGTTCCCTTTTCCACATGCCGATTCCACACAGCCCTGTGCTCTCTGAACCTCAATTGGATGCGCTCATGATGGACTTCAGGAGTTGTCTTTTCGTCTTGAGGGGCATGCTCCATCATCCTTATCCAAAACTTCTTCAGGAAGTGATAGTAGTCCCTTTCTATCGACGCAGCGACTATCGACCTTTCCTCTGGAGGGATATGCACGTCCCATCCCGGAGAAAGTTTCAATTTTTCGTCCGTAGTGTGGTCCAGAGGCACCTTGTAAACTGATTTGATGGCATCTCTTGCGTCCTTAATCTCTGTTCGATCAATTGAGGCCTGCTTGCCAGCAGCCTCATATGTGCAGTCAGGCAACCCGATGCCTGAGTGCACTACCAATGCATTCCTGAAAAAGGTCAAAGTGCTTAGATACATCCAAATTTTTATAAGTTTTCAAAGACTACTCAGGTGTGAAAATCAACATCCTCACATTTTGAGCTTTGCTAAGCTCGAAATGTGATTTAAGTGATTCAATCTTGAGTTTATTAAAAGATCCAAAGACAAGGTACTATCCCTTAGGACCTAGAAGGAGATAACTTAATTGGATTATTGAGTCCAATCAAAAGGGGGAAATATAAATGAAAATAAAAATGAAGTGGTCATTGGACCAAAAATTCCCTTTTTTAATGGGCCATTGGGCCCAAAAGTTTGTTTTTCCAATTTTGTTAAACAAGCTCGAGGCACTTGTTGAAAATGGAATGAAATGATGATGGTGGAATGGATGGCTCGAAAATGGAATGTGCAATGGAGGCATGGCGGGATGGATTCGCTATTTCCGGATTGTTTGGACTGTCATTGGACAGTTAAAACGTTCAAGAAAATGCAAACACTATTTTTAATTTTTGAAAAGGTTGACTTGATTTTATTTAATGAAAAGTGGGATGTGTGTGGTCCCATTTTTGGATTTTTGTAAAAAGGTAGCAGTTGAGGTGGCAAAATACTGCCACTTAACTCACACTCTTTAGTTCCATTGGGAATAAAAACACATTTGTCAACCCAAAATTCCTAGTACTATTTTTGTCTTTTAGTGAAAAAGTGATTGGCCAAAGGGGCTTTGGTGTGTACAGACTTGCTAAAACAACACAAACACTCAATTTTATGTCTGCAGTATACATACACGGTCATGCCAAACAGGGAAAAACATTAAATGTCAAATTGGCATGCAACATTCATGAGCACACTAAGGCAAAAGCATAAAATCAAACTCTTATCCTGGCTAAAACATGGAATCACACTGCCTCATGCTTCAAAATCATGAAATCAAACACAGTGACATGCTTCAAACTAACAACATCAAGACATTCAACAATGCCCAAATGCTCGTTGGTTTTCCAAATTTCACCATTCTAGGAATTTGAGAATTTCAGCAGGTTTCCTCAGATAACTAAATTAATACTCAGACTAAAGATTTACAAAACCAAGGTAGGATAACTAAGAACCCAGTAGAGCCCTAAAAATTTTAAAAACACAGAACAATGGTGATTCTACCCCCTAACTGCTAACATGCTCTCCAACAGCCCTAAGTTCACAAATTTCAAAAATCAATAACCGAACTCCCTTGTGCATTCATAACACAAAACAACACTTCCCCTTCTTCTAAATCATGCTCGGCCATTACAGTTATAAACAGGGAATCAAAATCCAACATGCCCGAACCACACATTCCCTAAAATCGAACTCGGATAAGCACAAAAGTCCAGAACAACATATACTCATACATTTTCAAGTTCCAGAACACAAAAATCCTCGAAACCACCAAGATGCGAAAACAGGGGCAATGGGTGCACGAGAAACAGTCAAGAAAAACACTTACCAGGGCTCGGCTTTCTTAGGAGACGACGAAGACGAGGGTTCCATTGGGTTTGCAAAAATCGGGCAGAGTTTCCCCCGGGTTTGGTGGTCGGAGTGTGCGAAGAACACGGTGGTGTGCTTCGGGAGGGGTGGTTTCGCGCACGAGAGATTTTTCCGAAAATTTCTAAGTGTGGGAGCGTGGGGAAGAAGAGTGAGGTGGAGAGGTTTAAATACTAATGGGCCGGTCGCGGAACCCTAGCCCATGGTCGCGGAACAGGATTACGCGACCAGGCTTGGCGACATTAGAGGTGTCGCGGAGTGTGGGACTTTGTCGCGGAGTCATATACCGCGACAAAGTGTACCGCGACAAAATGGCGAGGAAGAATGGAGTGGTGTGTCCGTGTCGCGGAATAGGAGCTTTGTCGCGGTGCAGTGCTCCGCGACAAAGGCTTCCGCGACAAGGACAAACAGAGTTCAGGGGTGAGTGAGATTTTGTCGCGGAATTGCACCTGGTCGCGATGCTGTGCATCGCGACAAAATGGTTACTCCGCGACAAGGATAAACAAGGTTTGATGATAAGGAGAACTTTGTCGCGGAGTTGCACTTGGTCGCGGAACGTTGTTCCGCGACAAAATGGTCATTCCGCGACAAACTTTTTGAATTTTCAAATTTTCAACGGAATGGGCCCGAGTGTGATGTTGGGCCTACGTCCATTTTATTTGAGTTGGACCTGAGTGAATTCAGTCCAAGTAAATTCAAATCATTGGGCCATTATTAAAATAATCTACTTGCATAAAATTAGGTTGGGTCAGTTCCATTTATCTGCAAGATTTATTCCGGATCTTAAATTTCTTTAAATTCCGAAAGTCATTCCTCAGATTTGTGGAATTTCCCCAACCAAGAACCTGGTTTTCCATGCTTTTTCTGCTCCTTCTTTTTGGTGGTTCCGAATTTCCTGCAAGACAGATAAATACCCATTAGGTTAGGTTTTCTCCTCAGTTCAACATCCTCACATTTAGAGTCTTGGTACTCTAAATGTTCAATTAATCTTGAGGGTACTTTTTCTGTTCTTGATTCGATATATTACACTAAACTAGACTGATCTAAGCTAATCTAGGAGTAATCAGGAGTGTAATTCTCTTAATAAACGACGCTGCATCCTCCCCGGCAACAGCGCCATGAAACTTTTGACGAATTTCATTAACACGAGTATATTTTTATAAAATATATCAGGTTTGATTTTATTAAATGAAAAGAGTTATGAATCGTGGGAAAGGGTTTAGGGATATATTAAGGTTGTTACTCTTTGTTACTCATGTGAGGGGCTTTAATTTCAAATGGCAATGTGGTCCTCTCTGCCATGAAACTTTTGACAAGTCTCATGGTACAACCGGGATAGATTGACCTTCAGCCTGTCACACTGAGGGTCCCCGGCATATGTGCCACGATACTTCTCATGATTTCATGTCATGAGATTACCTACCATGAAACTTTCGGCAGATTCCCACTACATGAGTATTTCCAAAAAATCACGTTTTTATGTCCTCGTGTTAAGAAACTGTGCCCCCGAAAGCGCACGGAGTCAAAAATTGCAGTATTTATAGTAAGTACCGGATCGTTCACTGGAGGATGTGCGATGGAAGCAGGGCCCACGCCGTTTACTAAGATTTTCCACTCGGTTACTCGATTCAAGTTTGAGAAATGACTAACAACTACTTGACATAATTTAAACTAAGCTATGAAAGCAATCAAAATAAAGCAGATAAAATTATTCTACAAAGCGAATTAAATTTAATCTAAGAAAGCAATAGAATTATTCTAAGAAAGCGGTTAAAATTATCTAAGAAAGCAGATTTAAAATGAGACAGAAGGGACAGGGAGAAAAGAATAAAGATTGGACAAGATTCAGATGAAACACAGTTAAACTTCCATTTTAATACACAGATCTTTGTTTGGGATAATTCATCAGTTAGCTAACTCTCATGCTTCCTATACTATGTTCCCTTTAACAGACAGGTACTTACAGTAAGGATTTACATGCCTTAAGACAACAAAATCTAAGATGCCACAGATATACAACTGCCCCCGCGCAGAGGTATGTTATTTATCTGTGGTGGACAAGCAACACCCGACAAATCATTTATTGAGATGCCAAGTACTGCTATCATTCCCCCATGTCACACCCAAAGATTCTAATCAAGCCCTAAACTATCCCTTAACTCTCTGTCCTAGTAGCAGTTACACAACTCTCAATACAACCGAGTGACCTCTAACGAAAGCAGTTAAAAGAAAGCGATAAAGAAAGCATTTAAAATCCTATCACTCGGAGGTTTTTGAAAGTCTGACCCTGGTAGTAAAAGAAAGCCCCCAGTCAGAATGACCGGATGTGGATCAAGAATTCCCTATTCTCGGTGAACCGCTCGCAGTGTTCACTTCTCGTCGGGTGGTTATGAGATACAAACTAATGAAACGAACTAATAAAATTAGTTCGTTCCGGATGCACTCACTCAGGACTCAAAAATAGGCTTTGGCAGAAGAAGATAGCAGTTGAAAGAATACTCAACCCTACCTTAGAAAATAACCAAGGCCCGAATGTTGTTCCTCTAGTATTATCTGTCACACCTTATCGGAATCCAAGTGGAATCTGACTCAGTGCAATATTTAATACAAGATTTCCAACAAACAGCAATTTTGGAAAAGAATCAATCTGAGAATCATTCCCTATCAGGTACTAGACTCTCAATTAAAACACAGATCCTTTCAGTCTAGGTGAGACCTAATCGCTGACTCTGCTTCTAATTTCCCAAAATCAACCCCCAGTCGGATGTGAATTAGTCATAACTGTCGAATTTATCCCTTACTCAAATCCGGATTTATAAAGGAATTTTTGTTGGAAATTTATTATGAAACATCTGATTTAAATCAAGACTTCTATGTCCAAGGGAAGGATCCCAAAATAATAGTGACCACAATATCTACATAATAATATCATGCATAATTTTATAAAGAAGTGTAAAATTAAATAACCCAAAATATAAGGTGGGTTTAGACAGAAGTTGATACACAGAGATGAAATAGCCGGAGATGAGAAGAATTTATTGTGGCTAAAAAGGTGGCAAAATTGATTAGGGTTAATTGGATTGCAGTTATCTGTGGTCCAATTCCCTAATCATTAAGGTGAGATGATTTTAGACAGCAGAATAATCTTAAATGACAGTGGTCGCTATCATTCAGACCCTCACTATCTGTGAATCGGGGAAAAACCTACATGTTCCTTTGCTGTCTTAATTACTAGACAACATTGACCTATGTCGTCTAGTGTTGGCACAGTTCGAGATTCGGGTTTGAAATTAAGATAAAGAAAAAGAAACTGTATCCGGATAGGAGTTAGCTGAGCAGCTATTATAATCCCGGATGGACGAACCGCCAAGGCTTCCACCGACCACTATCCGGACCATGCAAAATAACAATTAATAATTAATATACAGAATACGAGCTAGTTATCCGTGTGGGAATACCTGCCAACATTAATCTGATATATTCCTTATTATCTGTTTCACACATTACGGGAAAAGACAAAATAAATAAAATAAAAATATTTTTGGTCATCTTGCATGAGAGACATTGGTTTCTCATGCAAGGGTATGGAATTAAATCCATAATCACTCTTCATGTCTAAATAATCACTCATTCCATAATTAATTAATTAATTACAGTCCGGATTATATACTTAGATCATTAGAGTTTAATCATTTGTAGAAGAATCTTTTAATGGGGAATTGAACAAAGTTCTTTATATCAAATTGATCATGGGTTGACATCAGTGGATCTCAACCTCAAAATATTAATATAAAGGTTCAATTAATTAATGGATTGAGATGAAGAATGAACATTTGGCAAGAGGTGCCACCTTGTCGCGATGCAGAATTTTGTGTCGCGGAGCGTGGCTCCGCGACAAAGGTTTCGCGACAAGGGGGTGGGAAATAAGAGAAATGGGATTTTGAAAGTTTAGGGTTGTTTTGTCGCTAAGCAAAGAAAATTTTGTCGCGGAACGTGGTTCCGCGACAAGGGCATAGCGAAAAAAGGTTGAAAATTTGACAAGGCATAATTCTTGTCGCGGAACAAGAGGTTTTGGCGCGGAACGTGGTTCCGCGACAAGGTAACTCCGCGACAAAGCCCTCCCAGAATAAAATCACAAGTATTTGGGTCCTTGGTCGCTAATCAAGATTTTGTTGCGGAACGTGGTTCCGCGCCAAGGGGTGTTTCGCGACCAAGGGTTTTAAAAATAATGGTCAACAAATGTTCTTTGGCACCCTTGTCGCCAAAGCACCATTTTGTCGCGGAACGTGGTTCCGCGACAAGAGTTGTTCCGCGACAAAGGTGTGTCCAGTACACATGTCAGAAAAGTAAAATGGAACAGTGGCATGCATTATGTGTGATCTCACCCATTTCAGATTCAAAAGCTAAACTAAGCTCAAAATGACAAAACAGAATTTGAATCTAGCTAGAACATGCTTGAACATAAAAGAAACAAAACAAACTTAAAACTTAAGAAACCCTAATCTGAGCTTGATCACCCATAAGCATGCAACATTATCCCAAGAAAAAGTCACCAAGCAGTGACATTAAAATGCAAAACGAGGGTCAAATGACCCAAGGAAAACGAAAACAGTAAGATCCATGGGGTGTGAGACCCATTTCATGATTTTGGGACACAAATGGAGAATGTTTTCCCATATTATTAAACGGTGCTGTTCATACCCATGGTTTGGGTACCACAAACCCTTAAACAAAAGTTTAGAACAAGAAACAAGGTGTAAAACTGGCTATCTAACCCAAGTGCAGTAAACTACTTCTAACTAGTGCATAAATTAAATAATACAAAAGAAAATCTAACTAAACTACCCTAAACTAAACTAACTACTGAACTCCCCACTTGTCTTCAAGAGTGAGTATTTTCTCTAAAATTCTTCCAACCTCCAGCTCAAAGGAAACACCTCATATTTATAGAGGGGAAACCCTAAGCTCATGGGCCTTGATTTGAGCCCATTGTGCCTCAAGACATCACACACATCACAGCTTTGTCTCGGAGCACCAAGTTTGGTCGCGGAACACACTGCATGTGGCAAAGCTTCTCGACTGGGTCTTGTGTCTCTAAGAATGTATCTTGGTCGCGGAATGGACCTTTGTCGCGGAACAGCGCATCGCGACAAAGGTATCGCGCCAGGGGGCTTGGCTGGTCTCTTCTTCATCAGGGCCACTTGGTCGCGGAACCCCTCCTTTGTCGCGGAACACTGCATCGCGCCAAGGGGCTTCCGCGACAAAGGTCTTCCTGGGCCTGCTGGATTGGGCCAGATGGGCCGAAAATATTCTTTTTGTGGGCTTTTCTATCTTTTTCCCATCTTTTTGTTTCCTTTTCTTTTCTCATGTTTTTGGATTTTTCTAACATAACTATGTAATAAAATTACATATTTATGCCTTTTTCACACCAGCTTATTATTTTTACAATTATGCATAAATTAGTCCAATTCGACTGCTTTCTTACTTAATGTAAGACCGGAATGCGATCAAATGCCCGTTTAAGACACGGAAATGGATTGAAAATAATGGTCATTTCTGGCCATTATCAATGGGTTCGGCTGATGCACATCTCCAATATAACATGGTGAGAGATGATTTTGGGACTGAGGAGTATGATGCTGTCGGGTACTACTGTTATCTGTTTCTTTTTGATTTGGCTGTATGTCTTGGTCCGTTTTATTTTTTCAAAATGGATGCGCGCTTCTGTAGCTTATGGTCTGATGATATTGTTTGGTCATCACTGGTTGTTCTTTCGTAAAGTGGTGGTCGGTTGTAACCTTGGAGTAGGACATGTATTTCTTTTGTCCGGTAATAAATTTTTCCTTCTCTCAAAAAAAATAATAAGCCACGCTACGGATACAATAGAATTGTCTCTTTTTATTCGTGGATGCTGGATCTATGTAGAATAGTGTTGAACATGTCCATCTATGTGTTGACAATAATCCAAAATAGGCTAATCATGAATGGTTTTTATTCCCTTGTTGGTTTCTTTACATGTGAGAATATGCGATGTGATAATAAGCCACGCTATTTTAGTTCTTTAGTTGGCTTCTTCACTTTTATTTTTTTCATTTTTAGTGTTCTCTCATTTGCGTCTCTGAGTCAAAGTGCTAGATGGTTGTGAACACTTGCTACATATATATAGTTATGTGCTGATCTAAAACCCTAATACCTGTTCTTCTTCACTGTAGTTTTTTTCTCCAAACACGGTTTTTTTTTGTTTTTTTTTTTGTTTTTTTGTGAACCAAACACATTTTTGTATTGGTTTTATAATATGCTTAATTAATTGGTTTAAAAATTATGATACCACAACCCTCAACACACACGACTAAATACCTTCAAACAACAAATAAAAATATTGACATGGGTGCTGTATTTAGATTCAAGAATGAATAATATAATTTGTCCCACCACTACAAGAAAAAACATATTTTGCGACGATATTTTCCAGGACTAGTCCTCGCTACTTTAAAGTTTCCGAGGACTAGTCCTCCCTTTTCTGTCCAAGGTAAAATCTTCCTAGCAATATACTAATCGAGTAACTTTTCCGAGGACAAAGGTTCCGACCACATTTCCGAGTGATGGTCCTCGGAAATGTCCCGTGTTGGACCCGGTTTTGGCTACCTGAATAGCCGATAAGTAGTCCTCAGATTAGTGGTCGGAAATATTTCCGAGGACTAGTCCTCAATAAAACTCCTAGGAAAATCCGGTTTATTTCCAGATCCAAAATACAAAGTTTCCGAGGACTAGTACTCGGTAATGTCCTCGGAAAAGTTTTTTTCCCATTCCCATTCCAGCTTATTTCTGCAGCTCCATAGCCACCTATAATCAGCAATATTCAAAACAAACAACCATATACACGAGAAAACAGAGTAGCCAACAAATAAAACATCTATTCAACAATGTTTATCCCATGTACGACATTCAACAATTACAACACACAACTACAGCAATCTAACGCAAGTTTCATAAGTTGGAACAAACATGATCAAATGGTCTTGACATCAACATAAACTTCATAATACTTCATAATCAAGACAGGCCTTGGACATGATATGTACAACGGACTAATTATAATTTGAAGGACAAACTGAGCATAGGTTGATAAAGATACATTAACATTAACAAAGATGACACTTGTTTACCTTTTACACTTATAAAGTCTAGTTGTTACACATAGATTGAATTAAAAAAATTGCCATGCACCTTCTTGTGAATCTTGATGAGTATGGAGGCGGGCACCCAAACTTTGCAATTATGATAATTTCTATAACCTATAACATTGAAGCCGCTTCAAGGCAAAATCTTGTTCTCACACCCCAGCTTTGTATTTGATCTTATACAACAATTGAAATGTGGATTAGTGCTTTCAAGATGTTGCATTCATTTAATGGTTGCCCCTGCAATCAATGTACAAAGTAAATATAACAATATTCAAGATAGATTGAATTTTCTGTAATAACTATGTCCACGAAATGGGTGCAAAACTATAGCATCGCCACCTTGAATTCAGGGGCAACACTGTGCATTCCTAACTATGTTGATGTGTTTTCTGGATTGTGGGACTGTTCAACCACTTAAGCAAATCGTTGAGGTAGTTGGCCAATGCACCAGGTTGGAATGATGTACTCCAACAGAAATTCCCTATTTCCTGAAAATCCATTTCTAACCAACTGCTTGAGAAGGTATTATTGATAGTCCAATATTGTGTGACACTTAATTTCAAGAGAATAATCAGCAGGGCATAAACTATTAACCAACTTCCAAGAATGATGAGTAAATAGCTATCCATCAGGGAATAAATAGCAAAAAAAGGAATAGACAAAGGCGAAATTAAAATGGCAGAATCAAGCTTAACACAAATAACACTTCTATAACAAAGCCCTTATCAGAATAACTATGACGACAACAACATCACTTGGGTTTTCAACCATAGCTTTAAAAAAACATTGATCATATAGGTGTGCCTTGGACATGGCAAGATCTACTAAAAATGAGGCAAACACGAATCAAATCATAGAGAAACCTAAAAGGGTTGGTGGTAAAAAGATAAGTGCTTTTCTAAAATAAATAAGGCATGACCTTGTACAAAACAATACTTTATATAGGAACATACATGAATCGATGCCCAATAAAAGAGCTAGTTGATTAGAAATAATATGCTTTCGATCAGAGAAATAAATAAGTCAGTTTCATCGCAATAATAAAATCCATTCACACACCATTAAAAAACTAAATAAAAATACGAGGAAGAGTTTCCACCTTTTCCCCTGACCTCACAAGCCTCAATGCAACCTAACTAGGGTGATGTAGTAATAACATTAAGCCTCAATGCAACCTAAGTAGGGTGATGTAGTAATAACATTAATTATAGGACATTAAGTCTGTACACAACTTACCATTATCTTATAATCACATGTTTAGGACTACAATTGTTTATAATAACCCTCAAAGTCCACAAGAAGTTTTGCATAGTGAGCAAATTTTTTACTGACTAAAAACTACTCAGTTACGGTAAACTTTTGCTTAACAATAGGATGCGTAAAACCTCAAATTTGTCAAGAACAAATAAATACCTCAAAGATTCTGAAACCAATCTCCATTTTTTGTTGTATAAGTCTGCATATCTTCAAGATTCATGATTTTGGCCCAACATATTGACGGAGGCTTCTATAACCAAACGACAAAGAGACTGTAAAATGGTAAAAGAGTTTAGCAAGTCGTTTTTGCATGTATAATAAACTCAATATACTTTAAATTAATCCGAATGTCTAAAGCGAAAAACAAATCGCTAGGGAATGGGTTATTCGACGTCTCACCTTTCTTAGCAATTTTCATAACATTATTTTAGTGTTTAATCTGCAGTGTTTATGTTTTACAGTTAGAAGCCATTACAGTAGAAAGGTAAGAAGTTTATAGGACTTAAAATGCAACTTACTATCCATTTTACACTATGGCCTGAGCTCCATAACCTCAGCGAAACAGATATTGGAAGCACAGGGCTTTCCCTTCTATTCACCACAAAACCAAAAGGGCGACTGCAATGACGAGAGAAGGGAGTGTGGATCTGCAACTAATACTATGATTGCATAAACTCAAACAGTATAATAAACTCAAACATTATAATCAACTAAAACAGATGATGTCATAAACTCAAACCACCTCCACCTACAATATCTTTCAAGAATGATTGCAACTAATACTATAATTACAAAATGAACATATTATTCTTGCAAAATAGTCTAAAAAGTATAATCAACAACTTGAAACCAAATATTTCCCACAAGCAACTTAGAACACTAATGAAAGATCATACAAAGATAACTAAATTTGCAAATTATGAACTCATTAGATCAAATGATATGATAAATACTCGAACGCCTCCAAAAAAAAATGGTGGAATGGTTGGAAGGGCTGCCGGCCGGCGATCGAGTGGAAGGGATGGAAGATACAAAATTTAGGTAGGCAAACAAAAAACTAATAGAATATCACAGAAATCTCCATACCTGCACGACTGGAAGGGCTGGCGGCGGAGCTCCGGTCGTCGACGGTGAGGGCGAGGCAGAGGGCGAGCGGGACGGCGACGGCGAGCGGGAGGGCGACGACGAGTGCGAGGGCGAGTGGTCGGAGCGGGGGCAGCGCGCCGGCGAGGGAGTCCCGTGGGAGGAGGGCGTCGCTCGTGGAGGGAGGAAGGAGAGAAAAATGGCGCTGTCAATTTGAGAAGAGGGATCCCTCGGTTAACCCTAATTTACAGAACTGTTTCCGAGGACAAGTCCTAGGAAAATTCGTCGGTCCTGATTCCGAGGACTAGTCCTAGGTTATGTACTCGGTAACATTAGACCTGGTTCAGACTCGTATTCTCGGTCCGTATTCCTTGGACTAGTCCTCGGAAATGTCCTCGTAAATTTAGACCCGGTTCAGACTCACAGACCCGATCCATATACCTTGGACTAGTCATCGGAAATGTCCTCGCAAACGTCCTCGTATATTCTCCCTAGCCCACATTTCTTACATTCCGAGGAGATCCTATCGGGCCATGTTTTCCGAGGACTAGTACACGATTTTGTCCTCGGAAACTTCCGACTAATTCTCGGTCCTCGGATAGGGTCCTCGGAAATCAAGCTTTTTCTTGTAGTGCACGGTACAAATCACACATCCATTTATAAAACACGCAAAAGGCTAAAAATACGTGATTTCATTTATCTATTTTCTAACGTGCTATCTCTATCGATTATGCAGAGAAATGGAGGAAGCAGGGCCGGTCCTGACATTTTTGGGGGCCCCGGGCATAATAAAGTAATAGGTCCCCTTTTTTATGAATAATTTGGTATCATCATGTCTTATTGAGCTCAAAACTAATCTCTCGATGATTTGATGGGCATTTGAAGGGTTTTCTCTCCCAAAGCAGGATTTTGCATACACAAATACTCGAACCCAAGACTTTTGCTTAAGATAACATGTCCGGATTGAATCTAAAAAGTATAAAATTAAAATATTCTTAAAATAAAAATTTGTTGATATAAATGATTTTTTCTTAAGTTCTAATTTTTTGGTGAAAAAAAACTAAATGAGAAATTGATGGATAGTTTTGCTCTACTAAAAGATGAAAACATAAAGAATTAAGTGAAAAATTAATATCATGGCAACCAAAAATTATTATTAAAATTTAAAAATAAAATTTGGGCCCCTTTTAAATGGGGAGCCCTGGACAATTGCACATCTGGCCACCCCTCAGGTCCGGCCCTGGGAGGAACAATAAGAGAAGATGTTATCGTTAACTATATTTAGATTGTGTATCTTGGTTTATTGGCTACTGGCATGACATGTTTTTATATTTGATTTTATTATTTAATTAATTTATTGTATATTAAAGTTGGTTCTGTGGACTGAGAAGTGGAAAGATATATGTATCTTGGGGAGCTTTAATTCCCTACTGAATTTTCATGTACATGTATATTTGAGATTGATCTTATTCTTTTTTCTGTGCATCTTTTATTTAGGTGGCAGTTCGAATACTAACTTATGCTCAACAACATTTGTGTGTTAAACTGAATGATGGATGGTAAATGTCATTTTGCTTCCAAAATCTATTGACCTTTTTGTGTTACTAATACAAAGCTTGTTGTGTTTTTTTCAAGGTGTGAGAAACCAGGCCCGGCTGAATAGCAGGAGCACCCGTGCTCCTGCTCCGGGCCCCCAATTTTTGGGGGCCCCACATCAAAATTATTTTATTATATATATTTAAATATATATATATATATTAAAGAAAATAAAATAATTATATTTAATATGTATTATATATGTATATTATTTAGTATCCTAAAATTTGTTTTGATAAATTTATTTAATATAAACAAATTTATAAATTTGAATTATTATCCAATATTTTGTTAAATACCAGTGTTAATGTAGGACAATGAAAAATTATATTTTAATGATTTTGTTTTATAGATCATAATTTTAATATATATAATCTCAATATGTTCTTAAACTATTATGTTGAGTTAATTTTTTATTATTGAATTCAAAGTGTGCCGGCGAAAATTTAGTTCAATTTTTTGTACTATAACTAGACCTTACTCAACATGTTAGTTTATTAATTATAAATTGTAAAGGGGAAAATTATTCTCTTAACAAAAATTATACTATTTATAATTTATTTTAGGAAGATAATAGTAGTAGTATTTTTCTTTTTTATTAATTAATAAATATTAAATTAATAAAATTATTTTATAAAAAATATTTTTAAGTTTAACATGGGCCCCAGAATATAACAAAGGCTCCGGGCCTCCAAAAGTATCGAGACGGCCCTGTGAGAAACTTAAGCGATGGGGGTGATGCTCTCAGAACTGAAAGATTTTCAAAGCCTCTCAAGCAACGCCACCACCTTCGGTTCTAGATTCAACCCTTGTGCTATATTTTATTATTCACATGGATGAAGGTCAATTTATTCTAATTCTGTAGCTCCATATATGAGCATTTTTACTACTACCACCATGGTTCTATATGAAAGAGGAATTGCATATTAATGTATGGCAGATTTTTATTGCTATTACACTGTGATGGTATACGTAGCATGTATATTATTTTGAATCCATCTAGAAGCAAATCTATAATAACCAAATTTTCTATTTGTTGCATCAATAGATGTGTTTAATCTCTTCAAAAACCTTCTAATATAAGTCTCAATTTCAGGGCCTCCTTGCTGCATGGCTTCAGCTGGGTAAGCGAATTACTCAATTTTAGTGATTTTGACAACTGTATGTGAATTTCTCAATAGGTTTTTTTTTTTTTTATCTCTACTTTAAAATTAATTCAATACATTCTATAAAATATTTTAGGATATTTGTTTGAGCATACATGGAGAACCTAAAATATTTAGATCTCATGTAACTTGGGCTCAGTTTCATATTGTCTTTGTTTGTGGCAGGAAAATAAAAATGATATACTACAACACATAATTTGTGGATACCATGTACTCATTCCAAAAGGAGGAAACAAAAAATAGTTATCTCAGCCACTAGAGCATCTGCCTAAGACTGCCCCATTTCTATCCTTGGACTGGATTTAACATATATTGATCAGAAACTTACTTTTTCTTAGGAAGTGCTTGAGGTGTGCCCCTGTCAATTACAATTCTTATCTCTTTGATGCCTACCTGTGAGAACAAAGTTAACTAACATAATGAGGTTTTGATGGTCAAATTGAAATTAGCTGTTGCAGAGGAAGCTGTTTCACTCTCTGTCTTCTTTGAAGGATGCATGTAATTAATTGGTGCTCATGTGTGCCTTTGTTTTTTTTTTTTAGGAAAGTGAAACTTTATTCCATTGCCAAAACTTGGCATCTTCAAAAAAAAAGTCATTCCTTACAATGCTTACTTCATCTTGATAGATTACAGTATCCCACGAAAACTCACAAAAATATAAGTTCGAAGAGGTGCACGACCAAAGCAGTCGGACGGCGGCATAGGCAGTTGGGCATCCAAATTCAGTACCATTCGAGCGAACCAATCAAAAACTAGGAGGCATCAGTAGACCTGCGACTATCAGTTTGGAGCAAGAATCGACCGACTCTACAATCTTCAGTAATGTCAACAAGAACACAGGAAGACCACTATATATTCTTGTGCGTGCACTGCCACTTCCCAATTTGCACAGGAGCTTTCACGTGACGGCTCAAGATGGCATACCCAATCATAAGCTTAAATAGTCACATCTCCACTGCTAAATTAATCACCTCCAGATGCATCGACTCAAAGGATCAAGGAGTAATTGGATTTACACTCGATGTGTGGAAAAGGGCATGACAAAAAGTGCATGGGCAGGTTGGAAAGAGTCTACAATATTCAAGACAAGAGACAGCATGGTGGAAATACGCACATAGAAATACACTGCCAAAAGTCAAAAACACCATGGGGGGGATCACAGAAAACCAGGCTCTCACACAAAAACTCAACCCCAAACTATTATAATTAAGACAACCCCAATTGAAACAAACAATATATCTGTGATTTCTTCTTCTACTTTTTTACTTCTTATTTATTCATGCTTTTGATCAAATCATTCTTTTTTCTCCTTTTTTTTTTCTTTCTTCTGTTTCTTTTTCTTCTTTTTTCTTTTTTCTTTCATCTATTCTTTTCTTTTCTTTTTTGGGGTTGCCCGACCTCCCAGAACATCTAAAGCGGAGAGAACGGAACTGCATCTTTCTTTCTAGATATCAGGAACTTAGAGATCAATCAGATATCCGCCCAATCTCATTCAAAAGTAATCGCACTCCCAAGCTTAAACAATAGCATACCAGGTTCAAGAACAGTGAGATAACAGCCTAAGGGATGTTCTAAGTAGGATCCTATACAAACCAAACTCTCCCAGAGGTTCCCATTGACTGTGTTGGTGAAGCAAGAGAGAATAGGGTGATGGAAAATTATGGATGAAGCAAAGATAATTGGTAATATATGGAAAAGATGTAAACCAATAGGGAACCAAGACCCTTAAGATGTCGATGCACTGAAGTGTACTAACTAGCTGGACATGAACTATATAGCCATTTCAGGAATGTCAAAATGAAACCCACACATGAAATCAACAAGGGAAACTAACAGCTTAAACTCACCGGGTATAGGAATATTTTGAACAATTGCAGCCTCAATACCAGATCTACAATCTCACATGGTTTATGTTTCAGCGGCAATTTCCTCGATAACTCTCCACCTCAACGCACGACCAAAGAAACTTACGGCTCTTGTGTGTCCTTCAATGATGGAAAATATAATGGAAAATATAGGATCTAGAATTGCATCTCCAGTCATACCATCCTTTCAACATTCTTATCCAAGTATATGCGTGCCTCCAGCACTCCAATCAGGTTCGATTATCGATTTTCCTGCAAAATAGAAACTGTTAAAGCATATGACAACAAACATCTCCGTTTTCAGGTCCAACCCTCACGACAACCTCCCATCTCTAATCAGAAATCTCAACGACCACTCCTTCTCAATATCATTATCGACCAAACTATGCTTCATCAACCATTTCCTTTTTATCCAAAACTCCCTTATTTTCCTTTGATCTTCCCTCCCATTATATCCACAACCTCTACCGATCCTCAGCCTACATAGTACATGTATCAGCAAATTGACTACAGACCCTACCCTTGATCTCGCAAGCCTGGTGCTAGACTCATTCATCCCACTACCAGACACCAGATATCAATGCCATACCTCCACTCCACCATTCCCCGCTGCACCCCACTTCGCCCAGTGATCCGCCATGCTATTCCGTTCCCTTAGGATATGCTTAACTCTGACTTCCCCCCAAATCTCAATACTGCCAGGATAGGTCCCAAATACTTACAGAATCGCCAGGGAATACTCTTAGGATCGCGCAACCAACTAATGACATTTGTAGAATCGCATTCGAATACCAACCGTGGGAGAGGGAAACCTTGATCTCGAATTAGAGCTCCGCACACCCGGCTAACAGCTACCACTTCAGCTTCTCCCGACTCAGCAATTCCAATATGGTCAGACAGAGTGAAAATGACCCTCCCCTCATCGTCCCTTATCACCCCACATACCCCTGCTGGCCCGGGATTGCCATATGAGGAACCGTCAGTGTTTATCTTCCACCATCCTTGCTCCGGTCTTTCCCACACCAAACCACCACGGGGTCTCCTCAACTGCCATCTCCGACTCTGAAAGAGGCTTTCCGGAAAGTTGGTGTCTAGGGCAGCCACAGATAAATCAATCCCGTTCGCCTCTATTTTTCGCCACAAGGTGACCCGCCATCTTATTTCTTCTGTGTGCCTTTGTTTTATCTTAGTTAATACTACTACACGTTTATATCTTAATTAATACTACAACATATTCAGTATTCATTTTCTGCCGGGAATGGCTATGGTGCCGGCGGCCTGCACCTACAACCATCATTTTCGGATACTCAACCATCACTTTTTTAGATATGAAACCATCACTTTCTGGATGCCTGTACAAACAATGTTTATAATCTGGATACGCAACCATCACTTCTAGATATGTAACCATCACTTCCGAATACACAACCATCATTCTGCACCTACAGATATTTGGAGTGGCTGCACCGGAACCGGACGGTTTTCTGCTTTCAATTTGTTGGTTGGTTGTTTATTATTATTTGTTTATTAATAACTTCTTACTATCATTATTTGTATTATTGTTATTATTATTTATGTCAATTAAATATACATGTTTATTATTATTATTATTATTATTATTATTATTATTATTATTATTATTATTATTATTATTATTATTGTTGTTGTTGTTGTTATTATTATTATTATTATATTTTTTGTATTAATATTGCCCTTACTATTATTATCACTATTAGCATATCCGTCCGCGCAATGCAGGGAAGTAAAATTTATATATTTTTTCAAAAAAACATAATATTTTAAAATTTTAATATTTTTATATATAAAATTTGGTTAATGCCAATTTTCTGACCATATTATTGAGAAAAAATGTGACAAAGTGGTTTAGCAACTTTGTCAATTAAGCTATTGTCCTAATCTTGTTATTTGACTGATTTAACCCATAATTAATTTAATTTTATATTTTAATTTGTAATTTTGCTAGATATATTTGTTATCATTACTTAATTTATAAATGACATTATTTAGTATTTTTATCTTTTAATTTTAACTCATTTTAGTATATTTTTATATATTAATTTTCCCGTTTATTTCCCGTTTCCTGTTATTTTTCTATTTATTTCTTTCTTGCTTGTCATCAAGCTTCGGCTTTCGCAAAAAAAAAAATTAAATAAATAAATAACCAAACACAATTAATCTGAGTATGGAGCTATAGCAGCTTAACTAATTAAAGATTTCGGGTTGGAGTTTTTGTTTATGCAAAATTCTGTTTTAAGAGAGACAACACTTCAATGTCGACCAAATCATCGAGAATTAGTGTTGGACCAAATATAGCATGAGAATACCCGATATATGCTAAAAAATATTGTCCCATAAATATCACCATAATATATTGACGAATCAACTTAGGAACACAAAAATATATAAAGAATTACTTGGACTCACCCTAATTATATGTAATAATTACCTTAACAGGGAATCCTTATTTAGCGAATATAAATCATTTGATTAATTAATCAATAATGAATTGCTTTCACTTCCATTCATATGCATAGTAATTTACCATAATAAATAAATTAATTTTAAGAAAATATAACCGTGCTGGTTTTATTCTGGATATGTATGTATGCAATCAATATCTTTCATTTACTAGCTACTACATTATAAACAAATATACGTATAATAACAATAATTACTCATATATTTTTATTACGTAATTAATACTATTGCTTATCGTATGTATATGACTTAACAATCGTACCCCTATATAAATGTCCGAATTCACAACACAATCTTCATCTTTCACCTAGACAATGTCGTCCTCCACAATCAAGGTCGTGTGTCTTCTTTTTGTCCTCGCATACATCACCCCAGGTACCTTTTATCTATTACAATTTCTTCTCTAATCTTTTATTATTATTATTATTATTTGTATAATTTATATAATTTTGTTCTCCAATGCACGTGTGGTTGCACTTGACAGGGAGCTTTGGGCAGCCATGCGTAAACAGCGACGTAACGTTCAAACAAACGTCGACCGGAAAAACCGTCGGCGGCAAACCGGAATATAACGCGACGATATCGAACAAGTGTCTGTGCACTCTGGAGCACTTGGAGTTGAACTGCGAGGGTTTTCGGACAGCGGAGGCAGTGCCGCCGGTTTTGTCCGTGTCCGATGATGTTTGCACTGTCAGCGAGCCGCTGCGTGGATTCGAACACGATCCAGTTTCGTTTCAGTATGCGTCGGATGCCCAGTTTAATTTCACCGTTAAATCTTTCCGTGAAGCTTGCAGTTGATGATCCAAATTGCACCACTGCAGCTTTTGATTCCTGAAAATTGTCGAGGGTTTATTCATTGAGGGATTCTGTACTTTATTAAGGAAACTGATTGCTAGAATAAGACGAGGACAAGATTTGTCGAAACAAATAATTATTTTTATTTATTTTTTATTTTTTATTACTGAAATAAAATTTTAATTATCATTCCAATTTAGTCAAGATTTCGTAATAATTCTTCCCGAAAATGAGGTAGAAATTATAATATTAATTACGATTTAATGTGTGTGTGGATTGTGTCATTGTGGACCTAATTAAATTATACATACTCCATAAGAAATTTTTATTATGTGAAAATTTTCACTACAAGAATTTTATGTTTTACCGACCGAAAAAAATTGGTAAAATTCGGTCATTGAAGAGGTTAGCGACTGAATTTTCGACCGAAATTCGTTAGCGACCACTATTTTAGCGATCGAAATCCGTTAGCTACCAATAGCTACCGAATCCAAATTTTTTCTAGTAGTGTTTAAGTAAATCCTTTTTCCAGGTCCCCTAGTTGTTTCGCATCTAATTAATTTTTTTGGCGTGTACCGTGTATTCTCAAGTCACAGTACTAGAAAAAATCCGGATTCGGTCGCTAAAATTGTGGTAGCTAACGAGTTTCGGTCGCTAAAATTATGGTCACTAATGAATTTCGGTCGCAAATTCGGTCGCTAATCCCTTTAGCTACCGAATTTTACCAAATTTTTTCGGTCGCTAAAACAGAAAATTCTTGTAGTGTCACATTGGGCCCAATACTAATCCCTCGAGGACTTGGTGGACATTGAAGGGTTGACTCTTTCAAAACATAATTCTGCACACCCAAAGGCTCGAATCTGATCTACTTAATTAATTTATTATGCTATTCAATTTAATTTATTTTACTTCCATTATTTAATTATGTTACTTTATTTTATTCCTTTTTGTTATACTATTCTGTTCTATTTTTAAAATATTTTATTTTATTTTATAATTTTATTATGTTGCATATGTATAATGAATTAGTGTAAATATTTACCAAGAAAAAAATAAGAAGATAAAGGTTGGCTCCGGCCCTCTTTTTTATTTTTTTATTTTTTTTTTTTAAAAAAAAGAGAGAACGGTTCAGTTGCAAAGATAGTGACAAGGGTTCGAAACTCACCATTAACAAGAATTAAATATAGTGGATGAATGATTGATAAATTGATTTTATATAATTTATGACATAAATTTTCCGTCAAAAATTCCCTTCTTAATTGTGACGGAGTTTTCTCCTTTAGTAATTACTTCCTCCGTCATCAAATGTTATTAACGTTTGCATAATGGCTGCGTTTGGGAACAGACGCTAGCCATTAGCGTTTGGCTTTTAAAATACATACTAAAAATAGTTTAAAATCCTATATATAGTAAACACTAATTACAGTAACTGTCAAATTTTAATCCAAACTCCAGACTCTAAACTTTAAAAATTGAATTACCAAACACCATTATTCAAATTTAATACAATTTTTCACCATTAATTTCAAACTCCAGACTCTAAACTCCAAACTCCAGACGCTAAACTCTAATTATTTACCAAACATACCCAATAATATAGTTACATAAGATAAAACATAGTCAAGCGAGATGTTAGATTCGTCTAATCACATAGTTTTAGAATATTAAACTTTTATAATTTTTACTTTTATACAATTTGAGATATTAACCGTTAAACATTTGCATTGAATTGCATGAAAACATGGAATGTTAATATCGTAAATGTTATTATTACATGAGACAGAATAGTGCCATTGCAAATTCTATTGAATTTTGCGATAGTGAATTTCTTACGGAGCTTAGATTTACGCAACACCCAAATTAGTATATTTTTACAAAATTTCAATTATTTGTGACAAAAATTCCATTGCAAAATCCAACTTATTTATTTTTAGTGCACAACCTTTTGTTTGTTTTCTTTAAAAAAAAAATAAATTACTAAAATGGACATAAATATTATAAGGATATTTACAATTTACTTTATTTCCTTTTAAATAGGGATATTTTTGTATTTTTATTTCTAAAATGACTTCTCATTTTTCTTAGAAGTAATCCCCTACCTACTTTGGAAAAAAATAGTAGAATTTAACTTTTACTTCTCCCTTTCATTTTAAAAAAGATCAAAACAAATAGCTAAAAAAATTCACAAGGGTGAAGCAAAAATCAAAAGGAGGAAAAATAAGTTAAAACAAACATGCTCTTTGTATGGATGATATTGAATTTTATATTATTTAATGCATATTAATTTTTTTATTTAAATCTAATTAAGATTTAATTAATGGCCATATATAATTTTCCTAATTTATTATGTTAATTTTCTTTTTTCAGTCTATATATTTACTTCCGTGTATGATATGGATGTGGAGGTCGTCATACTTAGCTTATCGTCTTATTTAGTGTCGCTTTACATGTTTAATAATCAACCTTCAAGAATTATATCATGATCACAAATTCATGGGATGGGGAACAAAATAATTAAACTTAAATAATAATAATAATAATAATAATAATAATAATAATAATAATAATAATAATAATAATAATAATAATAATAATAATCTATATCATATAAAAACAACATCGCTTATTAACAGTAACATACTCTTATGAACAGTAACCTATCATTTTTCTCTCACAAAAATCCACTTATGAACAGTAACCTACCCTATATCCCCAATATTTATTTTTTGCACGCAATCCAATATACATTTTTAACCTTAATATCTCATTAATAACTCAAAATGTGTATAAATAAAAATTTTAAAAGTTTGTTATTTTAAATCTACATGATATGACGAATCCAACAAGATCCCACTTGACTATATTTTTTCTTCAATAGATATATAGACATGAGTTAAAGTTGGATAATAAATAGTAACAAAAGTCAACCATTTTTCACTATCAAAAATGAAAGAACTATATAAAAGCGTAATGCGCTTTTAAAATATAGGAGAACTAAATTTGAGCGGAAATTCACATTAGAAAATGTAATTTCATTAATTATTATGAATAAAAAAATATAACCAAATATGTAGCAAAAAAAATTATGACCTTATATTCTATTTATTATTTAAATATAATTTCAATATTTGTTATTATATATTCTAAACAATTAAATATTTTATCAATTGAAATTATATTAATATGGTAATGAATTTTAATAAATACTTTATAGATTGATATTATATTCATCAATTAATGACAAATATTTGTATCAGATATATTAACTAAATTATATAAATTTCATAAGTTGATCAAACTATGCTTATACATCCCGCAAAATCATATCATTATGAAATTCGAGATGATGGTACATTCAATTATATTTTTTGCATAATCATTTCTAAATTTTAATTCAGAAGAGTATTTTTTTATATTTTTTTAATTTAATTTGAAAATATCTACATCTTTGTAAAATTTGTAATTTCTCAAGGTCTTAGTGTGAATCAATATTAATAATCAATTACCGTGTGCAACTGTGATTTCATGTACTTCATTTGCTTATGTATTGCATTAGAGTCCTGAGTAAAAAGTCTTTTATATTTTATTTTTCATTTTTTCGCCTTTTAGACTATTGTTTATTGTATAATACTCCCTCTGTCCCATTGACATGGTTTCAAATCTTTTGGGCGCGTAGTCTAATGCATTTGTTTAATAGTTAATATCTTAAAATGTGTAGAAATAAAAATTCTATAAAATATAATATTCTAAAACTATGTGAAAAAATGAATCCAACAAGATATCACTTGACTATATTTTTTATTATACTTATACAATGGACAATGTCAACAGTCAAAATGAGACATTACAAACGGGATGGATGGAGTATTTTTTAAAGTACTAAATTCTAATATATAAATAAATTATTGGTAGTGGCATATTTTCTATTGCTCGGTTGTTGTACAAAGTATACATATATTCATGTAATACATAAAATAATTTAAGGAGTTTGAGACATGTAATCGACATAATAAAGTTAAACAATTTTATCTGTAAAATTCAATTTTTTTATTTACATTTTTCACATTCCCGCCCATTGGACAGGGGTAATAATAATAATAATAATAATAATAATAATAATAATAATAATAATAATAATAATAATAAATTTAATATATTGAAAATATTAAAATGTTTACACCAAAGCCTTGAACTTAAAACAACAATCCTTGCAATCCCAACGAAGTAAAACCCGATCCTCAGCCTTGAGATTCTTAAACAAATCTAAACACGAAAGAACAAAATCATTGTCGGACACCATCTGCAAATACACATCCCTCCCATTATACTTTCTAGGGTTCTTCTCATCACCCGTGACATCCCATATATGCACGCCAATCCGATACCCCATCGCGGCGTAGCTCGACATTCCGACCGTCCAGTATCTGATCACGTGCTCAAACGCATCGCCGCTCAACAGGGCAAGCTTCCCGACCACAACCTCGTACTGAGTTAGGGTTTTCTTGATAATCCAAGGATTCTTGGGATTCTTCATTGTTGGTCGAGGATAAACGTCTCTTATCTCTATCAGCGCACGCGCATCCACCGGTCTGATCGGTGCTCGTCTCGCTTTCGAAGCTTCTTCTTCCTCCTTTGTGGGGAAGAAGTTGTAATAGAATGTCTTCCTTGTAGAGCAAAGTGTCTGAAGACCCATCGTCCTTGAACAAGTTGTTAGTAGTGAAGGGGTTTTGATTTGTCATCTGATGTCCCATGGGATATTTATAGGTGTTTGGAGAAGATATAAAGGGTAAGTTTTTAAGGTTTTCCTTTTTGGACAAGTATTAAATTAGGGTTGTCTATAACTCCGACAAGAAATTGGGATTTCATTGAGTTATTTATTCGCAAACGCTATGGTAAGTTTTGTCTAGTAAGACCGGAAAGTGATTTTTTAGTTAAAGAAAAAGAAAGAAAAAAAAAATCCACGTGCTCTAATTAATATTCCATCCTTATATATAATTTCTTTAATTAAAAGATATTTTATTTTAGATATATAAATATATAATCATATAAATGTATTGGGAAATTGGGATGAATGACTTCGTTATACATATTTTGCATATTCAATAACTATAGTAATTGAATTAGTTAGTAAGGATTGCAGTCAAAATTATTAATTTTAATGCAAATTTTGGATTGCTTATAAACTTTTGATATGGATTAGAAAGAATGTAGTTTAGTAATTTGTATTGGGTGCGTATTAGTTAAAATTTATTCCATATTAAATAGATATAGCTTCAATCTCATTTTTTGAACACAAATCTTTAAAATTGAAGGAGATTAATAATTTTATAGTTTCGTTTGGGAAAAAACTAAAATTTTGGAAACAAAAAGTAATCACTATTATAAGCCCCTCACAAGAATTTTGTTACTTTAGGGAGACGATGGCAACTCGATATAGTAGTAGTATATTAATTATTCGTACCCCAAATAAATTATAATTATCACTAATAGAAGTGGAGAGGAATTCACTACAAGAAAGGCAACGAAGGAGACAAAATCCTTCCCACGAAGTTTTTGTAGTAATTGTAGCGGCAAGGAAGGTAGAAATCTCACATCTAATATTCTTAAATTGCCATATAATCTCTAAGTATAAAAAGAAAATAATAATTTAAATAAATAGTGGGGAAATCAAAGGTTAACGACAGCCATTGAGAGGGATAAAACCAGTTTAAAGGCTGTTTTGGGTGGCAAGTTCATTGGTGAATGGATCTCTTAACATTTATTTATTTCTTTCTTAAAATTACTCGGCCCACATTTGTAATGTCATATTCTTTGTTTTGCTCTTTTTCAATGATTTTTTATAATTCAAACCATAAATAGGCATTAAGAAAATTGTGGAAAAGTCTAAACAATATTAGACCAAATCTAGAAAAGACACCACCAAATTTGTAGAGCAACATCGTCTTCAATTACTTTCTCCGTTCTCAAATATTTGCCCGATTTGATTTTGGAGCACTATTCACCCATACACTTTGATTTAAAATTTTATCATATATAATTATACAAGTTAAAATATAGTCAAGAGGGATCTTGTTAGATTCGTCTCGTCGTGTAGTTTTTAAATATCGAACTTTTAGAATTTTTATATATACCGAACTTGAGTTATTAATAATTCAAAATGTGCATTAGACTGCGTGCGCAGTGGGTCCGTAGCAAATATTTGTGAACGGATGAAGTATTTATTAATTACTCCCTCCATCCCAATAGAGGTGTCTCAAAACTTTTGGGCACGGTATTTTATGTGTGTATAGTATTATTTAATGTAATGGTAGATTAGTATTTAAAGTAAGGGTAAATTAGCAATTTATGTGATGTGATTGTAATGTGTTTGAATTTTTAATTGATTTATTTATGTGTGATGTGATGGTTGTGAGTTGAAATTTATTAATGGTAGTGGATTTAAAATTTTGGTATATTTATTTATTAATGTGATGTGATGGGTGTAGGTGGGTGATTAATATATTTAATAATTTTCTAAAATGGAAATAAGACAAAGTGTTGGGATGGACCAAAAAGTAAAGTGAAACATAAATAATGAGACGAGAGTATAAAACAATCATTACTTTGGTCATCCTAAAAACACATTTGATACAATCCATTATAATTTCTACTAAACAACAACCCAACCAAAAAACCCGATACCAACTATAGGGAATTGGGCTTAGTCTTGCAAACCTTTTAACTTCATAATTTTAATTTAAACTCTTAATTGTGCTTATAATGTCGACACCTTTCCTTTTTTGTTTCTTTCTTCTTTAAAAAAAAATAGAAAAAGAAAATTAATAAGGTGCTTATATGAAACAATCTTTTGTTTAAAAAGTGTTACACTTTGAGATAATAGCCTTCAAGGTTGTTGAAGCCCAATTGCTTAACATTAAAACTAATTAATTGTTTATCTTGAACTTGTTATCAAAGTTGGGCTATACTTTTACACTGCGCTTTGCTATTTTTCATTTAATCCAATTTCTATTATATCAGTATTTCTAGTATTATACTTTTCCTTTTTTTTTTTTTTGGGATGAATGAAAGTAAAGTAAAATAAATAGAAATCGAAATGCAGTATAGCAACTTGAATTCCTTATAAAATAAACATGGTCGAGATTTTTTTTTTTTTACACACTGAAACTCATGTATCAGCAAATAATGTATGTGGGAGCTCAAGCTACAGAAACTACAACGATGGATAAATGAGAAGGATAGGGCTAGGTGAGAATCAAACCACCAATGATAAGGTTGGAAGTTAAGAGACATGACCAATACGTCAAGTCTCCATCCCCTAAATGTGGTGAGAGTTGGAACTACACCTACAGAAACAACGTGTTATAATTTTTTTTAGGAGCCATTGAAGGTCTGGAAAGGGTTGGTGGGAGCCCATGCCACACAATTACAAAGGAGAATAAAATGGAGGGATGGGGGCGGTGAGGAATCGAACCTCCAATCTTCCGTTGGAAGTCAAGTGACTTAACCACTTTGGCTAAGTCCTCCAACAACATGTTATAAATGAAATAGTTAAATGTGATTAGATATGTTACCTAAGTCAAAATAGAAGAAAAGAATAATAATAATAGTAATAACTTAATTAATTAAAGCAGCCCGACGAGATTATCGCCCTTTCATAGCTTAATAAAATTGGTGACCTAAATAAGAATTCTTTTAAATTAATAAATAATCGGTAACATAAACGGTCCAAATTAAGTTAAATGCAGGACAAATATCCTTAAATAATAATATACGAGAAAACTGGAAACCTTATAATGCTATGAATATTGAATTGAGCTGGCTGCCTGCTGATTTTGTGTTTAACTTTGATTTGTAAACAAAATTACTATTAAAAAATATAGTTGATTTTGAAATCATATAGTACTTCTTAATTATAATCTGGCGACAACTCGATGCATACTATGGTCCATTTACATGAATGGTTTTGGCTGTTTTGCATTTGCAGACTTTCAGTACACAATCAATTAAAATGGAATTTAAGCTACTGAAAAATGTAGCATATAGTAGTCTTTCTTCTTTTTTTTCCCCCATATATCCTAATTATAAACACCATTTTATCTTAATAAGGAAGTATATTAAATATATGTAAGAAGTTTATTAATTATATTTTTGCATCATTGATACATGAAGCCTTATGAACGTTAACTAATTTGATTATGTTAGGGCCCGTTTGGATTGGCTTTTGAAAAAAGCAGAAGCCAAAAGTAGAAGCAGAAGCAGAAGTCAAAAGCAAAAGCATGTAACTTTTGTGTTTGGATGGAATGCTTGAAAAGCGGCTTTTTTTAAAAATATGTTTGGATGAATAAAAATGAAAAGTGCTTTTGGAATGTGGTAATTACTAAAAAGGACATGCTATTTAATATGATAATAAGATATATTTATAGTGTAATTTATATTAAGTAGTGGGGGTATTTAAGTCTATGCACATTTTACGAAGTGCTTTTGGCTTCTGCTTTTGGGAGAAGCACCCCTTGGGCTGCTTCTCCCAGAAGCACTTTTTTGGCTTCTCATGGTGCTTTTGCTTTTTTCCAAAAGCCAAAACAAACACCTATTTTTTATCAGAAGTGCTTTTGGCAGAAGCAAAAGCCAAAAGCACTCCCCCAAAAGCCAATCCAAACGGCCTCTTAGTTGGGACAATATGAGAAGTTTTAAAAGACAAAAATATTCACAACCATTAATTTAATACTCCTAACTAGTACCGTATGTATATTTAATATTAAAATAAATGTTATAATAAAATAAATATTTATATAATACGTGAGGTGATTAATTATTAATTTCTATTTAAAGCCCGTATAATTAATATTTGATAGTACTATTTATGCATATAATGAACTAATATAAATCAACACGCCCTAGTGTAAAAGCACAATTGTGTTAATCTTAAAGCAATAAAAAAACTTTAAGACTTAATTATCGATCTAATTAATGAGATCAACGATGGGAAATAGATTGTAAATAAGGTAATCATTTTCATAAAAGAAAAGGTTTGTAATTCATATTTATTTGATCATACAGGTCTATATGTAAATTAATTAAATTTTTATTTCTTTATCAAAAGAGAAGATTAAATTCGAAAATTTAGATGGCACAAGGGATCGGAGCAAATTTAAAGATTAGTATTAAGTCTCTCAGCTCATACTCATAGAGGGTATGGGCCTGTTTGGGAATTAATTGTTAGCTGTTAACTGATTCTGTGAGTAATAATGAATTAAAATTAGTTGTCTGACAATTTCTATACTAACTTTTTGTCAAGAATAAGCTAAAATCCAAAATGCTGCTATTTGCAGCGGTTTCAAAAAGAGCTGATTGAACACTATTTTAAGTTATTTTTATCTTTTTAAATAAGCTAATTTTCTTAAATTGTTTCAAAAAAACTAATTCTGAGTTAGTTGTTTCGCCAAACACAGCCTATATATATGGTGTAAGAACATCACTATAGCAGCCCCGTTAGGTTTCTTTTGTCAAGACTTTTCCTTCATTAATTTATATACTACTATTAAATAATAATAAATTGTGCCCCTAACAAGTCAAGAAATGAATCATACTTAATTAACCAACTTGTGGGCACTTATTTTCTCTACTTTATTGTTTTGAAAATGGTATAATTATTGCAAGTAGAACCCGCGTGATCTAGAACACTAATACTACCAAAATTAATCAAAAAAGAAAACCATGAATAAAATAATTATTGCCATATTAGGAGTATTTATTTGTTTGTTTAATTTATGTACTTATCATTGTTTTAAACCATGAATCTATCACCATTGAACTTCACATGTCAATTCCCACTTATTCAATTGACAAGATAAAAGAATTTTTTTTGGTGAACAAGATAAAAGAATTTTAATCCTTGCATTGTATATGGTGGCCCATGTCTTTTCTTCCATTTTAATTTTCTTTTTCAATTTTAAATTTTCTAATTAGCTTTGATGCATTGCATGGGAAGAAAAACTAAGACATGAGCATGATGAGATGTGGCTGTTCCACATTAGGCATAAGTTCATTAATGAAAATTCAACCAAAATCACTATTTTGAATTATTGCTTCTTTTTCCATATGATAACAACCAATGATTCCATAAATTTTTTTTTTTTTAAAAAAAAAGAAAAGGTTGAATACGTGTGTACATAACATAGGACTATGATTTAAGGCCCTATCAAAACATTTTATTAAAAAAGAAATACTAACATATATGATGTATGTGAGCACTATATTATATTCCACCAATATAAGTAGTTTCTGTCACCAAAAAATGTGAAGTACTATATGATCATTCCACTGAATCAAGTCAAAAATCCAGTCAAGAGGGGGGGTATTTATGTAATCCACATATTAAATAATTGAGGGTAAAAATTGACTAGTCCATTTGTATTGTACCTACAAAGAGCACTAAAATTTTGTCCAACATTGCCCACCAATTAAGGTTAGTATAATAACAAAATGACAACAATACAAGTATAAAACAAAATTTGTAACAACCAATTATGTGCAAATAAACCACAGTTGAAAAGACCATACTGCAAGTCAAAATACACATATATATATGGAGTACTAATAAATACAGCTCTCTATCATCAAGAATTATTCCGATTTCATTCAATTCATTCATCTCTAAACATGTTGCCTGCAGGTTCAAAATTATCCATCCTCTATCTTGCATCCATTATTACTCTCGGATGTGTAATAACCCCTGGCCACGCTCAAGCAGCACCAGCCCGCAGGTACAGATTCGAGGTGAGTAATTAAGAGTTACATATATGAGTTTCATTAATTTAGTTGGAATGTGGAATTTAGGTTGAGATTACTACTATTTGCAGTTGAGGAATTCTTTCCACACCAGGCTCTGCACCAACAAGTCCATTCTGACCATCAACGGCCAGTTTCCGGGGCCAACGATCTACGCCCGAAGAGGCGAGTTGGTTATTGTTGATGTCGTCAATAGGGCTGATCATAATATCACAATCCATTGGTAAAAAGATATATATGAATCAATCCAACAATGACAATGCTATAGAACAACAACAGGTTCCAGTATTTATATTTGTGTTGGTTTGTTGAAAATTCAGGCATGGAGTGAAAATGCCGAGGTATCCATGGTCGGATGGCCCAGAGTACGTGACCCAATGTCCGATTCGTCCCGGGACACAGTTCAGCCAGCAAATTGTCCTGTCGGACGAGGAAGGAACCTTGTGGTGGCACGCACACAGCGAGTGGTCTAGGGCGACCGTGTATGGCGCACTAGTCATTTTGCCACCCGTGGGGGCGAGCTACCCTTTCCCCGAGCCTCTAGCCCAAGTTCCCATCTTGTTAGGTACAAAAATCGCATCTCGCATCATTAATTTAAATTAAATCAGATCAAATCAAATCCACATTTTGTGTTCAAACTCCTACCTGTTTTCTGCTATAGGAGAGTGGTGGAATGCCGATGTGCAACAAGTGATGGAGGATTTCCTAGCCGACGGCGGCGGCCCCAACATCTCCGACGCCTTTCTGATCAACGGCCAGCCGGGCGATCTCTACAACTGTTCGAGACAGGGCACCTACAACTTAACGGTGGTGCAGGGGACGACGTATCTCCTCCGGCTAATCAACGCCGTCATGAACAACATAATGTTCTTCTCAATCGCCAACCACAACCTCACCGTGGTCGGCTCCGACGCCGCCTACACCAAGCCGTTCACCACCGACTACGTCACCATTTCCCCCGGCCAAACCCTCGACATTCTATTCGCCGCCGATCAGGCGCCGGGCCACTACTACATGGCCGCCAGGGTGTACGCCAACGCCGGAGAATTCCCCCGCTCAATCACTACGGGGATCGTTCGCTACGCCGGCATCTACACCGCCCCAGCCTCGCCGGCCATGCCGACCCTCCCCGCAATCGGCGACACCTCGTCGTCCGTCGGGTTCACGAACCGCCTCCGGAGCCTGGCCGACGCCGCCCACCCCATCGACGTGCCGCTCAACATCACAACCGCTCGGTTCTTCGCCCTGTCCATTAACCTCCGCCCGTGCGAACCGAACCGCACGTGCGACGGCGCGTTCGGCGAGCGGTTACTGGCCAGCGTCAACAACGTGACGTTGGTGCTGCCGAGGACGGACATCCTCCAGGCCTATTACAAACGGATCGCCGGGGTTTACGAGACGGACTTCCCCGACAACCCCCGATTCACGTACAATTACACGCAGGAGTTTATTCCGAGGGACCTGTGGCGGCCGCGGGACGGGACGGACGTGAACGTGCTCGATTACGAATCGGCGGTGGAGCTCGTCTTTCAGGGGACCACCATGGTCGACGGCGTGGACCACCCGATGCACTTGCACGGGTACAGCTTCTACGTGGTCGGGTCGGGTTTGGGGAACTTTGATCGGGACAGGGACCCGGTGAATTACAACCTTGTGGATCCACCATTGATGGAGACAATCGCGGTTCCGAGGAATGGGTGGACGGCGATCAGGTTCAGAGCGAACAATCCAGGTTTGTTTTCTGTTCAAAATTCAATTTTTTTTTTAACTTTTAAGGGAATTTTGATTATTTGAATTGGGGGATTGAATGAATAGTATTGGTTATTACAGGAGTTTGGTTTCTGCATTGTCATTTTGAGAGGCACGTGAGCTGGGGGATGGGAATGGTGTTCATTGTGAGGAATGGAAATGGGGAAAATGAGACGATGCTGCCACCGCCGGACGATATGCCTCAGTGCTGATTGCTGATCAGACTCAAAGTTTTATACTAGTAATTAATTAATTAATATTATTATAAAAGTGGGTATTAAAATGAATGAATAAAAAGATAATAATATCGAGGGAGATATTTTTTGGGGAGATTGAGAAAATGGATTGGCCATCATTGGTGATTTGGTGTTGGCATTTTCAATCTTGAATTATTTGTTAATCTTGAAAATGGAAGTATTTGTTAATCTTGAATTAATTATTATTATGTGGTCACGCGTGTAAACAATGGTAGGACTAAAAGCCAGATGCCAGATGTGGATGTAATGTGACACAAAGAATATGCAATGATTCTTTTTTAATTAAAGATAAATAAATTGTAATGTAGATTTTTTAAAAATTAGTGAAAATGAAAGTAATAGCGAATTTTGTTCTGGACACTCTTCTTGGATTGTGCTGCTGTGGTTTTCAAAATTATTTTGGAACAACATTGGTATATACTGTATTGTGCAGTAGTAGGTATCAGTATGGGATTATTATTATTACTACTTATTAGCCAAGTGAATTGAACCTAAACTTCATGCAGGAGGAACCAAGGATGGAAAAAACAACTTTGTGGGAGAACCAAAACTTTAATTTAAATATTTGCACCTTTTAATTCTAATGAAGAAAATAAGGTTATTTGCTTACTAATTAATTCTAGGCATTCTTTCCTTTTGAACATTTTTAATTTTCACCTTAATTGTCTTTCTTTTTTATTCTTCGCATTAACATAAAATATATTTTTTAAGGAGCCAAAACCAGAAAACATAAAAACATTTGACTCAAATGTTTTCGGTAAGTTCGATATACCGAGTTTTCGGTAATCTTCAATACGGTAAGTTCGATATACCGAGTTTTCGGTAAATTTTTCCACCCTACATTTGAGGATGCCTTTAATAGTTTAACTTGCTCATATATATTTGACACAATTATCTTTATATCATGAGTATTGTAAGAATTAGAATTTGAAGTCATGATCATCATTGTCAAGATTAAAACTAATGTGTTTTAAAGGTACCTAGTTATTTTATATTTGTATAAAACGGATATACACATGGTAATGAAGTTATACTGTAATAGTATGAGTTTAATGTAAAGGGAATAAGATTTAACCATTTTTTTCCCCAAATGTAAAATTTGAAGTATTTAAAAAAATATCATGGGAATTTGGCCTAGTAGTCAAATACCTTAACTTCCAACCTTAAGATTGGATGTTGATTCCCACTCAGCCTCTACCCTCCCCTTTATAATTTGTGTGACTATAGTACCCACTAATCTTTGTCGACACATAAGTGTCAATGTTAAAAAAAAAAAATCACGTAGAAGAAAATAATTGGATCAAAAGTAGCTTTGAATTACTGGAAGGTAAAGAGTGAAGACTACTAGTGGAGGGTGATGATGCTGAGGTGAATTTGAGTCCAACGGTGAATCGGGCTAATATTTGGGCCATTTCTTGTGGGCCGATGTATTTGGGCCATTTTTGTGGGCCGATATATTTAATAGTCTTTGACCCCTTTGTAACAGACATTCTCATATGGGTAGGGGAGAAAAAGTCCAACCCAAACCACTAACCCAAGAAAAATACGTATAAACAATGAAAATACATACAGTATATCACTAATAAGGTCACCATTATTCCGTCCGTGTAATTGTAGATACCACTAATTTGAGGTGACCAAAATTTTATACTTCCTACATAATTACAATCACATTTATCATATTATATTTTAATTAATAATTGAAAACGGTGGGAACATAATTAGGTTTTTTCCAAATACAAAATACTTGTCGCAAGTCATCATGCACCGAATCTCTGAAATGGGAAATTTTATTTCTTCATTGACAGATATTGGGAAAAATATTCTTCCAGACGCATCATTTTATTAGAAGTCGTCAAATAATTGGCCGCTTTATATATTCATTAATTTCTTCATCTGTTCATGAAAAAAAATACGCGTTTATTTGCAAGAAAAAATATCTCAACAACAAAAAACGGTCAAATATAATCAATTGAATCAAGAATAATGCATTACCTATTTTTTAGTACGAGTACTACATATTTTACCAAATAATAAATTCACTATCCATTGTTCTATACTTACCAAAAAAATAAAATAAAAGCTTCCCAAAAAACAGTAGAATAAAATAAAATTGCACTATAATAAAGTACAAATAATCATCAACGAGCGCGACAAGACACATTATTGTCTTTGTCTACTGCATAAGCCCACCAAAACTGTCCAAAGTAATTGAGCAATTTAAAATAAATAAATAAATAACACTACCAATTATGGGTGCATTTATTTTTAGTTACAAGTTATGCAATTGTGTCTGATATTATATTTAATTCTAGTGGCATAATTTAATTAAGTTTGGCAAGTCAACTATTCGTGAAAGATGGCGTAATAACCAACCTTATACATCATGTAATTTGGCTTTTTTCCCAGGTGATTTTTTTAATATTCAATTCTACATGAGTTACGTACATAGTACATATTACAATAGTACTTTAATTCATCATTATCTCCATTTTAATTTAAGTATTACTTTTTACATACATTCATAAAATCTAATAATCGTGAATTTCATATGCAATTACATTATTGAATTATTATTATTATTATAGTATAATATTCTACACAAAATATTAACACCTCAATATTTATATATTTTACTATTCATATATACTATTTTTTCAGAACCGCAACAAAAACATTCCCTGTAACATAATAAATTAGTAAATTACCAAAGGAGGAGTATTTGCAAACGTTTCTCCTCTAACATAAATTATTAAATTACCAATGGCTCAAATATTCCACTGTGAATTTATGTGTGCGATGATCACAGTATAATATTGAACTTTTAGATTGGACATATTCCTAAAATTAGGTAAATATTAAAATGTATTATCCGAAACTAAATGTACAATCAAGACATCGCCCATTGGGTTTAATGGATAATAAAGGAGAACAAAAAAAATTGTCTCTATATTTTTAAAAGATGACATGCCCAATTAATTCAAAAGAGTACAAATAATGTAGTAATCAAATGCTGTGGATATACAAATTAAATAATACAATAATGCAGCCAAGTTAAATATACCAAACTTTTCACATTATCCATGCATGGTCCATATCTTGTCCTAGCTAGTTCGATATCAGAATAAAACAAAAACAAAAAAATATTAATCCTTTCAAGAGTAGTTGAAGAAATTTCATGCATTATACAATTTAATTTGAACAAGAAACATCATCTAGTAGCTTGACTAGATTCAATTCCTACCTTGTTAGGGTTTTTGTTCTTTACTTTTTTTATTTGTCAAAGAGATCGAGGACAAAAACATGGAATATTTATTTTATAGTTTTGATTTCTTAATAAGGCTGCTAGACTTTTCCATATTCATCATATGTGTATATATATATATATATATATATCATGATTCATGAGCATATGTTTTTTGCTAACTTGCCATGACATTTGGGATTGTTTCAATGTGGACAATCTATTGTCAACGGTCAATTTATATACAAGAGTTTGGTCCAGACATATATTATCAATTGTAATTGTACTTATAGAGACTACAACATTAAACATAAACTAAATAAGCAATGGCTAACCTAATTAACTGGAATAAAATAATATAGAAATCGAGTGAAAATCAGATTCAAGAATCAAGATGGTCCGCGGATTAATACTAGTATAAATTTAGAGAGATATTATTATATTCAGTAATTAATAAAATTGATCAACAACTATAATTAGGTTAATAAAGATAGTGACGAATAATTTTGAATAATCATCAATTAACTATTTAACCTAATCTCCTTTATGAAAAATGCGTGGAAAAAAATGACAAGCTTTAGCAAATGTCAAGGTGGCCTTAATTCAAAGTATATATTGGAAAATTCAATGAAAGTAGAGTAAAAAAGCACAAGGAATTGGTAAAACCAGGCTAATTTTCAATTCAAAAACAGGATAACTCATAATTAAATTAAACGACTGATCGATAATCATTGATTTATATATATATCCAGGAAGAAAAAACCCGCCCTTGATTTTTCTTCATTGCCACAATCCCATATATCCACTTCTATATATATACATGCATGTTCATTTCGACAAAAACACACATCCAATTCAGAAAACCCTAAACAACAACAAGGCTAGCTAGCTAGGGAAAAGAACATATAATTATTTCATTGTATCGTCGTCGAAATATAATAACAAAGAAAACGTGTGGCTCAATCGAGCATGAAGTTGTCTGTGGTGTGTTTGGCATCGTTTCTTCTGTTTTGTGGGTTTCTTCAAGATGGACAAGCAGCAGTCCATCGCCAGAGGTTTGTGGTAAGTACTATAATGTTAACTGTATTCATTCTTCAGTACTACTCCCTCTGTCCCATTTAAGTTGTCTTGTTTCATTTCTGCACACAATCCAATGCACTTTTTCTATCGTTAATATCTCAAAATATGTACAACAAAAAATTGTGTAAAAGATATATTCCAAAACTACATGATTATACGATTCTAACAAGACCCAACTCGACTATTTTTTCCAAACATAAACTTGTAATAAAATCGAGTCAAAGTTAAACAATGAACAGTGCAAAAAAGTCCAACCAGACATCTTGTCTGGGACGGAGGGAGTACTTAATTAGTTTATATTTTGTTTTTTTTTTGTCAAGATGTGCGATGCATTGCGCATACAATTAACAAGCTTAATTAAGTAATTAATCGGTTTCGAACATTTTAATTCTATATTAATGACGACAGCCTTTTTTGGACGACAGCTTCTGATTTGACTTAACCTTAATTAAGTTTTTTCTTGCATGCTTACTGTTTTTAGAATAATTTCTGCATGATTATAAACTTGAATTGGATAAATTTGTCCCAATTAATAAGACGACGTGTGTACATATATATATATATATATATATATATATATATACATTCAATGTCGTCTAGGCGGTCTAGCAGATGATGGTTTTTTCTTTTATCATGAATTCATCATGATTACCAACCCTAATTTGAATGTCAATGAAAAATATATATTCAGCTGACGGACAGTTCGCACAGAAGATTGTGCAATAACAAGACAATGCTGACGGTGAACGGGGAGTTCCCCGGTCCGACCTTGTATGTGACCGAAGGCGACACCATCATCGTCGACGTCATCAACAGAGCCTCGGAGAACGTGACGATTCACTGGCACGGAGTGAAGCAGCCGAGGTATCCATGGTCGGACGGGCCGGTGTACATCACGCAGTGCCCGATCCAGCCGGGGGGAAGGTTCAGCCAGAGGATCGTGCTGTCGGATGAGATCGGGACGTTGTGGTGGCATGCCCACAGCGACTGGTCCCGAGCCACCGTCCACGGCGCCTTGATCGTCCGTCCCAAGCCGGACGTCGGATATCCCTTCCCCAAACCCGCCGCTGAAATCCCCATCATTTTAGGTACACCTATATATACTTTACATCCTCCAATATTATCCATGCTTGCTACATTGTCTTATTAATAGTAGGAATGTCAATGTGTCGGATTTTGGTCGGCCTGCAAAGACCCGAGACCCAACCCAGGCTCGGGTTCGGTTCACTTTCGGGTCTGATCCCTAGACCCAAACCAAGACCTATTAAAAATATTGTCGGTCTTGCTCGGTTCTGATGCGGACCCACTACTATCCCTAAATAATAGTCCTATTAAAAATGTGATTTTGTTTTCATGTACTGTATACATATGATGGATGGATGGATTGGTGCAGGTGAATGGTGGAACCGAGATATAAAAACAATTGTGGAAGAATCTTTGGCAAGAGGGGGAGAGGCACAAGTTTCTGATGCATTCCTTATAAATGGACAACCTGGTGATAACTATCCCTGTTCCAGACAAGGTAACTAATTAACCTATATTAATAAGTCACACATTCCCTGTAACAATAAGTAGTACTACTACTGAAGATTCATTTACCCCAAATACTTATACTACTGAATATAATGATCTGAAACAGATACGTTCAAGCTGAAAGTGGAGCCCGGGAAGACCTATCTTCTCCGAATGATCAATGCCGTGATGAACACCATTATGTACTTGAGAATATCCAACCACACCGCCACCGTGGTCGGATCCGACGGCGCCTACTTAAAGCCGTTCACCACCGACGTCATCGCCATCGCTCCCGGCCAGACCGTGGACGTCCTCCTCGAAGCCAACCAGCCGCCCTCCCACTACTACATGGCCGCCAGGATCCATGCCGTGGCAGGGAACGACACGAATAACGCCACCGTCACAGCCATCGTGGAGTACACCGGAAACTACTCGGCTCCATCCACCCCCTTCACCACAACCCTCCCAGGAGTTAGAGACCAAGCACCGTCCCACAATTTCACCAGGCGATTGAGGAGTCTGGCGAGCAAAGAGCATCCTGTGAATGTCCCCATGAATGTCGACACAAACTTGCTCTTTACCCTGTCCGTGAACACATTCCCCTGTCCGGAAAATGTTACCTGTGCTGGACCATTGAATGGCAGACTGAGAGCAAGTATCAACAACATCACGTTCGTGCAGCCGGAGATCTCCATCCTACAAGCGTATTATAACATGATCGGTGGAGTTTATGGGAGCGACTTCCCGAGCCAGCCACCCATCACTTACAACTACACAGCCGAAACAGTCCCACAGGCATTCTGGGTGCCTCAAAATGGGACGGATGTGAGGGTTATCGAATACGATTCTGAAGTGGAGCTTGTGTTCCAGGGGACGGGCATCCTTGGAGGAGTTCACCATCCTATGCACCTGCACGGGTACAGCTACTACGTGGTGGGATGGGGTTTGGGGAATTTCAACCAGGATACCGACCCGGCCAACTATAACCTAGTCGACCCTCCACATCAGAACACCATTGTTGTTCCTCAGAATGGGTGGGTTGCAATCAGGTTCAAGGCAAACAATCCCGGTGTTTGGCTTCTGCATTGCCATTTCGAACGGCACACATCTTGGGGGATGGAGATGGCATTCATTGTCAAGAATGGAAAGGGCAATGACTCTAGCATTCTTCCTCCACCTTCAGACATGCCAAGATGTTAAGTCAAGACACATGTATGTGTACGTACGATGATGGAAATGATCATCCATAGCAGCACCAGAAATTAGTAAAGCATTTGTCACAATCTGTAACACTATGTTTATTCATTAATTCAAATTGTAACGCAATGACAGTAATAAAATTGAAGAATAAATACACCATTTGAAGTTTGAGTTTTGTGTATGTATTTCTTCAAGGCTCAAATCAGTCCTTTAATTTTATTCTATAATGGATGTGCGGACAGCAAGGGAATGTATATCTAACTTTTTTACCTCAACAATTTGATGATATTTATCGATAGATGCCTTAACAGCATCCAAAACGAGCTGTGTGTCTTCCTGCTGAGCATCGGCCAGCTCCTCTCCGGTTTGGCGCCATCGAATTTGATGCTTCCGGCCAGCCTCTTCCTACCAATCCTGACTTTTCTGATGTGAAGAAGGAAGCCTGGTTCTCCTCAAATGGGATTATACAGTCGCGTACATGTAATATGCCGTTGTTTCCAACAACGATCATGTCCATTGTAAGGTTGCCGAAGAAAGAACAATTGAAAGTGGCTGTCTTGCCGCCTTCCCAATTTAGGAGGGCAGCACTGCAAGCTGTAATGACCCCCAAACTGTTGAAAACAGTGCCAGGCAATGCAACCCCACGGAATTGGGCAGCTGAAAATCGGCAGCCCACAAGATCGACCTAATGCAATACCACCCAGCACCCCAAGAGTTGTCAGCACCGCCCATTTGATGTGCAAACTGGTCGGCAGCGGCACGTACACCTTGACCGACTCCGGAAAGCCGTTATCTTTGCCGAATTTCGCGGCTTTCTCGAGCCGACGGCGTAGAGCGCAGCGTTGGGGAATGTTGTAACAGATAAACTGCAGGCCGTCATACGTCGTCGTGTCCTAATTGGCCTCATTATTTTTGGTAACAGTTCTTCTTCACAGTAAAAAAATACTCCTCCCTTATAGTAGTAGTATCTTTCTGTATGTGAAGAAATTGAAGCAAGCCATTAAGGAAATGCAAGAACCAGCAAGCAAGCCTGAAAAGTTGTCACCATTGAGAATTGGCACGTTTTGATTAATACTATAATTTCTTTTTTATGGGACATAATGTGTAATAGTACTATTTGTTTAACCAACCTTCTCTTTCTATAGTAATCTACAGTCTACACCATTCATTTCTTTGAGAAATACAGATTTTAGTGATATACAGTAACAGAATGTATTAAATCCTTGTCAATATAAATTCAAAAGTATAATAAAACCAATCAAGTTGATTTTGTGGTTACGGAACTACTAGGAAAAATGTGGGCGGAGAGTAAGACTCGTGATCTTCTTAAATGCGTGTTTAAACTTTATTATCATTAGAATAATAATCCACTAACATTTAGGATTAATTAGATCACAAAATAGTCATGAAATCTATCTTCTAGGGTATAACTATTTAGAGCCGGATCCAGAATTTACTACAGGGGGTTTCTAGTTGCATGATTTTAATTTGTTTTAGCATTTTTTCTATATTTCCTATTTTTTTTTTCTTTTGATATTCTTATTGTTATAGTAGCAAGGTGTAATGTTGCTTTTGTGTACGAAGAATTTTAATTTTTATTTATCTTTTAATTTTTTTAGTCATTTGTAAAGAACTATGTAGGTGTTGCTCTGTTGATTCTTTGAACATAGAGACAATATTTTGGGAGCATGTAGTGGCGGACGCAGAGTGTCTGGGGTGGGGGGGCGGGGTGACCAAATATCTTCCCTTATTTCATCTTTAATTTTCATAGGATAATGATACATTGATTTTTTATTTTTTTTTTATATTTTTGTTTCTGATGTCCCGTTGGGCGTTGTGTCCCTCACCATAAAATTTTTTATTTTCATTTTTCTTGATTGCCAATAATATCACTCTTTTCATTTAACTCTACCCGGGTCAATTACTAGTATTGCTAACATCACCGAAATTCCAATTTATAGAGCTAGAAGGAGCATTATTTGGTTTCAAATTCTTGGGAAGAAAATTTTATTTTCATTTTGTACTAAGCAAAGAAACATATTGCCTTCTTTTTCATCTTCTTCCCCGTAAATTACCGAAATATGATTTTTAGTATAACTAAAACTTATACGACGGTTTACAATATTAATGCCAAAGTTTGAGTTTGGGGGGGCGAAATTATATAAAAAAGTTCTACCGAAGCTAAAATAAACACAACTATATAAAAATTAATAGGCAAATTTCGAACTCGGGAGGGCGGCGGCCCCCCCAAGCCCCTACATAGTTCCGCCATTGGGAGCATGGCTTAAAAATAAATAAAAATTATAATTTATTTGTGTTTTAAATTTTTATTATAGTATTTTTTTTGCGAGTAAGATGGAGATGCAAACATAAATCACTAGATCTGGAAGGGGTAATATTGGCAAAGGTAGGGGGATACGACAGCGACGGCAACAACAAGAAGATGAAGGAGATACAACGGCGACTGTTGGAAGGGGAAGATGGAGGGGATGCGAGGAAGATGGAGATGCAAACATAAATCCCTAGATCTGGATTTTGGAAAGAGGGAGTGGGATCGAATCTTTCAAAGAGTTTAAGATCTTGTATAGATCCTATCGATCTTATCCAGATCTTATCATAATTTAGGTCTCATATCGATTTTGAGTTTTGCCTTTGTCGGATCGTAGAATCTTAAGATACTAAGATTTAGATTTTAATAACTTGCTAAGAACATTAGAAAACGGAAACAGCAGCAAGTTCGTGCAGCAGCAGCAGGCCAGCAGCTCTGTCCAAAACTTCATCTCCTACTGTCCGAGCCAAGAGACAAAAAGCTTAATCGAACGACCCGCCGCTCTATACCATTTTCCTCACGCAAAGTGTAAATAGGATGTCTCCTATTGCTAAAAGAATCACAAGTATTACGTGATTCGGTTCTCTATTTTAGAGGTGCAGAAAACAAAATTAGTAGTACATACTAGTATTTTACAATTAATACTATAATCTTTAGAATAAAAAATTGTATGGTTACGATATTTTGTATACTACTACGTTCCGAATGGTCAAATTTATAAAAACACAACACAGTGGCTCATTTGGACCCTGCATTCTACTGTTTTGAGTAAGTCACAGAGCAGCAGGGGGATTGGTTACGATATTCATGATCGATGTGTACAACAACACACATCACCCATTGCATCATCATCATATAATAATGGACTTCTTCAAATTAGTATCTACCATCACTGTTTTGTACCCATGCTTCTCCAGCCAACCATATTTGATATTATTCCATGTCCCCAACCCAACCCCCGTCCCACATCGACGGGTGCATGATGCGCTTTTACATTATGAACCTTTATAAGGGAATACATCAATATACACGTACCTGGTTGGTAACATCTTCCTCTGATTCTTCAATTTAAGATAATGAAAAGCAGCATTCTATTACTAATAATCTATACTTCCACAAGAAAAAATAACTCATCCCCCACGCCTAATATCAGAATATATCTAAGATTTTCTGTCCCACAAACTTAAACTGGCTGGCACTACTATCAAATCAAATAATAATACAAGTAGCATTCCATAAAATGGTTAAATAGGCAGTAGGCACTGCACAAACACATATCTGCAACTTCCTGTGGAAGTTATATCCCCTCAGAAAGGGGATTACGATGATCATACACAGAATGGAAGGTCAAGCATATTTTGCAAACGTCGTCAGTATCCCATCTCATTATAATTTCATAGGGGCTTTCATCGATAACATGTTCACAAAATGCAAAGCATACATGAATTTACAATATTTACAAGTGGCCATTCATAAGCTTTGGACTTCACTCAACCTGCTGAAGCTTACCTCCCTCCCTTTGTTCTATCCTTTTTTTTCTTTCCTTTTTTTTCTTTTTTTTTTTTTTTCTTTTTTTCTTTTTTTTGGGAATAACTCAGGCAATGCACCAGAGTACACCTTAACTGATACTATATACTACTTCAAGATCAACGGATGTATCATAGCCCAATTGATCTACCACACACCATCCATAAAATAGCACACGATGCTCCAAGTAAAGAAAAGCAAAGAAAACGAGTTCTAGATTTGCGAGAACTTCTTGAAGTCACTGATGCAGCAACGTTTGTGTTTCTGGCATTTAATCTTACCCTACTAAAGCTAGAGATTCGTTGCAAAGCCCTATTTACCAAAACACTTTCAGAAGCCGAAGCAGGAGTTGTTGGTATAGACTCCACGAAAGACCAGAGGGCAGAGGAGAACCATGAGTCTGTACCATCATCATCCTGTTTTCCACTTCTATTGTCATCTGTTCCGGGAGTGTCGTGGACAAAATCGTGATTATGATTTTGATGTAACACACCTAGACATGCCAACAAAAACCCCCTAACATCAGTGAACAATATATAGCCACAACAACATAGAAGAGCTCTCGAGCTGGGTCAAACTCTTTCAAATTTGCTCACTGAGAGTTTTCCCCAACTTGAAGATGACATGGTCTTCCCATACCATCCATCTGAGCAAGAGCTCTATTGGATTAGTCCAAGATAAAATAAATGGGCTTCAACACATTAAAAAGTTTAATAAAGATACAGATTTTTATATACAATTTTAGATGTCGAATCTCATGGATGTCAACTAAATTCAGTACCTGAAGTTGAAGGAACAAAGTACTGGTCTCCATCTGTAGCAGTTACGGCACTCTGGCTTTGCTCGTCCGACCACAGCTGATAGCCAACTTCTTCATAATTATTAAATTGCTGCTGCGACAGGTAGTTTGTGGTTGTGCTCTCAAGTTGGCTTGAGTAGGAGCTTTGCATTAGATTGGTAACTCCACCATCGAAATTGTTCATGTATGGTTCACAAATCTGGCTTGACTCAACAGGTCCCAATTCACCAAAGAAAGGAGGTGCATCTTGGAAGAGATCATACTGGTCCAAGCCATGGAATTCATCAAACTGCATCTTCTCAAAATTATTCACAGGTTGTTTTGTAGTGGGTTCTGGACCGCATAGATCATCCATTTCAAGAAAATCTTCAAGGAAATCCTCTTCATTATCAAGGGGATCCTGCCAGTTATTGTTTGGAACAGACGAGACCTCCGGAGCCTCACAATTTGTAAGATCAAAACTAGCTGGCACATTAACTTGCTCCCCAAATGGTTCAAGCACAGGCAAAGCCATATCCCTAGAGGAATGGTCAACCAACGTGCTCCTAGTTTCCTCATCAATAGCAAACTGGTGAGGATCAAAGTTGCACTCAACCAGTGGAGGGATTGGGATCGGCTCATCTGCTATTAAGTTCAAGAATTCATCTAGGTTATCCAGTGAGTCCAACTGTGGAGATGCAGGAGTTTTACTTGTAACATCATCAACAGGTATGACAACACTGCTCTCCTTACTTGGATTTCCCTCCAGAACCAAGCACTGAACTTCAGGTGCATCATCTGCCCATTCCTCTTCATTGAATGGCGCACCATATTGCTCGCCATTTTTCGGCCCAGGCCCACTCTTCTTGTAAGCTTTGTAAAGTGCATAGTACTCTTTAATGGTCGGGCATCTTTTCAACTCCTCCTCATCCATAGTGTACTCATGCATCACCCAGTCAGTTCGTTGTCCGCTGGGTGCCCGGCCTTGATAGAAAACCAGGGTCTTTTTTATCCCAACAGCACGCGAACCACATGAAATGACCCTATCCTTCCCGGTAGCTTTCCAGTATCCATGCCGGGTGGCCCTGTTGGACCTTGCTCCGTTCGGATATTTCCGATCTCTAGGACTGAAGAAGAACCACTGCCGGTCACCGCTTTTCAGTTTGGAAATCCCTGCATTTCAGAATTCAGAAAAGTGGTCAGTAAGTACGCCGTCCAGAAAAACAAAATCACCAGATCACACATACTCCTATTAATTAAAGATCTAAACTTTGTCAATATATACAACACTGACATACAAAATAAGCCACAAACTCAACATCAGATAGAAACAAATTCGAGATTTTTCACTTGGAAGTAACATAAAGTTTCATAATTCCCCATCCTGCCAAATCAACATTCTTAATCAATCCAGAGATATGATTGTACGAATTTTTCCTAATTCATATAACTGCAAACTACAAAGGTAAAAATAAACAGTTTATAAATGGAAAAACTGCACACAACCAAATCAACAGCATATATATTATCCATTGAACAGGCGCAAAAGAAAGAACAATTCAATCAAAAAAATCAGAACTTGACGAAGAGAAATTAGAGGTGAAGAGTAAACTAACCAGGCAGCTCCTCGGGATCCCATTTGTAGACATCAGTCTCAGCAATTACATCTATACGGTGGCGTTTACCGCAGATCTTCCTCTTGAGGTAGTAAAGGACGAGCTCCTCATCAGTAGGGTGGAATCTGAATCCAGGAGGGAAAGACTTTCCGTCCCCGAAAAAATCGGGCTTGACACCCATCTCCTGGAGGCGGTAGGGAAATGGGTTTTCTTGAAATCTTGGTGGGAACGCAACCAAGAACCTTGCGAAGGCGGGGGATAGAGAGAGAGAGGTTAGAGTGAGAGGTCAGAGGAGAGGAAGAGTGGTGAGGAAGCAAAAACGTTTGGGTTTGGTCAAAAAGAAAAAACAATAAGGTGTTAGGAACGAACGTTCCTGGAAACAATAGGGGACCGGGATCCGTTCTTCTGTGGATGGGTGCACCGTGCACCACTGCTAACAGCTCATGGCTGACGACTAATTTGTTGAATTTCAATTTTATTTTTTGTTTTTTTTTAAAAAAAAAAAACATGTCTCAGTGTTTTGAATTAAACATTAAGAATTCAGTTGAGTTGCTCGAATTCAGCTGAGTTACTCGTCTTTAGACATGCAGGTGTTTTAATGAATACAGAGTATTAAAAAATGATGTCTTTGACTAGCCAATATATAGAGGTAATAATTAAAATAAGCCACCAGAAGTAGTCATTTTTACTTTTGGGCCACGATATTTTGATTTAGGAAAATATGCCATTAGAAGGATTTCGGGTCTGAATTTAGGCCATTGGGCTGGAATTCGGGTCGCGATGGCCTAAAATTGGATATGACTACTTCTGGTGACCTATTTTAGTTTTTTCCAATTATTTTTTTATTCTATATAATTAAAATAAATAATATTCATTCTGTGTCATTATTTATGTCATACTTTCTTTTTTTCTTATTCCAATATTTTTATTCATTTTCATTTTAAAAAATAATTAAATATTAAACTTTGAAATTACCCACTACCATGAATAATTCGGTCCATCCTACAACCACATATCAGTAAATCACAAATAAATAAATAAATAAAAATTGTGGGGTTGGGGAGTGGTAAGTCCCCAACTCCCAACCTATCGGTTGAGGGTCCGAATCCTCACCCGGCCCCCTATCCATCCCCTTTGTTCCCTTTGTAATTGTGTGGCTTGAGCCCCTACTACCCGTTCTAGGCCTCCCATGGCTCCTAAAAAAAAGAATTAAAATTGTAACTCATTACAATCACATTATATAAATTTTTAAATTACCTTTTTTAACACTATTAATAGGATGGAGGGAGTAATATATGAAATAAAATAAATATTAATTCAAATATATTATAAAATAAGTAAAACAAATACATATTCAAAATAAATTATAAAGTAAAAATAAATATATTTTATTATAAGTATCCCAAATTTTTCGGACGTGGTATTTTATGTAGGAATAATTAGTATTAAATGCAATGAATTTTTCGGACATGGGTATGCTTGACAATTAATATTTAATTATTTTTAAAATGAAAATGAAATAAAAAATATTGGAACAAGAAAAAAAAGAAAGGACATAAATAATGGCACAGAATGAGTATTATTTATTTTAATTAAATGAAATAAAAAAAATAATTCAAAAAAACTAAAATAGGCCACCAAAAGGAGTCATTTCAATTTTTAGGCCATCCGGCCCGAATTCCAGCCCAATGGCCTAAATTCAGGCTCAAAATCCTTCTAATGTCCTATTTCCCTAAATCAAAATATCGTGGCTCAAAAGTGGAAATGACTCCTTCTGATGGCATATTTTAATTATTACCTCCAATATATATTATTATGGCATTATTTTTTGTAGGCATTATTTTTTAAATCATAAATATCACTTGATATAATTTTCAATGGCCCGGGCATGAAAAAATGATATCTATATTACAGAAATGATGTTTACGACTTAAAAAGATTGTCTACAGAAATGACGTCCGGCCATGAAAAAATTGATATATATATATATATATATATATATATATATATATATATATATGCTGGCTAATCAACGGCATCATTTCTTTGGTCATCAACGTTATTCAGCACATGCAAGTTTAAAGACTTTTGCACAATAGCTGGTACAATAATAGTGTTAATTTATTCCTTCAAAATTTAGGCACAAAAATTAGAATAATTTAGACACAAAAATTTAGATAAAAGGATTATGTGTTTAACCATTTTCCATTTTTCTTGTTTTTCTCTGGCTTTGACAACGCCAAAAAAAAAACCATTTTCCATTTAATAATTCTTGACATGAAGATTTAGCTAGTAGAAATTAATAATTGGTGATCGGAAAATTTAATTAAGTGCTAATCCTATTTTATTTTACCAAACGTATAAAATAAAGGAAATAATTGAAACAAAAAAAAAAAAAGCAAATACAAGTGAATAAGACCATGTCAAATGTAGTAATTAAAAGAGCAAATTCTATAGAAATTCTTAGATCACGATTTTTTATTTTCCGGGTCTATTTTTTCCTCACATTTCTCTTTTTTTTTTGCTAAACAACCATCAAAAGCTAGGAAAAAAAGAAAAGTAAAAGAAAAAACAAACATAAGAACTAAACAAAAAACATCAAAAGAAAAGCCAGGACGAGAGGAAGAAGCTTATTGTCTAGGGAACCATATTACAGCCACATCCGCGGCCAAGGCAGGGCACAACACACCCGCATTTCTAATTTCTCTTTCTGTTTTAAAATGATGTATTTAATTATTTTAATCATTTTATCTTATACCCGTAAAAGAAACATAAATTGACTATTTTCTTACATGCAGAATAATATACGAGTATTATTTTCCTTATAATGATTATTTTTAGAATAGGATTTTTTTTTCTAATAAAGGAAAAAAGCATGGTGTCTCAATATATTAGATATACTATCATTTGTCAAATTTTATATTATAACCAACTTATTCTTTCATTTTTTTTTTGGCTAATAAACTTACTTTAATAGAAGTATAAATGAATTTCATTTAATTTTTCACCCTTGTTAATTCCTTTCATTCATCAACTAAAATTTGAAACTTTTAATGGAATTGTGAAATATATATTAATTATTTTAATGAGACATAATGTAGTAGTATATAATATGGGAATATTTTTGAGGAATTATCGTGAATTAGATGTAGCTAGAAATCAAGTCATGTAATGTACAGATGTAAATGAAAGTTGAAAAAGTCAAATTATGTGCTTTTCTCTAGTTCCTGATTTTCATTTTATTATTTGACAATTTTGACTTTTTTGTGAGTAGTTTAGAGATTCGTGGTGACCCGTATTCCTTTCTCCTTTTCTCCGACTTTTATTTAGTATTTTTGAAAGAGAAGGAAAGGTCTTCATGTGCAGATGTATGTAATATAGTACTCCCGATGTTTTGTTTAATTTCTGCACACAATCCAATATACTTTTTCAATCGTTAATATTTCAAAATATGTACAACAAAAAATTATGTAAAATATAGTATATTATAAAACTAAATGATTATACGATTCTAACAAGATCAAACTCGACTATTTTTTTCAAACATATACTTGAATAATATTGAGTCAAAGTTAAACAATGAACAGTGTCAAAAAGTCAAACCAGACATCTTGCCTGGGACGGAGGGAGTAGTTGGAAGTGTCTTGGAACATGGAGGTATATAATGTACGGGAAATTGTTTGGGTGCTGGCGGCCTGTAGGTGCTGACACATTTAAAAGTAATGGGTATGTGTATATGAAATGATGTGTAAATATCAAAAAGTGATGGAAGGAGGTTATGAAACAAAAACTAATAAAAAATACAAACTACCATCTATACATCACTTTATAAGGCTTATACATCACTTTACAAAGGGCTACACATTATTTTTAGTTTTAGCGTTGGCTGGACCTGCTGGCAATTGTTATGCCATTACAGAAACCGGATTGATAATGTACTAGTAATAACGCGTCTTTTTTTTTTTCTTTTTTTTTTGGGTAACATTGAACGTGTCTTTGAAATTTACTAGTAGTATAAAATTACTGGAAGATACTGTAACTGTTAAGTTTCCTAGTCAAGGACAAATTTATTACTCCCTCCGTTCCTTAATAGATGTCGTTTTAGCAAAAATTACACATATCAAGGAATGCCATTATTATTGGTTTGTTTGCCACTTTTGCCCCTACTCTATAAAAAAATCAAATTGAAGTAGAGAGAGATTGCACAATATTCTAGGAGTAATATTTATGAAATGATAAGGGTAATATTGGAAAAATATAATATAAATATGGAAAGTGACAACTATTTTGGAACACTTTTTTGTTTCTAAAAAGACAACTAAAAAGGAACGGAGGGAGTACTATTAATCATGTAAAGATCAGGCATGCTCCTCAGTTGAAAAGTCGCCCAAGCAAAGTACACGTAGTACTACCAATCTACCATATATTCCATCATCAAGATTGACCTTCGGATGGATATATATTAATGTAATATTATGTCTCTGCATACAAATCATTTAGGCAATTCAAAAGAAAGTGGTAGAATTTGGTACTCCATATAATTAAGACAATCCACAAAAAATAATACTTCCCTTAAACTATGGTACAATGATAGTATATAGTACTGTAGCAGTAGCACTTAGGAAACGATTTCGAAAAATAACATTATTATTTGCACAGGTGATAGAAATGTTTTACTAGTATAGTATTTAATTATGGGAGGTTCGATGGTGGGAAAGCAGTCAATATACACTCCCCTTGAATTTTCCCATAAGCCATTTCTCAAAAAGTATTAGTAGGACGGAAGAATGCAAAATATTCTTACTTTTCTCAAGCACTGTCAACTGTCAACTGCCAAGGCCTGTTCTAATGGAACTCCATTATATATTTATATGCTATGTTAGCCACATGAATTAAGTAGAGATTTAAGAAAATAAATACAGACTAGTAGTAGTATTTGTGAAGGAGAATCATAGTCAGGATCACTAGGTTTATCAAAATGACTAACTAATACTACTGCCTTACATACAATGATACAAAAGTTAATAAGATTAGAATATATATGCAAGCATACAAAAGTTCACTTCCATCACATATAATTTACTTGAACCAAGCGTTGTCAGAGACATGAACATGGTGAGCATTTCCTCTTTGATGGCTTTGGATAAAATAAATTGTGTTAATGTGATGTGATTTGGCTCAATGCTCATCCAGTGAGTAAATCTTTATTGGGATAATGGGGAAGGGCCAAAAACGCTATGAGTTCAGCAGCTCCATTAACTAAACTAAAATGTTAAGCAAAAGAAATCTCAATCCTAGCTAACGTTTATCTGGTACAGGTGATCTATTCATGCAACCAAAATAGTAGTAATTGGTGCCTACCTAGCATGGCAAGTACGCAGATGTACAGTAATTGCTGCGCCATTGCCGGATGGTTTCTGCATCTGGTGATTACTGCTGAGGTCTCAATCACCTGAAATCAATCAAAATTGTCAAACTGCAGCTTCTCCAAGTGATTCCCTGTGTCATTTTGACCTTGTAATGTTGGTTCTTGACCAATTACATCATCATTTCAGAAAGGGAATGAGAATTGAAAATAAAAATACCTTTGAGAAAACCCTCTCAAACAACACAAGTTTCTACATCATTGTTTGCAGCATAAGTGACCTTGCATTTCTCATTTAATCATGACTGATTTGGGCAACACTGTTTGAGGCCAGGTCATCAAACATCGAAACTACATTGAGGATTCAGTTTTTGTTTGCTGCCTGCAACAGATAATCCTCGTCAAATAGCAATCCACAAGCACAAGCTCCTCATAGCCCATAGGTGGGCTGGAACCTGAAGCCCTGCAGGAGCACCTTATTTTATCAAAAGTTCCATTTTATACAATTATAAATCAATACTACTATTATCAAAGTAAACATGTACCCTTGAATTAAATGCATCTCTTCAGATTCCAGATGATGTAAGAGACTAGAATACTTGGGACTCTGTTTGAGTATTTCCCAACTCTTGCTTAATTGTGTTTTTAGTTGTTGAATAAGCCACTACCAAAGTAGTCGCAAGTATTCATAACAGAAATGGTGGAGCAAATTCAACATTCAATGGATGCCGAGAAAGATATACAATAACATGGCAGATTTGCTGATAAATGGATGCATCACATGCTAGGATTTAATTCTCCATACAATGCATTCACAGTGAGTGCCAACACTATAACTCGTTCAAAATGTAACTGATTCACAAAATGCTTTGGCATGCATATGCAAATAACTAAGCTCCAAAGTTACCTTATCACCAATAATCTCTGCAGGAGCAAGACCCGTCCTTGAATCTGTGGAACCGAGTGCGATCCCTCACAATAATTTCTCGACCATACAACTTGGAAACAAGCTTGATAAACAAATGGCAGTCCCCACATATCCTAAGATTCTTATTGATGGTGATGGGACTCATGTCATCTGAGTAAACCAGACCAAATGCCACAGCAATTTTCTCACTATGATACGACAATGCATTCTCCTTCTCTTCTTGTCCTATGTCGTGCAACACATTGTCAGTTTCTGGTTCATACCCATATTCCCTGATCTTGAAACTGATCTCTTCTAGTTTCACATGGATTTGCGGCCATCTAGAATGGCTTTTGTCGCCATTATAGAACTGGACTATGACCCCATTCATCTCAATATAGCTAAATCCCGGCACTTTCTTGACATCCCTAATCTTCATTGCATCTCTCACCCTCCTCACATCGTTCCACCTCTCGTGTGCAGCGTAAACATTGGATAGCAGTACAAAATCACCACAAGCACTTGATCCAATTTCCTGAAGCTTTTGTGATGCCTTCTCTGCCATTTCCAAATCCTTGTGTATCTTAGAGGCCCCCAGCAGAGTTTGCCAGAGGACAGCATCAGGATACATGGGCATCAACTGAATAATATTGTACGCTTCATCCAATCTCCCGGCTCTTCCCAACAAGTCCACCACACACCCATAATGCTTCACGTTCTTGCTAACTCCATGTAGCTCCATTAATTCAAAAAGCCTGACCCCATCATCCACCATCCCTGCATGGTTGCATGCACACAATGCAGCTAGGTAAGTGACACTATCAGGCATTGGTCCAACCCCACTTTCAAGCATGCGGTTAAAAAGTTGCAGCGCCTTATTCCCATCTCCATCCATTGCAAAGCCCATGATCATCGTGTTCCATGTGATAATACTCCGAGAACATCTCATGCCCTCAAACACACCATAGGCCTTCTCCACCAATCCACATTTTGCATACATATCAATGACAGCATTGCAAACAATCACATTTTCATCCAGATTATTTTTTCTGATATAATCGCACACCTTATCACCTTCCTTGATAGCCCCAATCTGTGAGCATGCAGAAAGAGCACCAAGTACAGTGATCTCATTAGGCATGAATACCCCTCCACAATAATCATGTTCATGCCTTTCCCTCATTCTATTGAACATCTTCAAAGCTTCATACGGCCTATTCCCCTGTGCCAATCCAGCAATGAGTACATTCCAACTTGCAATGTCCCTTTTGCACATTTCATCAAACACCTTAAAAGCATTATCCAAATCCCCACACTTGGCATAAACATCCAACAAAGTGGTCTGCAACAAGACATCTGCACCACACCCAGACTTCAAAACCTGTGTGTGCATTTGAATTGATTCGGTACAAGCCAAAGCACGGGCACAAGCCTTGAGAAAAAAGGAGCACGTAAGAGCGTCTGGCTTGCAGGGGGCCCGCAACATGAAGAGGTACCAATTGACAGCATTGATGGGGTGATCGCTCTGTGCATGGCCACGGATGATAGCATTCCAATCATTGGTCATCGGAAAAGGCACAAAACGGAAAACAGTGATGGCGTAAGCAAGACCACCGGAGATGGAAGAGGTGGCACAGAAGTCCAGCAGCTTGCAGCGAGAAAGATGAAATCGGAAAAGACCAGTGACATAAATATGTGCGTGGACCTGTTGTATGTGGTTGAAGGTGGTGCACTTATGTAGGATTGATTCCACATATGCCATGGGCCAAGTCTAATTATATCTAATTAGCCTTCTACAGGCTTGAAAATTATAATGGCACCATTTTTCACAAATCTTTCTCTTCAACCAGTAAAGCACAAGGTCCTCGTCAGTAGTGGAATTTGAAACCAGGAGGAAAAGCCTTTCCATCCCTGAAACCAGTGAGCTCCACCCACCATCACTATTTAAATTTTAAATGAAAGATAAATGAAATAATGAATAAATAAAAAAAGAAAAGAAAGAAAGAAAAAACCTTTCAAAAAAACAACACTCGTAGTGATCATCATATTGATTCATTGTAGCATCATAGTAATAAATGTACAATGGATAATTGTTATATGCTTATCACAATAAATAACTAAGGATACCAATTAGATTGTTGCGTGCAGAGTTTTTAATGAACTGAATTGAGTAAAATATCATGTGTTCGGGCTCCATTCATATAATGCACAAACGCAATTTCCCAAAAATACTCATTAGATTCGACTCTTTTGAAGAAAATCAGGATTTGACCTCAAATCCAACTCGTTTATGTAATACAATTCGAGCTTGAATGATAAAGATAAATGTTTATAATATAAATATATTTAAATTTTAAATAGCATGATAGTTGGCACATAGGATTGAGTATTAGTGAATGGATTCATATTAAGCTTACCATGATATTCAAACTCAATCCTAATAATATACGGTATTACGGTTGAGCTTTTCCAGGACAAATTGAGCATGCTCATAAATAGCCTCTTTCGTTAGGTACGCAATTCATACATTATTCCATCATCAATTATTATGTCATTAAATTTACACATAGAAAATGAAAACAACTGGTTAGTAATAACAAGATATTCCTCATCACATCCTTTTAACTCCAATCAAAACAAAATACTAATTTGAATTTTGAAGATGAAATGTTGTTTTCTAATTCAAAATGTTCAATTTCACCAATATGCCTTCTCGCCGATATTGCCCAACTTGAAGATGTGTTGTCTTCCCAAGATAACATATACTAATATAAAATATTGGCTAATCACATAATTGACAAAATGTGCATCAAAGAGCCTACTCAAAATGAGACCATACTATAGGTATACTTAAAGATTCTAACATAAGTTTATTGGGAGTTAGTAGAGAAGTGTGAGCATTATTGAAGTAATGACAGCATTTCCCAATACAATGCTGGCACGTTTTCACTTGTTTAGGCGATACTTAAACGTTAAACATTCCAACTTAATAAGTACGGGTGTGATGTGAAGGAGTAACAGAATCGATCAATCAAAGTAAGAACCCCGACTAGGAAAAGCATTTAAACAGAAAATTGGGTAAAACTCAGCCGAATAGTCACGATTAAATTGAGAACCCAAACTGAAATTATACATCAACAAGAAAACTAAACAGGGTGGATTTAGAATCCGCAACTCTATTATTGCCAAATAAGTACATAAATTCTTCAGAAATATGATTCAGGGATACAGAGATAGATTACACTCACCCTTTTACTTTTGACTTCAATTTTTCATCACCCGCCCCTTTATCTTCTATGAATCAAGTGAACCACCATGTGAAGTAGGAATCCAGATTCGAGCCCGATTCAGGGACTGGGGAGCGACGGAGCTTTGATAAGACGACGACTGCGAGTGCGTGACCGACCTCCGCCGCCTGACGCCTGCGGGTGAGTTTGAATATTGGGCCTCTTTTCCGTTCATAACGGACTGTGCCTTAGAAAAGCCTCTAAGTAGAATTTTATGAAGTACAATTATAGCCCAGGTTAAGTTGGGCTTGATTGGTTTAGAATGAGATATTAACCTCAGGTATTAGCCTGCAATATTAAAGGTAAAAGTATTTAATTTTTAATTATTATTATTATTATTAAATTTAAAATCATTTTAAATATTTAAAGTTTAAAAATATTTTTAATTTATTTCAGTTTATAAAATACTAGTACTGAAAATATTGAGTTAAATACACTATTTCAGGGGATGAGGATTTAATCTAAGTGGTTAAGTCCATTGACTTCTAACAGAATGTTGGAGATTCGATTCCCCACCAGCCCCATATCCCTCCCTTATATTCCCCTTTATAATCTGTATGGCATGTGCTCCCACCACCCTTTCTTAGTCTGTATAGCAAAAAAAAAAAAAAAAGAAGAAGAAATACACTACTTCCACTATATTCCGAGACAAAATTTTGGTTGTAGAAAATATTTAATATTTATAGTAAGTTTTAATATTTAAAAAAAATGTTGAATTATAAATATTATTCATTCTTAATTTTTAGTTTTTGAAACTCCAACTTTTAAAAATTATCACTTCCGACAAATTTGATTTAAACAAGAAAATCCAGTAAGCCGAGTAGAAACCCGAGCTATTGGCTTATCTTCTCTTAGAAGACATAAAACTATTAGTATGGCTTTCCAAACATAGACGCTATAGCCTATATTGCTCTAGAGAAGCATATCCATACGCATGAAATGAAATGGCCATTTACAGAAGTTGGTCATTCTACCCATATAGTATTTCATGAGCTTTTATTCATTTTTCATAGAAATGGTTTGGAAAGCAACGAATCCGTAGTTTTTCAAACAATATCATAATAGGTTGTTTTATATGAACAATAATGTAGAAAATTATTGTCTTTACGAAGTAATGAATACATTCTATATATCTTTCATATAGGGTGCGTCGGTACGTTATACTGGAAAAAATTCCGCCGTATCGAAATTTACGGTATGACAAATTTCACAACGTTGTCGTGCCGAAACTTTCGGTATATTTCCATACATTTGTCATACCGATATTTCGGTAAGTTCGGTATATACCGATATACCGAACCTTCGGTACATACCGATATACCGGTATCGCGGTATATACCGACATACCGAACATTCGCTACATACTGACATACCGGTATTGCGGTATATACCGACATACCGAACCCTCGCTACATACCAACATACCAGACAATTGGGTATACCGAAAATTTCGGTATTCTCGATATTTTTTCAGTACGGTATGTGCGGTATGCACTATATTCGATATTTTGCCTCATCCCCAGTTTCATATATGTTTTTAGGTGAATACCAGGGTATCCCCGGGCCACATTGGACCCAAGACTAATCATTCGAGGATCTGCAATGACAATTAAGGGCGCCTCTCCAAAAGCAGTTTTTTGCATACACAAGGCTCATCCCCTGTTTCATATATGTTAAGTAAATATTTACAAATTTAATTGATTTAAGTACTTATTTTGACTTTTTTTTTAAGAAGAATTATATAGTTATTTTAAGTTTATTGGTCAATCATTCTAATTTCAAATTTAAACCATAGGTTAAATTTATTTTATTTTAGGTTGGATTCCAAATATTTTCTTATATTTTTAATATTTGTTGACACTTAGGCCTCAATGTTTTTTTTTTAAAAAAAACAAAAAGCTAGAAAGCCCAAAGTTGGAGAAACCAATTCAGACGATCAGGATTCAGAAGAACCAGGCATTATAGGTTTTCATTACAGAATGTGTACAAACCGAAAGATACATAAAAAGACAAATGCCTAAATCTTTTGCAAATTATTCGAATGTTTTATGAATATTCTACAAGAATAGATCGGTAGTTATAATAAAGAATCATTAAGTTTAGGGACCACTTATCCAATCATCCAAAGATGAGGGTTCGCAACGCAAAAATAGAAAATTAATGGGGGGGACCAAACTTCCATATATCGCACACTTGTACGTAACAAAAAACACAACACAACACTGGACTGACACAGTGACTCAATTTCCTGAATTAGAAATTGCAAATGCAGGAAAGCTCAATTGCGGTTGGGTTTCCGGTCGAAATCGAGCCGCATTTTTGTGTTTCTCGACGTTCGCTCACGTAGCTGCAACATCGCGCTGGTTTTATCCCGAAATTTATTGAAAGGGGAGTATTTTTAGTTTATGTTTTTTCGCCGATCAAATGTCACTGCGGAGACGAACGTTGCTTAAAGTAATTGTCCTCGGCGACAGCGGGTATTGTAGCGATATGGTGTATATTCAATTTGACTTTGATGGATGGTTCGTGAGTTTTGGGTTAGGTATTCAAAATATCTGTGTGATTTTATTGATTTTTGCAGGGTGGGCAAAACATCGTTGATGAACCAGTATCCTCTAACATGTAGTATGTTGCGGAGTTGCTATTTTAATTTAATTTTTTTGTTGTTTGTATTTGCTCATAACGTGGATTTGGGTGATGAAGTGCTGTTAGAAACTTAGAATTCTTGTGCTTCGTTAAATGTTCTTTGCGGGGTTTCTTAACCGACGAAATAGATACGTACATAAGAAATTCAGTCAGCAGTATAAAGCTACAATTGGGGCTGATTTTGTCACCAAGGAGCTTCAAATAGACGAACGCCTTGTAACTCTTCAAGTATGTTTTTGGTTTTTTAACTTATTTTGAATAGGGATTTTGTAGAAGTGTTAGTTCACTAAAGACAAGGATGATCTTGGATATTGGGTCGGGTAGATTTGGGACACTGCTGGTCAAGAGAGATTTCAAAGTCTTGGAGTTGCATTTTATAGAGGAGCAGATTGCTGTGTTTTGGTATATGATGTGAATGTGATGAGGTCTTTTGACAATCTCGACAATTGGCACGGAGAATTTCTTAAGCAGGTATGTGACTTCTGTCTTGTAGATCTTTGACTGGTTGCTTGTTTTAATTAATTAATTAATCTATCTTGCTAGTAGTAAACGAAATTACCAAATAATTCTATGTAATTTTCTTGTGAATTGGCAACATGCTGCCATTAAATATAATTGACACTTTTGCATAGTTGACACTGCTCGTTGAATAATTTTAACCCAACCTTTTAGCGCAATTATAAAAGAAAAAATATATTAAAGTGAGATCATGTAGGATTCCTTGTAGTTTTGAAATATTAAATTTTTATAAATTTTTTTTGTATACAATTTAATTTATTACTGGTTAAAAATGTGTCTTGTATTGCATGAAATGTTGAAAAGTATCAAATATTTGAGAACGAAGGAAGTATCAAATGTGTCTTCTTCTTCTTCTTCCTCCTCCCCGTTTTTTTTGGAGGGGGAGGGGTATACTTTCTTAGTTGGTCTATTCTTTCATTACCTTTAATTTCTAGTTATTGCTTATGAAGTGAACAAATAATAAACTATACAACCCCCAAATGCAGTACCCAATATATTATACATAAAATAAATAGATTTGTACAATACTTGCGCAAATTGGGACACATCATTTGCTGTATCCATTGATTGTTATCTAGAAGAAGGTAGCAGTACATGTCTTGATTTTTTTATGTTAGAAGGGTATTATAATTGTTTTTATTGGTTATATTTATCGTTTACGAGTGCGTCAACAAGTTAGATTACCTGCAGTAGCTAGTAATTAATATGATAAATTAAACTTGTCGGCCATGGGCCCATGGCGGCATTGTATATCACTGATCTCCATTGATTGCTCTCTGAAGGTGTAGCAGTCCTGATTCTCATCGGAGTGGGTGATCATTTAAGCTATATGTTTCAGTGCACTGTGGTCATTTCTGTTTCAGTGATAATCTGACAAGTGTTGCATTTATGAATGATTATTTGTATATCAAAAAATTGTCCAATGCATGCCACATATTGAATGTGTGGACATTATCATTTATGACTTCTCGTGATTGATTCATCATGCCTACAAGATTTGTATTAGATATCTTGACAGTTTTTTTCCATGTTTACTAAGTGTTAGTTTGTCCAAAAATAATTAACTCTAAGCTCAACTTGCGGAAGAATTATTCGAGATGTCATGTATGGAGTCTGAAACATGATCTGGTTGGGGTTGTATTTAGCACATGCCTGTAAGAACAATAAAATGAATAAAATGAGCCTCAGATTGTGAGAATTATTACTCAGAAGAATTGCATTAGTAAGAAGCCAGCATCCTGTTTTAACTTGATGCATAAGTTGAACTTCAACCGTGAAAATGATGATTGAGCTGAATTGAGCTAGAATATGCTTTGATTTAATAGCCTGCTGCTCACATTTCATTACTTTTTTGTGTTTTTTAATCTTCCTAAACTGGGGTGAAAAAAATTTGGATGATGATCATGATTATGCCAAAAGCAATGTGATATTTCTGTCTTGAGATGGTTCTAGACTCTGCTTTTTGTCAGTTCATTTATATATTAATTAGGTTTGTCTCTTATTGAAGTCAATTCAGTTTGACAGGGTTGGCCATAGGAAAATCTTGTATACCACTGCAAAACTGTTAAGTATGATAACAATGTTTATCTACCATCTCTAAAGCCTAGACACCATAATTTTGATTAGCTCAATATTTTTATGTTGTAATTCGAAATTTCAAACATCTGTTCACCTCCCTTGGCTGATGTGCACATGCTTTTAAGATTGACAATTTCATCGTGATGCAGGCTAACCCATCCAACCCAAAGACGTTTCCATTTATATTACTAGGAAACAAAGTTGATATAGATGGGGGTAATAGCAGAGTGGTAAGTTGGATTTTCTATGGCACTTAATTCATAGAATCCTCAAATTTAGCTCTAACTAGATAATATACAGGTCTCGGAGAAGAAAGCAAAGGAATGGTGTGCGTCGAAAGGGGGCATACCTTACTTTGAGACATCGGCGAAGGAGGATTACAATGTAGATCCTGCTTTCTTTTCTGTTGCAAAAGCTGCTTTGGCCAATGAGCATGACCAGGACATGTAAGTCAGAGTTGAATGTCTCTCTCGCATTTTCCCCTGTTAGATTTTGTTTGTGGTTCTGTGCGGCTGTTATCTTCAGTCTCCATTCTCCTGATTATTTTCATTACATATCTACAACTGCACACCTTACATGATATTCCAGTGGTTAAGTAGTATTGGAATTACACTTCACCATACGAAACCCGATAGATACCCTGAATGCATCGGTAAAGTAGCAAACCTCAATTTGTAAATAGGCCATTAAACCTTTAAAATACCAAAACCATCACAGGGTCTATTCTTTTTGAAAAATTTCTCATTGTGTGTGGAACTGTATCCACATTTCAATTTGGAGAGAATCTTGTGCTTGTTTTTTGAGGCATTTCACACTTAAAAATTGTGTGTTTTGGTGATAATGAGTGTTGCTTGTGATAAAACAGTCTTCCATGGTTAATTTGAATTTTCGTCATTATTCATCTTTGACACATCATACAAGCGGCTGTTGAGGGCCATTCAGTTGCTTATGAGAGCTATATGATATATTGATCGAATTACTTTTACCTTCTTGCTAAGTTTCTGTAAAGGTTCGCAAGAAGTAGGAGTAACTCTCAATTCCAACTTACATTTTTCCTCGAGTCGTTCTCTTAATTCTTTTTTTTTTTTTTTTTTTCCCTACTGGCTCCTGCAGATACTTCCAAGGCATTCCAGAAGCTGTTTCGGAAGCAGAGCAACAAGGCGGCTGTGGATGTTGATGTTAATGTGGGGATCAACACTCAAAACTCATGGAAAACATTTTCGAATGTGGATTGATGCAGGATATATTGGTACACCCAAACTCATGGGCATGGCAAACGTTTCCCTGTTGAATGAGGTCCATTTTGTTTAAGCTCCCAGATATATATATATATATATATAGCCATTCTTTTGTATGCACCTGTATACCATGCGTTTCTTTGAGATTTTGTCTAAATTATACCAGTGAGTGCTACATATTAGCTAGTACCACTCATATACTTTGGCACTCTGATCTGATTGTAACCTTGGGAACTGAATTTTGAGTTTTTGGAGCCTGTGCTCATGTTTTAATTGAGTCTTCATAATAACGCGAACATCTGATCCTATTTTGATATTCTTGTTGGGCAAGTGTGAGAATTGAGACGCGTCCCTAATTCTTTATGTCCTTTGGGTTTTTGATTTGTGCTGCATTTCCTTGTACAAGTGATGGTATATGCCAATATTTTTCGTTGGAAGTAAAATTATGTACTGACAAGAATATCTCTATACAGTGACCGAGTGCGGAGATGGAATATGTGTGAAACAATAGTCCTCAAATGGAATTATTAAATAACAAAAACAATTGAAAATGAGAATGTAATTCTTAAATAATTTATCTAAATTTAATAACCCTAAAATAATATTGAATTCAATTTAAAATAATAATATTCTTAAATAAAGCAACATTAATCCGGCTAAAATATTAAAAAGATTTTATAAGAAACAAGTCCTATTAAACTAGCTATATCCATGATCCCATGACATGAGACCCAACATCCACATAAGCATTCATTTAAAAAAATAAAACCAAAAAAAAAATCAAAATGAAGATGGTTGGGGGATGGTGGTCGACCAATGCCCAACCAAAGACCACTTGGTCTCTTTCTTTGGGCCAATGGGATGGAGGCTGCGTTTGGGAAAAAACGCTAACGATTAGCGTTTAGCTTTTAAAATACATACTAAAAATAGCCTAAAATCCTATATATAGTAAACACTAATTACAGTAACTGCCAAATTTTAATCTCTAATCTCTAAACTCTGAACACTCCTCTCCCCCAGCTTTTAGCTTTCCAAACTTCAGACTCTAAACTCTAATTTAAAATTACATTACCAAACACCATTATTCAAATTGAAACTTATTTTTCACCATTAATTTCAAACTCCAAACTCTGAACTCCAAACTCCAGACGCTAAACTCTAATTATTTCCCAAACATGCCCGGAGACACTTGCCTCCATTCTATTAGTCAAGTAATTTTTTAAAATTTATATAATAAAATGATTATATCTTTTATATAGATAAATAAATAAATTTTTAAAATATACCAAATTTTATAATTTTTCATTCTCTACAAATAGAGATCATTCTTGCTATATTTTTATTAAATACATAATATATTAATTTTGATATATTTTACCCATTTAAAATTTATATAAAATAGAAATAAATAAAAAAATATATTACTATTTTAGATTTTTTTGTTCTTTATAAATAAGATAAATATTTTATATTTTTGATAAATTAATATTTTTTATATTTCAACATGATTTAAAATTGTATATATTAAAATAATTATATATAATATTGTGGTTGAATGTTTGGATGGTTATTGATAGAGTATGTAAAATTGCCGGTTGGGTTGAGATAGATATTGATGAGTTGGAGGAGAGATAAATTAATTAAATAATGAGATGGGTGGATGATTTGGTGGTTGGAATGGTTATGGATAAAGATAGACTTAGGGCCATTAGCTCTAAAAGTGAAAAAAGGGAGCAATATAGTAGTAGTAATAATAATTTTAAACCTCAAAAACATGTTCAATGCAAATTCTCTGTCCAACTCCGTTGGAATCAACCATAACGTCGCCACGCATTACACATTTACACCAATCCAAACGTAACGCCGTTTACAGTCCGTTAACACCCTCGGGGACATTTCTGTAATAATACACCGTAAGTAACACATACACTTTTTTAGTTTCCCCAAAAAAATAAAAAGAAGAAAAAAGAAAAAAAAGGAAAAGCAGCCTAAAAAAAGAGTAAAGAAAAAGCAATTTTTATCAAAGGCTTCAATCAATCAAGGAGCTCAACACTCACAGAGTCACAGTACAGATTAGATCTGCCCCCCTCTGCTTCTCTCGCTCACTCCAACCTTCTGTGCTCGACCAGTGCTCGTCTTCTGCAGATCTTGAGCCTTTTAGTATGTTCTGCCGTTGCTGAATTCCAGGAAATATAGTAGTTGCTGTTTGTTTCAGGTAATTGCATTTTTTTTTTGCAATTTATGCTGCATTAGGGTTTTTGTAAGCATGGAAATGGAACACTTGATTGCGTGCGCGTTAGTGTTTGATTTTTTTGTTTTTTTCTTGGATTTAATCGGATGGTGATGTGATGTGTGGGGTGGGGGTGGGGAATTTGTTGGAGGTTGGTGAGGAATTTTGTCTTAGAATTGTTCCGCAAGATTGATATGGCTTCTGCTGAGCTTAGCATTTTTGTTCTTATTTTGGTAGGGCCATACTCTGTTGTATGCTCGTAATAAAGAAAGGGAAAAAATGAAACATAAAAAATAATTGTGTCATTGTGTGGTTGGGTATTGAGTGGAAATGGAGTTGTATATTATTATCCAATCTGGAATAGCTGACAAAAGCGCCATGAAATACCGTGATGGGCAAGAACTGGGAACGTCTGAACTTCTGGAAATGAGATTTTTCTATTGTGCAATATATTAAATTAATGCTTCCTATCGGTTACTTATTGGTTGTTTGACTGATAATGCATGCATCTGGTGTATATAGTAACCAGTTTTAGCTACCATATTGGTTTTTGATTTTCCATGAATGATAATTTCACATTGATATGTTAAAAGCCCGTGTATGGACACGAGTTGTAGCTGATTTTCATGGATTGTGTTAATTAATTAATATCGGTTTGTGTTTCTGTGTTGCAATTGAATGATGACACATTATGTATAGAAAGTGAAGATTTATTTTCAGTTACTTGGACTTTTCAACAAAATTTACCATTAATGACTTTCACACGTGTGTGTTTTTAGAGTCTAATCAACTTATGGATGCTCTCATTCTAATTTTATGCAGGTGAGTTTCTGTTTATAGAAGGACATGAAGGAGTAGAAGAGCTGGAAAGTTGAGTTTGGATCAATTGTAGATTTGCAGGTGGCTGATACTACACACGAAAATTAGAGATTTGTCGTGTGGCGCCTCAGGGACCAATTTGTCATGGCATTGGAGCAGAATCGATTCCTGCATCCACACCAACCACCAGCACCGCGGGTACGTTGAAATATGATTCCGTCCGTTCCTTCCTTCACTCTCCAATCATTTGCTTGTCTTGTAGAAGGATGTACTCACCACCCTGCATCCCCTTTTGGCATATCAATTATCTTGCTATCATCATAGATCTTTTTTTCCCCCATGAATTAATTAATCTGAGCAGATACTAGAAGTCTTGTTCCTAAGAGTGTAAGTGATCATCGGGTTAGTTTTTTACAATAAAGGAGTACTGTTAAAGCTTTATCATGTGATACATATTAGCTTATTGATGGTTCCAGTGGTGGGGACAATGATGACCAAAAAACTTTATACTTTTATCATATTGGCAGCGTAAGCGATGGGGAGGTTGTTGGGGTGGAATGTCTTTCTTTTCTAAACAAAAAGGCGGAAAGCGTATTGTTCCTGCATCTCGTGTTCCTGAAGCTAATGCTCTATCGAATCAACAAAATGGACCCCAGCCCGGTGGGCTGCCAAATCAGATGATGGGAATTGCCATGTCTATTTTAGCTCCACCATCTTCTCCTGCATCTTTTTCAAATTCAGGCATGAATTCAGGCATCCCATCAACTGCCCAGTCACCGAACTGTTTCTTGTCTGCCAATTCTCCTGGAGGTCCTTCATCTACTATGTTTGTCACTGGTCCATATGCCCATGAGACACAACTGGTATCTCCTCCCGTGTTCTCAACTTTCACAACTGAGCCATCTACTGCTCCTTTAACTCCCCCACCTGAGTTGGCACATTTAACAACTCCATCTTCTCCGGATGTGCCTTATGCTCATTTCCTTTTATCATCTGCGAAAATGAGAAGCAATGATAAGAGTAATTATGGTGCTACTGATCTTCATGCAGCATATTCACTCTCGCCTGGAAGTCCTGCAAGCGCTCTCCGATCACCTATTTCTAGAGCAGATGGCCTGTCATCATCTTTTAACGAGAGGGAATTCCCTCCTCAATGGAGTCCTTCAAATCCTTCTCAAGAGCCTTTTTGCGGGAAATCTGACTCAAGCAGATTTCTTGGGCTTGAGGCAGTTGGTGTTCCTACTTCTCGTCAAGATACAAACTTCTTTTGCCCAGAGACATTTGCCCAGTTCTATGACCAGTCCTCATTTTCTAATGCTGTTGGTAGGCTAAGTATTTCCAAAGAATCAGATGCTTACTCAAATGCTGGGAGTGGGTATCAAAATAGGCAGAACAAAGTTAGCAGACCAGATACTGAAGAACTTGATGCATATAGGGCATCTTTTGGGTTCAGTGCTGATGAGATAATCACTACTCCTAATTATGTTGAGATTTCAAATGTGCTAGACGACTCCTTCAGCATGGCTCCTATTCCTTGCAGTAAACCTGTAGGAGATGGGCGTGTTTTGACTCCACAAAAAGATGGGCCAGAAACTGAGAGAAAACGGGAGTGCCTTTCTAGTTCACAGCTTAGAGATGTAGGAATGAACCATACTGACACTGTGCATTCAGGAGCAGCAGTTTCATTTACAACTATTGAAGGTGAATGATTAATTCTTTAGCTATATAACCATGCCTTTTTATTCATGGAATTTGAGCTAACCTGATTATTGTTTGTGATCTTTCTATTGTATAAATGAAGCTGGTATCTATCGATGCTATCAAGTATCAGTTATCTTTCTAAATCTGTCCACAAGCACTAGCTGTCTAATTTAAATAATTAAGATAAGATAGCTAGAGTTGTTAGCATGAAATCTCTACTCTCCCTTTTAATTTTAGTAGGGCAAGTTATGTTGCTTTGATCATGATGAACCTGAATAACAAAAACAATGCATATTTTATGGTTTTTCATCCTTCCCATTTTCCTATTTAGACAAATACAATGTTATTTATGTATCAGATCAAGCCCAACAGAAGCGATATGGAGAAGCCAGCCGAAGTTTGCATAATCTCAATGTTTTGAGCGATGATGATGACATATTCTCGAAGATGGGCAGTTCTAGAGTTGTCCGGACATATCAAATTGGGTCATCAAATTCAGATGCTGAAATCGAGTATCGGAGAGGGAGAAGCCTGAGAGAAGGACGTAGCCGGAGAGGAGAAAGCTAATAAGGATTTAATTTGGCCCAGAGTGAAAGCTGTCACAACAGAAACTGTTGCTAGAATATGCATTTGCAACTGTTGTGTTTGTGTTTCCTTGACTAATCGAACAGCTATCCATCCATCAAACCTTCGGTCAGTTCCTAGGGCCTTTCTTTTCGTGTGTGTGTGTGTGTGTGTCTGTGATATAATGTTGTGTGTGTATGAGAAGCGCCTTTTCATGTTAAGTTAGTAGAATTATGTGTCATTGGATCCTTGAGAGCAGCAAGTTCAGCTTGATCTATGGATCGGTTGTAGCTCATAGCAAAATCGAGCATTCGGTTTTTTATTCCTTTTGGTATGTAAATGTAAGTGCACGAATGGATTTGAAAGCTCTGCTGCTTGTTCTAATTTGAGAATCATGATCTTGGTTTGCTCTGGATTATGAATATTGGCCAAGTTTTTTCTTTTACAAGTGTTTTTATGGTGTGCACTTTCAAAGTAAGTATTGATATGTGGTTTAGTCTGCTTGAATTAACTCGTGTGATTCACCAATTTTGATATAGCAATTGAGCACGATTCGGTTTATATAACCTATCACCGAGAAAACAAGTTATGACTATGAACACACAAGTTAAAGACAAATTAAATTCCCCTATAAATTTTTTATATAATTTATTAGTAACATTGCTCATACAAAAAGTAGAGACAAAAAAAAAAAAAAGAAAAAAAAAACATTGTTTAGGCTTAAACTGCAGCAGCACGTTTGGGCAGCAGTACCTTGTGTCTTTGGTTTATAGGATTAAATCTCACTCCTTTCCTCATTGCCAAACAAAGTAATGCTGATAATACTACTATTACCATCAACGCACAAATTTGCTGCATTTGTGGCTCTGGCAAATATTCGATCACTTGAAACCTGGATCTTCCCTGGATGTAGCAGCCTGCATCCTCCAAAATTTGGCTGCTATTCTCGTTTTCTCTTATGGGATCAAGAACGAAGTCTATGGTGACTGCTCCGTCCCCACGTGCACAAGCACTCTTTGGTCTGTAGTCTGGCATTGTCGCAATAACTGCAAGGTAAACATGACAGAGAGGTACTCAGAATTATGGAGCTTTCTTTACCTTTTGGTTTTCGTTGACAGTTAATGTCATGTTGTCGATTGTTCTGGGGCTTGATGGTTAATCGACGATTGGCATAACGAAGTTACCTTCATATGTTTTTCCAGGGACTACTAATCGATGATAATCGGCGAGTGTTTTGCTAGCAGATATCTGTCAATGATAGGAAAATGAATCACAAGGTAATATTTACCACAAAATTGTAACTAATAACCGAACACAGGATAACAAGGTAATTGATCTATGGACCTAAACAGTGGTGTGATATGTCAATGTCCAAATGTGAAAAAACTTCAGATGCTAGGGAAGCCAAATGAGTTTTTTGATACTTCAAATAGATTCGTGAATTTCAATAGGTTGGGATCCCCACATTGGATCCTTGTTTGATTGAACTTCACAGTTATAAATGCATTATTAAGGTTGAGAAGCATTCATATATGTATACTCTGTCAGTAGAAGTTTAATAGCTTTAGAGACACAATCATATACCGTGTAATTTATTCCCCGGAGAGTTATCGATGCAGGCAAAGGTTTTCCATCCTCTGATGAAATAACTCGTCCATGTATTCCAGTCTGCATGATTAAGCACAAACTGTAATACAAAGAAAAATATAAAAGCATATACTACATGTTTCAGACTGTAAATGTATGAAATTACTCCCTCGGATTCCAGGGTACGGGGTACCTCATTACATAAAACAATTTTACAAACATCATTACTTATATCCAATTGATTGCAAATGTTCAACAAAGTTGTAGAATTTTGAAATTCCAATGCCTTGCTAGGTGACAATCCAAATTCCAAAGGGGTTAAATTTTCTCATTTTGAAAAGCATATTACCCTAATTTTTGTAGATTCTTTGACAAATGGCAGTTGGTTTTATAGAAACATCAAAGGGGCAGATGAGCAAAAGTACAGAGAATTCGCAAGACCAGAATGAATACAGAAAATTCTTTAAATAAAACAGTTAAAAACTATTTTAAACCATCTGCAAGGACATACCTCAACTAGACCTGCAACAAGGTTTAGCATGCTCATTTTATTATATTCCCATATCGTTGGAAGCTGCAAAATTGGGTACTCCAATGTGAGGCTAAGAAACAAATGCGTAATAACACAAAAGCTAAAGAGAGAGATCCAGCGTGAAATGGGAATTAATGCTGCCAACTGAGATTGAAATCATACATCAGTAGCATTAGGCCATTTATCATCGCTAATCTCCAAAGTAAGTTCGAAACAACCACGATGTATGTAATTCCAATCTTGCATGCCACCATAAATTGGATACCTGAAAAGAACAAACACTGGAATTCAGAAAGAGGGGGCAATTTTACACACATTCAGTAAATTGTGGGTATGGAATGAGGAGAATGAACATGAAACCATATCATATGAAAGGGCTCGTCAGTTTAATTTAGTTGCATGTATTACACACACGCATACCAGAGAGCTCCATTTATCATCCCTCCTGGAAATTCGGTGCTTTTAGACATATTGTAATGTGATCTACTATATATACTGGCCAAAAATCTGAAAGTCTCATCATCTGGGCATCCATAGTAATTCCTCCTGTATATGGTTGTATTATAGTGTAAGAAGGCCGAATGACATTGGATATTAGCACAAGTTCTTATATAATAGCACACATATCGAGCCTACAAATATATTCTATCAAATGATCGATTTCTAGTGTTTGAATCTCATTAGAATGGAATTCAAAAGGACCTAACATCAGAACTTACTTTTTATCTTCAGTTCCATCCCATGGATAGTTTGCTACAAGCGCACCCTGTGGATATATAGGAGAATAATTTATCAAAACCAAAATAATACTCAAAAATACCTAATTTTTTATTAATATTTTCAACGATTATTCGTGGCCTTTAATGAGCACATCAATCAACACATGGAGCCTAAAAATGTTTATATTTATACTGAATATATATAATCTAATTAATTCTAAATTTGACAGACTAAGTAGCCTTCATTGTTATGACATTCCCTACCCCTAATGCCCCTTTTATAAGGTTGAAATCACTGTTGCTAAATACTTGAAATGAAAAAAGTAGCATCAAGAAATTATGGACAAACAAGAATAATATGTCTATCTCGATATTAGTTGAAATTTGTGATTCAATAAAGTGATTAATTCTTTAGAATAACATTGTCAAGGTTTATAGAATGGCAATTTCATCATAGGTCAATACAACAATATGGATAAGATAGTCAAATTAGCTAAACAAACATATGATCTCCTAGTATGATATAAAAATCTGCTAGCAATATGAGCTTCAGGTTCCATCTAAGAGAGAAAACAATACCCCATGAAGGCTGGCAGATGCTGTAAACTCTATATCATCCAACCAATTCATGATAGCTTTGGTTTCAGGTTGCCGGAGGTCCATATTATCATTGACAGGAAAGAACTACGCCAATCATGTAAGTCAATGCTCTTAATAAGAAATTAGTATAATAGAAAAAAATGAGAAGTAACCATAACAAGATATTGAAGTCGCCTTATCTAAAGGGGAAGGAGGAAAACACACACAGTCACACACACACACACCCCAATTTACAACTTGCAATTTTTTATTATTATTTTTATTTTTTTTTTGTATATAAAGATAGCTAAAAGAATTATTTTATTCCTCTTAGGAATTCTGCAAGTCCAAGCATCGAGCTGCAAAAATTAATTTGAAGTGAAGGGATAGCGTTTATTCAACAATGCATGATGCAATGGTATACCTGGTCTGGAAAATCACGATTCAAATCAATGTCATTTGCATTGTTGCGTCGCCTCAAAGCAAAACCATCAGGGTTCATTGAGGGAAGTATATGAAGGTGAACATTATCCACGATCAAGGTTGCCTGTTTAATAAAACCATGTTATTGCACAGTGAGTGAACCCTGTACAGCCATGTTATTGCACAGTGAGTGAACCCTGTACAGCACACTTTTCTTTTTTTTTTTTTTTCACTTTTATGTGAGAGTTTTGAGTTCAAAGGGAATTCATTAGTTCCCATTGAAAGAATATTCCATACAGTAAAACGATCACAATTTAAAACACACAGCAACCCATGCTAATGATTTGATGGGCTATTTCACTCACATGCCACATTTCTTGAAGAATTAAATTCTTACTGGCCAGGTTACAAGACACTATACAAAAAGAATCAACTTTTGGCTGAGAATTACGAGCTGAATGATTATCCACAAATCCAGTCTCAAAGAAATATATTTCCAAATTGGGCAGACACTAATATTACCTTCAAAATTCTATGAAACTCAGGATAAGTGCCAAATAAGAAAATGCACTTTAATATAGAGGTTAGGAGTCAGGACACAGAATGTATAAAGTAAAGATTATTAAAAGGTTTATTACCAAGGGATCTTGCTTATAATTATCACAAATCCAGTTAGCCAGAAGCAACAGAAGCTCACGGCCTACAGGTTCATCACCATGTACATTTCCAATGAACTGCAATAAAAGGTAATTGAATTGATCATTCAGAAAAATAAAAAATTCTTCGGAAATTTACTGTTATAGTAGTTATCACCAAATTTATGGAGTGAAGACGCGAATAAAATATTAACCTCCTTATAAAGAATACTTGTCCAAACATTTCTTATAAATGATTCCGTTCAAATTAAAGGATGGGGTCAGGAGTCAGGACATAAAATGATTCAAAATACAGCAGAAAAAGAAAGTAAAGACAAGGACGACATGTTTCAAAAGTCAACCGAGACTTTCCAAAAAATTCAGCATCCTTCCTTAAAGCAGAAGAGCGAGACTGGACAGTGTAAAATGAAGAGAGAAGAAATGGTTTCACAAATTGTTTCCAACTAGAGATTAATGAACTTGCAATTTACATTCATTTGCTCAAAACAATTGGCAATGCATTGTATTCGAACAGATAAGTCATTTTGCAGTTTAAATTATGCTATGGAGAAGTTCTCGCCATACAAATGCCTATGCATCTCAATGGGTGATTCTTTGTAACTCAAGGTCATCTTTTGTCTTAAGTTTTCCATGTTCAAATCTCAAACCAAAATTACTATTTCTTTTAGAAGAATCTCAAGGAGTTCTAGGAATGCATTAAACATATCAAGTGTAAAACAGATAGAAGTTTACCCAAAGCTTAACTGTAGGTGTTTGCAAATAGAAAAAGCTCTTTGAATAACTTTTAGTTGTTTGACATCTTCAAACCACTAATATTGGTAAATGGTAATTGATAATTAGCTATCCTATTAGCTTCGTGAGGTTAAAGGCATTTATAGAAAAGTTAACCCAACATTAGGAAATAAATTTTTGGATTTTCTATATATTCGTTAGATATTCAGATCAAATACACGTTCGCTATTTTACCACACACTTTCATATTATCAGCTATTCACAAATGCTGTTAGTGGACCATAACCAGTTAACAGCTGACCGACAAACATGTTATGTCCTTCCATCCAGAGCATAATAACACAAGAACATCAATTATCTTCAACTCAGCCTTGAAACCTTAAACCTTCCATAGTTTTACCGCACTATCTATAATGAATAGAAACAAACATGCAACTGTTTTAGTTACATGCTGGATATGCTTTGAAACTTTACTCAACCAATATATCCAGCACATTAAGTAATACTTATATAAATTCATGATATTGAGTATAATTCACTGTCTTAGAAACGTATTCCGATACAGATTTTCCAGAGAGAAACCAAGCCAACGAACTCCTTTGAGGACCAATCCATTGGTAAAATTTTACCAGTTGTTATTAATTACAATAAAACATAAAATTTGCATCCATTAGCCCCAATTCTCTAACACACTTGTAGCAACATCTCTTTCTTCATGGTCAATCCAATCGATTTTATAGGACAGTGTTATCAGTTTGTAATGGCCAACCAACCTTCCAAAACCCCCTTATCATCATTAACTTATTCTCAATAATCAAGCCGTGGAACCATCACAAAAATATTTTGGCATGATAACTAAGCATGGGACAACACCTTGCCAAGAAGAGCTCTTGCGTATAATCCACATCTTTCAGTTTGAACATTGTAATTGTTCTTAATTTACACATTAAGAAAAACAACCTAGATCATCGTAAACCTCTAGAAAATGTAAATCTGAAATACATATTGATTGGAACCTGGACAAGGACACTCCAAACACTAAGGTAATTCTTCGATAACTATTCACACAAGATCATCAATATATTATTTCATAATCTTTCAAATTATTCTTCTGCCAACACTTCTAAGCTCCACGAAACATTGAACATTACTTTATAGGCAAGAAGGTTAAACAAAACTACAGGAAAAAATGATGGTCCAGTACCAGTATAATACCTTGAAAGCAGGCTCAGCCTCCTTTTTCCCTGGCATGTTAGATATCTCCATTGTCCACTAGAATCAGAAAAAAGAAGAACAAGAATAGTTCACATATGAATAGTACAGATGTTTGCAGAACAGAGTAACTAACAATTGAAAAACCAAGTGGTTATTTAAGAGAAGCAATCTTACCAGAGGAACTCCTAGCACACTTTTCCCTATACTGATTGTAAAATCACCTCAACGAGAGAAAACAAAATGCATCAGACAAATGTATAACCTTAAGAACATTAACGATAACAACACGTAACAATTGCATACATTCAGAATCGTAAATTTATCTTTTGTACAGTTATGCTTCTAGGAGCCTAGGAAAAATAATTAACCAGTATCACCTGTATATTCTTGAAATATTGCTACACCGCTTGTTAAATTTCTTCATTGCCTCCTCAAGATCAGAGTTAGTCATATACCCTTTCGCTAACTTTTCACTGCATGGAACAAGTACAAATTCCTAATTTTGCAACAAACTATAACCAATACCATAAACCACCATCCCAGAAAAGGAAGGAAGCGGCTAAAGCCAAAGAACATACAGCTTCTGAATGTACTCTTCTTCCAACCTCCTATCATTTTCAGCATCCAACAAATGCCTACCGGAACGCCCACCATCAACATATCCTGATGAAAAAATCAACGATCAACATTTCTACTAATTTGGATTCAATAATTAAGCGCAAGACTCATTATTGGATAAAACAAGGGAAGTGAAAAGTGATGATAAATTTTGTAACAGTATCATATCTGGAAGAATCCAGGACAATAAATGTTGAAAAGATCAACACAGCCAGTCAGATTTCCAATGATACCCAAATAATTAAACACCATCCACATCCCGTAACACGTTATTTAATTGTTCTCAGATTTATCCACACACACAAAATCATTCATTAAATCGATTTCTTGTCCTTTTACTTGAAATTGAAAAGAAACAATTGTGAATTGTAGCTGAAATCAGATCAAAGGGATACCTGAAGGGTGAAGGGCCGCGCCCCTGGCGAGGGAGAGACGGAAAAGTGAGAAGAGAATTAGAGAGATGAATAGGAAGAGCAGAGAGAGCGACATTTGGAAGTGAGTTTTTTCTTCATGGAATGAAGAATCTGCAAACGTATTTTTGGGGGGTATAGAGATGGAGACAGACAAGGACACGGAGAAGGGACAACCAGCTGCAGTTCGGCGGTCCGCCTCGGCCGGCCTGAAAAGACGGTCGTCGTCTATCGATCGATGGTTGAGACCACGTGACTATCACGTGTTCGGGGCTTCAAGCTAGACCTGGCAATATGGGTAAACAGGTCGTGTATGTTATACGTGTCAAGTACCTGTTTACCTGTTTGATCTGTATCTGTACACGACCTGTTTTTAGAATTTACCCGTATTTCAAAACCTGTACACGACCTGTTTCAAAAACGGATCACATGCGTGTCGATCTGTATACACGTGAATTTGAACATGTGGACACGCGTGTCGAATTTACCTGTGACCTGTTTACCTGTATTTTGCCTGTTTACTTCTATTCTACTAAATTATGAGTATCAAATTACTTTTTAAACTTTTAAAATAAAATATAAAATATTACATTCTCATAATTCAAATCTTAAAATTCCTAATAGACTCAGCAATTCATCTTCAAACATTCTAAACCCATAAACCCATACTTGAAATAATAAAAATATAAAAAATAACTTAAATAATTAATATTAAATACTCGGGATGTTACAATATACAGGTAAAATACAGGTCAATTCGGGTAAAACAGATAAACCTGCATTTGACCCAAATTGTATTCGTGTACTAAACGGGTCGACCTGTTTTGACCCGTATCTGTTTTTTGAAGACCCGTACATGTAAAACACAGGTCGTGTACGTGTCGTGTCTACGTGTATTTACCCATATTGCCGGGTCTACTTCAAGCTGGGGAAGAAAATAGTACTAGCATCACACCACTCATCCTCCTGCCTGGACCTCTGCTCCCATATCTGTTCTAGGAATTGGCACCGGCCTCCGCGTAGACATACATTTTCGGAAAAATGATAAATAGGTTCTTTTTATTTTCAAAAAATTCAAATCAGTCCTTTTTCTATTTTATTACCAAAACAGTCCTCTACAAATGCTAATTATGTCCAAATCAGTCCTTTTTCACTAATTATATTCTAATTGCTGACGTGGCAAGGGTTTTAATTTAAACCTGACACGTGTGCATAATATTAGTCATTTTTCTTTTTAGCGACATAGCCTATGCATTTTGGCGACACGACCAATATAACAAAATTTATGTGACAAACTTCAAATGACTCTAACTTTATTAAATGACATCCGATTTAGACGTTATTTATATGAAAATATATCTATTGAATGCAATGAATTCAAATGTCCTATCATATTTTACAAAGTCCAAACATATAAATATCATATTTTCAAAACAACGAGCATAAGGTATATTTTCTTTTGAAAATATGGTATTTATCTATTTGTAATTTTTAAAATTTAATAGGAAATTTAGATTCATTGCATCGAGTATGTGGATTTTCATATAAAGAACGTCAAAATCCGAGTTCGTTTGAAAAAGTTAGAGCCATTTGAAGTGCATTACTATTTTCAAAAACACAGTCTTTACATTTCAGCGACGGTGTCTATGTAATTCAGCGACGGAGCCTTTACAATTCAGCGATGGAGACTTTACAATTCAGTGACATAACCTATGCATTTAAACGACATAATATATACAACAAAAATTATATTACAAACTTCAAATAGCTATAACTTTCTCAAATGAGCTCGGATTTGGACGTTTATTGTATGAAAATTTATCTACTCGATGCAATGAATCAAAATATCCTATTATATTTTAGAAATTCAAAATATAAAAATATCAAATTAAGAGGAATGAAAGACTGGCGAGTGAAAGAGATGAATAAATATAATTTCTATATTATTATGACATGAATTGTGTCAAAAGAGAGATAACTTGTGCAATTTTTTTATATGATCTTTATTTAAAGATAGAAATTACTAAATTGATTTTGCAAATGATTTTATTACTAAAGGTATAATTATTTATATTTGACAATTCTACCATTTTTATTTTATGGTCATTTGATATTTTTGTATGATTGAGATGATTTGTATTGATGTACTACCATTGACGCTCATAGACACAAGTTACAAAGATAATTTGCGTGATTTAAGTTCCACACACTTTTGCCGATACATTAGTGTCACTGTTTTTTTTAAAAAAAGAAAGAAATATGAGACTCGTTAGAAATCAAACTCTTAAATATTGTTTTTTTTTTTAAAGAGCACTCTTAAATATTGTTACTTACTAAATTAATGGGATTTTCAATGACAACTACAAATACAAGAGTGTTTAGAATAATTCCATTGAGTCGTGGTATACTTCAACCTTCTTTAAAAAAATAAAAAAAAAAAAAAATTAAGGCAAACTTATCATAAAAATTTGTACAACGGCTCTGTCGGCTCATCAAAAAAAAAAAAAACTGTACAACATGGTTTTCAATTATCAATAAGATAATAGAGTTCTTGTACAGACTCATGCATCAACTGTACCTGCAGTTGTTCTATTTATGTTGTCTAATCCCATTAGTGTGATGTTTATATTGTCAACCCTTTTTATGAACATCGCAAATATACTACACATCACAAAAACAATCATTTCAGTACATCACAAAAAAAATTGCATTCATCACAAAGTTTATGAACATCACAAAAAAGAATTCTCTTCCCATTGCATGCAGTGCACACAGCGTGCATACTAGCCGCCTCCTCAATAAGTGATATTTGAGTAGCATTTATATGTAGTATAACAATATTATCATAACATGAACTACATTCATTGAGTTGTTCAAGAATTATAATAATATTTGTTGTGACATCCTAGAAACCAATGCCCTAAACGATATTTAAGTTTGTTAAACTAAATGTATTGTGCACATGTAGCAAAATTCAGTAAAAAGGGTTTTGAATCATCTCAACACCGTTGGTTTTAACAACTTATTTGTGATGATACGTTGATTGTGTTTGTCACAACTTTACAAAAACATCACATTATTTATGTATTGATAAAGATTTGTTCTTTCAATCATCACGAGTGTGATGATCACGTTATCTATCGTCCATTAAACTTGTTTGGACTGGACGCTATGGAGCTTGGTCTTTGAATTACATATATCATATATATTGTGGATTCGATTCCCCACCCGCCTTCTATCCACCTACTCCATCCGTTTCTAAATAAGTGTAACATAAGGAAATGTCACGGAATTTAATGTAAGGAATAAAAGTGTTTTAGTGAAATTTTTTTACCTTTAAAAGCATTTCATATATGGTAATGTAACATTTATTATGAAACACCCAAAAAAAGAAAGTGTTACACTTAAAAAGAAAGAAACTCCATATAGTGTTACACTTAAAAAGAAAGTATTTATTATTTTATACTAATTTATATAGCATGTGCTTATACTAGGGGTGTAAATGTGACTGATATGATCGTAAAATATTCGGGCTCGACTCGATCAAAACTCGACCAAAGCTCGACTCGAATTCGAGATCGGCTCGGAAAGTTAATAAGCCCAAGCCGAGCTAATCAATACTCAGATCGAAAGCTCGATAATAGGCTCGAATATATATATACATATCAATTATACATAGTAAATATATAATCTATTTATTACTCCTATAAATTTTCTTTTCTATTTTTTCTTTTTTATGGTTAGAAGTAGGAACTAGGAATAGTTTAATATATTAAATCTATTAAACTTCAATCATTCAAGTTTTTAAGCTCATTATTTAATAATTTGACAATTATTACTAATTTTATATATAGCTTAGTTTGGGAATGGAGACCTGGTCCAGTGGTAATGTCCCATTTATCAATCTTTTTAACTTATGTGATTTGAGTCCCTACACACATTCATTAGCATATGAGTGTCAATGTAAAAAAAAAACAAAAAAACAAAAAAAAAAGAAAAAACTCGAGCTTTATTCGAGCCTCGAGTCGAGCTCAAATTCAGCTTTTTTATGTCGAGCTCGAGCCGAGCTCAAGTTTTTAAAGCTCGTCGAGCTTCGAGCTCGAGCCGAGCCGAATTTTTACTTAATCGAGCCGAGCCGAGACGAGCTCGGCTCGGCTCGTTTACACCCCTAGCTTATACTATTCATTTAATAGCCTAAATAGATCATTTAGAAAAAAATAATTAAATGATTAATGAGTTATTTGTTGTTAGATATTCATATTGTATTTTTTCTAAAATATTTTATTGAATTCTCTTCTACTAACTTAAGAGTTAAGGGTGTATACTTGAGGTGTATTCGTTTAATATTTTTATGGATATTATCGTTGTGAATACAATAGCATTAAAATCGCGAAGACAGAGGGATTGACACCAAAACATAGAAGAGGGCGAAAATCGCGAGATTGTCAAACCCTCCGATGGCGGCAGCCACCATGCCTCAACCTGGCTTCGCGACCAATTACGCCGCCGCAGACCTCCCACCCCAAGTTCGCATCATCTCCGAAATTCTTGCCACATCTCCGGTTCACGAAATCGAGTCCCGTCTCGCCGCTACACTCATTAAGCCCACGCCCGACATTATCCAGCGAGTACTCAAATCTTCGTACAGCACTCCGTCGACTGCCGCCAAGTTTTTCCGATGGTCGGGGCTGGCTGAGAAGCACACCGCATACTCGTGGAATCTGATGGTAGATCTGCTCGGGAAGAACCAACTTTTTGAGCCTATGTGGGATGCAATTCGGTCGATGAAGAAGGAGGGCTTGCTGTCCCTGACAACTTTCGTTTCGGTTTTCGAGAACTACTGCGTTGCCGGGCGGTTTGACGAGGCTGTGATGACCTTTGAGGTCATGGGAAGGTTAGGGTTTGCTCATTTGTGCCTTTTTGTTTTATCGCATACTAGGATTTTTTTTTTTTTTTTTTTTTTTTTTTTTTTTTTTTTTTTTGGAACTTAGAAGAATGGGTTGGCATATAGCATTTGCCCAGTTTGATATTACCATCACTATATCTTTAGAACATTCAAGTGATTAAGTTTACAGGTACGGCATACAGCCGGATATTATAGCAGTAAATTCGCTACTGAGTGCCATGTGCAGAGAAGATAATCAAACAACGAAAGCACTTGAGTTCTTTGAGAGAATAAAAGCTAGAATAACTCCAGATGCGGACTCATTTGCCATTTTGTTGGAAGGGTGGGAGAAGGAAGGGAATGTGGCCAAGGCTAAACACACTTTTGGGGAGATGGTGATTCGTGTGGGTTGGAGTCCACAATATATGTTTGCTTATGATGCGTTTTTGAATACTCTTGTGCGTGGATCAAGTGGCGACGAGGCAATCAAGTTCTTGCAGGTGATGAAAGGGAAGAACTGTTTGCCAGGTTTGAGATTCTTCTCTAATGCACTTGATATTTATGTGAAGCAGAATGATTCTGCTCAGGCTATAATGATGTGGGATGTAATGGCTGGCAGTGGGCTTGTGCCAAATTTAATGATGTACAATACCATAATAAGTTTGCTTGCCAACAACAATGATATTGACAATGCCTTTCGGCTGCTTGATAGTATGGCATTAGATGGCGCCTTTCCTGATTCATTGACGTATAATATGATATTTGAGTGCCTGATCAGAAATAAGAAGGTGCGGGAAGTAAGAATGTTCTTCACTGAGATGATCAAGAATGAGTGGCCACCAACCCCTCCTAATTTTGCTGCTGCTATAAAGTTGTTATTTGAAGGCGATGATCCCGAGATTGCGGTGGAGATGTGGAAATATATGTCTAAGAACAATGTTTCTCCCCGTGATGATAGTGCTAACGCTGTACTTCTTGGTTTTTGTCATATTGGAAGGTTGGCGGATTTAAGAAGATTTGCGGAGATCATGATCGATGAAAGAATCATAATATATGAATCTACAATGACAAAGGTGAGGGATGCTTTCTCTAAGGATGGAAGAAGTGGACGTGATATCTATGAAAATATTTCAAGGAAATGGAAATCTGCTTATCTTAAGGTTTAGGTACTTTTTTGTATCTTCCGTAATGCTCAACATGGCATTGATGATTGCGAAAGCTTCAAATATATATTTGGTTTTTCTCTCAAATATCCAGTGAGTACTTTGCTTTCTCAAATCTGTCTTTTTCTGTGGTCTTTTTTCCTCTTGAATTGCCTTTGGCAGCCACAATTTATGTGTTTCTTTCCCTCCTTTTTTTATGTTTTGGTTTCTGAAGATAAGTGCATGAGCTTATTTATTCCACGATATGATTAAAACACTTTCATTGAGGATTCCACTTCTCACCTTATATAACATTCCTTTTGTTATTAAAGTGTTCATTTCTCCTCTTCTTGTTTAGCAATTAGCACAACTTTAAAATTCAATTTCTTGGGAAGCTAACCATATCTAATCCTCGGTTGACGGATTGGATTTTATTTAGTTTTTGAAATGTGCAATGTAATTTCGATGGATCGAAGGAACGACTTGTTAACCCATTGGTGAGCCAGACTTAAAGATATGGCGGTTGATCTGGGTACATCATGTTCTATTCTCTACCAAAGCTTTTGAACCTACTTTCTTGTATAGATGAAGTCCTGAAGGAAAACTTAGTGGTGCACCATTTCTGCTGAATGTCCTGATCAGCATTCTGGATGGATTTTGATGTGTTTATGTGCATTCCACTTCTTACCTTTTTGAATTTTATGGTAGAAGAATAAGTGCTGTTGGGAGCGCTTGAGTGGTCTAGATGTGTCAAAGTGTATAAATGGATGCACGTGCGAGAACTGCATGGTCAAAATACAGATTATACACCTTCGATTTTATAATGTTTGATTTTTAAAATCAGACTTGTCCAGCCCTTTCTCATGAACTGGCAGATTTGCACAGTGGGCTTGTGGTCTGTACATTCTTGGAAAATGAGTTGGCTTGCGGTCTGTCCCAATCTCATGAGCTGATATTTGTGGCTGTAAGTTAATTATGTCTTATTTTTTGCTTTGATGAACCACTACTACACTTACAGAGGATATTGTAATCTGCTGCTCCCATGCATCACCTCTTGTTCTTCTGGGGACCTTTACTTGTTAGCTTTGTCCTCAGTGGTGGTGTGAAGTTCTAGCTTTTGATTGTGCTCATGCAAAGCATGACGCATCAAAATTTAGTAGCACCACTATCCTTTGATGCATCTATTACAATTGCAAATTGCAAGTGCATTTCTACTGGACACCTTATCTTTTGTGGCCGTTGCCTAATGTGGTTTAAAAGTATGGACAACATGACTCAGCCTTATATTTTGCAACAACTTTGTTGTCCATCATAAACCACATCTCATTAGGAAACAATTCGGGCAAGATGATGTTGTCCAAAGATTGTGTTGTGTTATCTTTGGATCACGACATCAATTTTAAAGATAGTTGTGGAGGTATCCCCACAAGTATGGTAAAGTGGACGAGAAGGAGCTTGCCTTTTTGGAATTGAAAAAAAATAAAAAGTTTTCTAAATAACGCCCCATGATCTACTTCATTGACCCCACCAAGAAGCACCCTGGATCAAGAATCCACATCCACAAAGTGACGCTACCACCTCGATGTGCTTCATTGATGCTACTAAGAGGAAGTGCCCCCATCAAGAAGATTCTTCTACACAGATACATCCAAGTAGCACGCCGCTCCCATCCAATCTACTTCACCGGTCACCAACAATGAAACGCCCCTATCAAACATCTCCTACACGGATACATCTAAACAACACCGCCATCCCTGCCGAGGATCTAATAATGGTAGTGTGGCACCTACGCCGTGGCCCTGATCCAGGAATCTCTTCCCGTGATATGTCAAAGAAAAATTGTTGGCCGCCTATGAAAGTTGCAGTTTCCCCTCTCATTCACATGCAAACATGTATATTTGCACGCAGTTGGCTTGCGTTCTGTACATGTACATTCTTGGAAAATGAGTTGGCTTGTTGTGTGTCCTGATTTCATGGGCTGATATATGTTCATTGTAAGTTAATTATCTCTCTCTCTCTCTCTCTCTCTCTTATTTTTGTTTAAAATGTTCCCATTACCTCTTGTTTTCATTTTCAGGGGCTTAGCTCGTTAGTGTTGTCCTTTATTGGTGGTGTGAGGTTCTAGCTCTGATTCACGCAAAGCTTAGCGCATCAAGGTTTAGTATGACCCTTACCCCTTGACCTATCTATTAAAATTGCAAGGATCTTTCTTCGCGGAGTTGTCAAACAAGCCGAGCTAAGTACTCAATTTTCAAGGTTAGCTTTAGTTTTTAATTAGCTGAGCTCGAGCATGTTCATTAACGAGCTTTATTACCAATTTATCGGGTTTAACGAATTGATTCGTGTTGTCATTTATTTTTCGAGTATTAAAATGTGTTTAAGCTCGTCTTGTTTATTAAATAGACAAACTAACTTGGATGTCATCATAGGCGGATCTACTTAGACGTCTTCGGTGGCACGGAATACCACTCAAATTGATAAAATCAATTCTAAGCTAAATTTTTTTTCGATTTTGCTTGATTTGACTTTGTGTAATCACTGTTTTTTTTTTTTTTTTTTTTTTTGTGTGGTAATACCATTATAATCAATTATAACCTAGTATTTTTCAATAGTTTTTGTATTTTGACTACCATCCTTGATTTCAAAATAGTTTCCATCATTTTTGTGTGGTACTGGAGATTCGGTGCTGGATGTCATGACATATGGCATCATGATCCCCTATTTTCCTGAGGGGCTGGTTTCGAAAAATTGAATAAAGAAGTGTATTAATTATGTTTCTTAATTTTTGTTTCAGGAGGCGGATAAACTGGAGCTCAATAAGGAGCAAAGACTGCAGATAATGATATAGCTTGAAAATACCTGAAGAACCGGGGGCCCAATAACTTGGGCTCTGCATTGTTGAATTAAAGAAGGAAGGAGGACCTCTAAATGCACATGTGAATCAAATTAGCATAAAGAGGTCAGGAAGATGGACTCGGGGAACTACCACAGTAGCTGCAGTGGCTTGAAACGTCGCCAGAGGACTATCGGAAGTCCAAGGGAAAAGTCAACAGTCAACGGTCAATGCGGGAACAGTGGTCGGTCAACTCCGGAGTTCGTCGGTCAAAGGTTCGGAAGGTTATTCAATTTTAGCTAAGTTTTTGGATGCTTGTGTGGTTGACATTGGCATCTCATAAAACACAGCTCGTCACACAAGAAGAATGTGTCTCGCACAAGGAATGAATTTTGGTCTCGTGCGATAGAGTGCAACAAGTAACACCATCGCACATGACCGAACTTGATGCACAAAGAACAATAACCATCGCACAAGACTAGTTCGGTCATCCCAGATTTCTGCGGCCACTCATGTGCGACATAGGAGGATTATCGCACTATCGCACAAAGGCTTGTTCGGCCATCTCTCCCTTGTGCGATGGGCCTCCATACGACAAGCTCTCTCCCGTGCGACATGTGTGCCTATTGCACAAGGTGCATATTCGACCAAATTCTTCTGTGCGACAATCTCCGGATGATAGAGATCTCTGTACGGCAAGGCTTGGCTTGCTCAAGCCACCCCTAAACTAAAGCATATTTTTTCTCGTCGACCTCCATACGACAAAGGAAGACCTTCATACAATAGGCATGCCCATTTTTTTGTAACTTCCAGCTTATCTGAACAATGTTACAGTTGTATTTTGTGAGGGCGCTATAAATAGACCCTCTCCCCATCCTTTGTACTCACTTTTGCATATTGAATGAACAATATTTTCTATATCAAAAGTGATTTTGAAAGCACAAACCGTGCTCTCACCCCTTTGTGATTCTCTCTTGGACATTCACACCATTGAAGATTGAAACTTCCTTCAATGGCACTAATGGTAGATGCAGTTTTAGGAAGCCGTTTGTTTTGAGTATATCTCATTTTCCCTTGGCAAATACGGGTCCCCTTCTTCCATAAATTCCCCTATCCTTTCTTTTATTATATTATTATAGTTTGTGTTGTTCATCTCAGAATCCGTATATTGAAAATAGCAAGCATTCGGTCCATGGCACGAACCAAACTCGAGCTAATCCCGATCCGAACCGAGCCGAGTCCGAGCTGGTTCATCTATTTTAACAATTCTACTTGTTATTACGCTCTGTAGTTGTAATGTTGATTATTGTCAATTTATTTTAACAACTCTACTTGTTATTACATACCGTGGTTGTAATGTTGATTATTGTAAATTTACTTTTAATTGTAATAAATAATCCCAATGTGCCTCTAATATTTTAAAGTTTAACAAGGAAAAAATCTAAAGAGGGCTTAAGGTGAGTGCTAGCTCGAGTGCTCGACCATAATTATAACTTATCCCTCAATCTCAAGTTCATTGAACCTTGAGCCTGAGTATGAACATTAAGTTTTCACACAAACTAGAGCACTCCAGTACTTGACTTCGACTTGACTGGACTCGTATATGCCCCTAGTTAAAGTTGTACAAGGAGTGGCACCAGTGCCATTGTGGCACTGTTCTCTATGATTGCCAAGAGCGCATGGAGTTTGCATCTGACTATGCTCTTTCATTGCGGGAGATGATGTGTGACATGTGTCTCATCCTGTGCTCTTATGTAAATCCAGCATTTCATCTGTTCGAATTCACTCCTGGAACTTGAGTCTCATTGGAATCAAAACAAGAGAAGCGCATTTAAACAAGGAGGCATTGCAGAAATAAAAGCTGCTGCACATCAACTGGGGCTTATTATTTTGGTTATACATGGCCCTTTAGATCTCCAGTTTGGACATGGTAATAATACAAGATTGATCCATGTGAAGGCAGCCAAAGTCAGTGGATTGCAGCTTCAACATTAGCTTATCAAAAAAAGTATGCTGAATTGATAGTCTTGAGGTCTATTATAAATTACAAACTACTGTTTTATCTTAAAAAATCTCATTTTCTGTGCTTTGTTGGATGCAGTAATGCATGTTGGCATTTTCAGTGGATTGCAGCTTCAACATTAGCTTATCAAAAAAGGTACGCTGAATTGATAGGTTTATTATAAATTACAATCTACTGTTTTATCTTAAAAAAAATCTCATTTTCTGTGCTTTTGTTGGATGCAGTAATGCATGTTCGTTCAAGCTATGTGCAGATTTGGTGCTAGCAAGTCTGATGTCTCTCTACCTACTTGCCTCTGCATCTTGTCTTTGCCAGTACAATATAATTTGGATATTTTTATTTTCATTTCACCTGACATTTACTTCAGAATATGCTGCCGTATTCATGTGAAATTAGTCTATTCACATCTTGGCATTTTCAGGATGTGCATAACGAAATGAATGCTGCATTTTTCGAACATCATAATGCATGGGGAAGATGTTTCGATTATTACTTTTTCTCAAACTGTTAATTGCAGGTATGAATCTTTAAAAAGTTGCAAATTTCCGACCTCTTTCTCTGGAACATTGTGTTTTAAGTTCTTTACATATTTTGTTTCTTTACTACTTATTTGTAAATTAATGATATTTAATGTGTCTGAGCATAATGATTGACATTTGGGCTTTTATTGGTCTAGTAGACATAACCTAGATTTGCTGGATTTTATTTAATATACATATGTAGATGGTCCATAAATATTTGTGTATTATTGAAAATTACAATTACTTGACGCTTGATGTTCGGTATTCGATGCGCGACAAGTATTCCATATATGTCTTGACTTGAACGGTTGAACCTAATGTCAATTACTAAAAAACTCGAGCTCAAGTTGAATTTTTGTTGAGATCGAGTTCAAGTTGAGTTTATTGTATCCTATTCATTAATCATACCTAGTGTTGTTTGGAAAAAGTATATGAATCACTGGACAGACATATGTCCCAACTCCCTGGTTTTTTGCCTTAACCAGATGAAAGATTCTACTCCACTTAAATCCCTATGTTGGGTTACAGACTTGAACATTTGGTTGGAAGCTACTGAGGGAAATGAGGTCCTACTGTAAAATGATGACAGAGAACTGGAATAGAACCTTTCTTCACTTGTTGATAGGTAAGGTGAAACTAGGAAATTTATAAACTAGCTGTTTATTTTTTAGATATGCATGAACTCTACCCTGGGAAAGAAATCACTGCTGCAAAAGGAAAGTATAGTCCTAAGTATTTTTAAAATAAATACTTCCTCTGTTTTTTATTGTTTGCTAAGGACCCCACCCAGCGCGCAGTCCAATGCGCATTTTAAATCATTAATAACTCAAATTCGCTACAAATAAAATTTCTAAAAGTTCATATTTAGAAACTACAAGACGATGAATCTAACAAGATCCAACGTAGCTATATTTTAATTTGTATAACTATGATAAAACTTTAAGTCAAAGTATGTGTGGATAGTGATAAAAAATCAAATGTAGCAAACATTAAAAAACGGAGGAAGTATGAGATTTGCAACTACAAACTGCAGGCACACGGATATTTTCTAGACCTAACTCATTCATTCATAACTGTATGTACATGAAAGTTATAGTTTAGACATATTTTACATTTTCAAGTTTATCAATTGATTCACTAATCACTACTATAGTTTTTGGACCCAGTGCGTTAATTTTATGACTCCTTTTCTCTAGTTCAATTTTTCTATTACAATTTTACCGTACATTTTGTCTTACTGGTGTCGCATGGTAGAGAATTTCAATCTCGGTTGGGCTGTGTTTAACTTTGGATAAGTGTTAAATTTTACAGGTGGGGAAGGCATACTATACAGTACTGTACTGAAATAGTGAAAAATACTCATTTTTTTAAATTTTTTTTTTTTATTTTTTTTTTTAATTTTTTGCATAGCCGTAGCCTGGAAATGGAAAATACTCATTTAGGAACATGAACGATGATGGTATCTTTAGTCTTTACTTATTCTTTGATTTCACACTTGATCTTGCCGTTGGTCAGCTTGCAGGTTTTTCTCAGGTGTGCATTAAGATGACATCAGGATGGTGACTCTTTGGTGCATCGGGCCCTTTTGCCCGCTTCCTTTCAGGACTGAAGTTGGTTTGGGGAAGAATCGATTCTAAACTCGTGGCAAGTCTACTTTCTTTGGCCCGCCTTCACTCGACTATGTTGTCTCTGCCGCAGCATTAATTGCTTACACTTCCATGTACTTTTGCCTTCCGGTCTATAAAATAAATGATAACACTATTTACCTTCCAAAATGATTATAATACTACTGCTGCATAATTCATAAAGTTTGGTTTTATAAAAATTTAGTTTTCTATTTTTTACATTACGGCAGTCTGGCATTCTATCCTGTGCAATGGATATGTTCATATGTATGTGTATGGCCTGCACACACACACACATCCTCTGTGTATTTCGTAACATGTAGGGATGTTTTCTTTCAGTAGTGCATTTACCTGAAATGGGTTCAGAGGAGTCGATGGGAATTTGGGTTCATCATCTCCTTGTTTTTAATATCCTCCTTAATATCCCCTTTAGATGACGAGCTTCCCTTCTTTTAGATCTTCGAGCTATTGATGATTCAATCTTTTGATTAAATACCAATACTTTAAGCATGTTTCTAGTTTCGTAAAATTAATAATCAAATTTTGTGTATTCATTTTGTTGTTAGCTCTTCCCTCACAGATAAATGCAATTCACTTTTTGGCTCTGTAAAAAGTTGCGAATTTCCGACTTCTTTCTCTGGAACAACGTGTATTTTCATTAGGATAATCTTGTTTTATTTTGTCAAGTAAATTGGACCAATGAATACAACAACAAACTTAAACAAATAATGCCTGGCCCCGGAGAAGCCTAGGTAAACAATTACGATCTAGACCCAACTGTATAGTGCCCATAAGGAATAAATAATTTAAACTCTATATTGGGCAGGGGCCCAAAAGACATAAAAGATTTAAACTCTATATTGGGCAGGGGCCGCGCGAACGCAGGCCCCCACTACCACAAATTATGACGTAGGCTCGACCACTTGGGCCGACCTTAGGCGGGCGCCCCTCCGGAGTGCAATGGAGGTCGCCAACCTAGGCCATGGGCCTTACGGATCGCCCATTGACCCCGTCCAGGTAAGTATGGAGCTCAATGCCATTCCCCTTTTATTTATAGTGCTCATCCTCTCTCATCCTTTCTTCTGCTTACGATGTGGGATGCCGAATCTGGCTTCCCTATTCCGCATTCTCATCTTTGCAACCCCATTTTCGTTCTTCTGCCGTCGATTTTTTATTCGAATGGGAGAATTCTGGCATTATACTTTTTTCACTTTTTTGCATTTCACTTGGATTCCAAGTGTGTTTTTGCGCTTCTCGTTCGCAAATTTTAATATAGCTATTCTTCAATTGGCTCTGTTTTGTTGAGGGATTTGGAAGGGCTTTGGGAACGGGCACCTGGATCGAATCCAATTTATTTTGGGGTTATTTCTGGTTTTGTTTTCCGTCGAATTTGGGTCATTTTGGCATTCATTCACACATGGACAGCATTATCTGAATTTTGGAGCCCTAGATGTCGAGATTCCTAGCCAAATTAATTGTTGGTTTTGAGGGTTTAGGGTTTTGTTGGATCGTGAAAGATTTGATATTTCAAAATTTTATGCCAGCTGGAGTGTCCTTGAAAGAGCAGTTTGCCGTTGTATTTTCAAAGAATTTGACAGGTCTAGAATTCTCCATTATAACATGATTCTTCTGACGCATTTGTATGATATCGGCGAATATCTGGACTAACAAGCCTATGTTTCTGAGTATATGTGATTTTCTTGATGCCAGAAGTTTGGTGTTTTTGTCTAATTTCTTTTAGTTTGGTTTTGCTTGTACCATTATGCAATTTATCTTCATGATCACCATGATGCAATGTGGCTACCATGTGTTCCCTAGTAAATGTGAGATATTCATATTTGTTGAGTTCTGGTAAGCATGGACGATTTTAGATTTTTTTGAGTAAAAATTGAGCTTTTTGCACGGTGTTCATTAATGTGATACCTTTCTGAGATGTGCATCAATAAGTTCGGAACAAGATTTGTTATATGGTTGGTTGTTTGGTGCCTGAACCAGAGAATTAACACCATAACTATTCAAAGATAATTTCCTCTATGATAAGCAAATGGAAAACAACTTACATGAATCTGGAAATGCTCTCATAGCCATGAAGAACAGAGAGTTTCTCTACAATCAGGTATTATTCAGGTGGCCCCTTTAATTCACATGTATGGAGAAATGAAGATTGTATGGTTCAATATATAGGCTGGATTTGGAAGGGCTATGCGATGTAGTCAGAGAGTTTTACAAGCCACTGCAGGTTTTGATTTCACAAATGGTTAATTATGTCTCCTCAGGCAAAGTTGCAAAGCTTGAGAAGGACAACAAACTGAAAGAGGCATTAGAAATCCTTATTGGATCAGGGAAATGAAATGTGGTGCTTGAAAGAAAATCTTCAGAATTACCCTCGAAATTGCTTTGGAAGCTGGGGGTTGCAGATGAAATGGAGGTCTTATTGAGAGTCTTTTCTTTAACGCTGTCGACACATCCTATTATCCGATACTTCTCCTTCCAGGTGTCGTGTCTGTTTCATTTCCTTTACTAGATCAATGAGCCGTGTGTAATTTTCCATCATCTTCAAGAGTTTGATGTAATTAGGTTCGGTCTTCTGTGTTCTGATTCTTGCAGGCAGCCGGCGGCCGGTATTGCTGCAGTGTTTCCGGGATGGTTTAGACAATGACCATCATACATCTGGAGCCCCAAAAGAAATTAACTAAAAGGTGGCATGGTAAGTACATGGTGTCTATTACATACAACAAGCAACAAAGGCACATTCTTTGCACTGCATTTTACATTTGATCAAAAATTGAGGTTGGCATTTTTGGCGTGCCTCAGAAATAGTCAGAATCAAAAGTCAGTTTCACACTTCACCGTGGGCATATTTTCTTTTAAGTTTTAAATGAATTTAAAAAAAAAGAAAGGCTTCAGAAAAGATATCGAACTTTGCCAGGGAATTAGTGAAGTAGTAATTGAAGGAAAGGAAGATGAGTTCATTATGACAGAATACTAGTAGCCCTTTTGCTAAATATCATCAGGCCCTCTGTCGCATCATATATTTCATATTCAGCCATGCATATTATAATATTTAAATTTGGGGTGATTTTTTTCTCTCGAAATTTAATTTTGAATATTAATATTCTAAAACTCTATTATCTCTAGCATTCGCAATAAATACTGTACAGCTATGGGTGGATATTTTTTTTTATTTTTTTTAATTTCAATTTCATTGTGGATGCTTGAGATGGACCCAATTCAACTAGTAATTTTTTTTTTGGAGAAGCTATTGAAGGTCTGGAAAGGATGGTGGGAGCCCATCCCACACAATTACAAAGGGGAATTAAAGGGAGGGATAGGGGGCCGGTGGGAATCGAACCTCCAACCTTCCGTTGGAAGTCAAGGGACTTAACCGCTTGGGCTAGGTCCTCATCCCAATTCAACTAGTAATTGATAGTTGATACTTCCTCTATTTTTTTTAAAGATAGATACATTTGTGAATATGACACTATTCATACAAACACTTTAACTTTAAGTTTTATCATAGTTATATAAGTTAAAATATAGCCAAGTGAGATCTTATTAGATTCCTCTGTCTTGTAGTTTTTAAATATCAAACTTTTAGAATTTTTACTTGTACCAAATTTGAGTTATTAATGATTTAAAATGTGCATTGGACAACGTGCTGTGTGGGTCCGTAGCTAAAGGTGTCGAAACGGGCCCGCGGGGCGAAACGGGCCGGCCCGCGCGGGCCCCTGCATTTTTGCGTGCTTGAACGGGGCGGGCTCAAAATGCCTAGGCCCGACCCGCCCCACACACGGGCTACGGGTTTTGCGGGCCGGCCCGCGGGCTTTTCAGATAAATATTATTAAATTTATTTTTAAATGTAAAAAATATAAAGTTGTGAATATTTTTTATTGTATAAACTAAAAACAAGATATAAAGATTTATAAATGAAATTAAAATTATAAATAGTTAAAGTGTGTATTTTTTGGCATAATTATTTACTTTAATAGTACGTTTGTTGAATAATTCTTTAAAACTAAATTTATTCTAATTTGTAATATTAAATGGGTGTATTATATTTTAAAAATATAGTATTGGACAAGACAAAAAATTTATAATTAATGACTGAGTTGATAAAAATATTGTGTCTGACGGTCGAAGTCTTTAGGAGGTTAATCTATTTTAGCAGTGATTTTATATTTTAAAAGTAAGATAATTAACAATCAAACTATAATATTTAATAAATAAAATAAAAAGGAATTTATACTTAAAAAAACTAATATGAATAATATAAAGAAGTAGAGAAATATTAGAAGATATAGACTATTTGTATAACAATTTGAAATTTAATGTGTAACCAAAATTTTTATTTATGTTTGATGACTTAATGAGTTAGTGTTAGACATTGAATAATTTACCAAATAAATTAATCAATATTCAAAATCTAGTAAAATGTAAAAAAAATAAAAAAATAAAATCAGGGCAAAGCTCGCGGGCCGGCCCGCCCCGCCGCGGGCCCAACCCGCAAAAGCCCGCCCCACCGCAGGCTATGCCCGTTTAGGCCCGCATTTAAACGGGCCTTAAATTCTTAAGCCCGCCCCGCATATTTTGCCTTGCGGGGCGGGCCGGCCCAACGGGCTCGACCCACATTGACACCTCTATCCGTAGCAAACAAAAGACAGAGGAAGTATATAATTTAGGCTTTGTTTGGTAAATAAATAGACTTTAGAGTTTAGAGTTTGGTTTCGAAGATTAGAGTTTGGCTTCAGATATTAGAGTTTCCAAAACCACGATTTGTGGAGAAAATCAGCGATTCCAAATCTTGTTTTTCCGGGAAAACAAACAGATATGAATCTCTTAGAGTTGGGAATGGGCTTTTAGCGTTTGGACCGCTTATTCCAAACGGGGCCTAAACCTTTTAAACAACGCACTGGTAGCCAAACCGGCCCGGTTTCAATTGTGATGGAACCGGCCAGTGCGTTGACGGTTCTGGTTGGGGGTTTCCCAACCGCAACCGGCCATCTCGAATTCAACCCGTGCTTTACTCACGGGGAAAATTTTATGCCAAAAATTTAAATTTAATTATTATTTTACAGGAAATAGTACCCATGTTATAATTTTAATAACTTACTTCATGCAAGGTTGTTAAGATCGGGATCCTATATGGAATCGTTTTTCTCTTTGCAAGATCGGGATCGTAGGATCGAATCGGGATCCTAAGATCTTATGAAATTGCAATAATGGATTAACTCAATTATGCATACTAACAAGTAAAAGTACTTCCTCCGTTTTTATTTGTTTGCTACGGACCCACATCGCACGCAGTCCAATGCACATTTTAAATCGTTAATAACTCAACTTCGGTACAAGTGAAAATTCTATAACTTCCATATTTAAAAACTACATGACGAGACGAATATAACAAGATCACATTTCACTATATTTTAACTTGTATAGCTATGAGAAAATTTGAAATCAAAGTAGTTCAATGAATAGTGACAAAACTTCAAATGTAGCTAACAATAAAAAACGGAGGGAGTATTATTTTGTGTGTTTATGAATCTTGTAAGTTAATTAATACAATACAGTATAAAAATATTACAATTAAACATAAAATATTTCCACATACATACATATTATGTTTTTTTTTACACATCATACATAAGGAATACAAGCTCTTAAGTTTAAAATTAAAATAAACAAGTTATTTTGATCTCAAATCATAAAATACTAGAAAAATTTTATGCGTTTAAGAGGGTAAGATCGTAGAAGCGTTTGAGGGAGTATGACCATAAGATAGTAACATTCTACTATCAGGATCGGGATCTTACGAATTTTAAAATCCTATAAGGATTGGGATCGTTTTAGAGAGGTGTGACCGTAAAATCGTAAGATCCTAAGATCAGGATCGGGATCTTAACAACTATGACTTCATGTAAGAAATTTTGTTAATAAATGTATAGTTTGTTATATGCTTCAACTGCAAGAAAAACCAATAAAACATTTCATTGTTTAATATATTTTTTTACATTTTGCAACATACTGTGCAAAACTTCTTTATACACAATATTTTTGTTTTGATTATTACTGTATTCACTATCCTATCCACAAAACAATAATATTGGTGTCATTTTTTCATAGAAAAAAATTGAATCAAATAGTATGGATGGAATTTAATATATATATATATATATATATATATATACTAGAACTCGTATTTCGCGCGCTACGCCGCGCGATACGTTATGTGTATTTTTGCTTGAATTGGATGTTGAATATGGTTGAAGAGGAAGAGGCTAGCACGTGGTATTAGTAAGCATTTGTTAAATTTTATTAGATAAATAAAGCTTGTAGGCTACCGGAGGGATATTGTGTTCCATTTCTTAAGTTTGATCACCTCTGAGAACTCTTGATTTAAATTGAATCAATAGATACAATCCCAGTCTTGTCTAGATTTAGTATCTGCACCATAATGTCAGTGGTTCTTTTGCCAACTTTGTACTGCTCTGGTGCTTTACTTGTCCCTGCAAAACAATAGTTTGCTTTCAATTTCTAAAGTAATAAGACAAAAATTGTTCTAGAAAATAAGGCATGTACATTTCTCTAAGAGAAAATGTTAGTATTACCTATAACTTGAATTAAGCGATACAATTCTTGTGTATGGGTGCTCCCAGAAATTTGGATTCGTAAAAATGTTCCAATGACTTTAGAGGCATACTGGTAAATGCATAAGTGGCCCCCAAATTCCTTTAAAAATAAACATATGCCATGAGTATAGCAGAAAACAAGAACCAAATTCAATTTCGACAAGTACATATAAGGTTTTAAATCAGTGAAATTGAAGTATTCATGGGACATTAGTAAATGTAGAGGAATAACCTTCAGATGTCTATGGAAGACTCCTCTGCTATGGCAGTAATGGCAATAATCAATAGCATGAATAAGCTGCTCAAAATACGTTCTCGTTTCATCTTCCCGCATCCTTCAATGATTTACTTTGACAGGTCATCATTTCAGAAACATAAGTCTATCAAAGATGATTTCACTAAAATTGAGGGCAATTTTAATGAAGAGCATCATACACCATGAACATCATCTTTGCATCATTCAGCCTGTTTTCTTTTCTCCCTCTAAGCGAGCAAGATCCACCAATGCAGCCTGCCATAGAGATAAAGTTCAGGCATACAGTCATTTACGTTGCTATCAGTGCAATTAGATGGTTGAAGCATTCTCATTTGCTACATTATTTAAAAGAATACCGAGTCAATTCCAAGCACACACGTATGCCACATTTCATAAGTTGTCAATTATTCACATAAAGAAGTTAGTCCATATTACAAGGTGCATAAGGTCATGGTAACCATGGAAAAGAGCCTTCAGGATTTAACCTCTACAGATGGATGAAACCTACCAAGTACAACAAATAAAGTAAAATTACAATTGAAAAGCACCAAAAGAAATAATCACGATCCTTAACAATTTAAATGAATTTTTTGCTAGCAATTAAACATGTTTACCACGCAAGAATCTCCAATTTAACAAATCTTGGGTAATCACTTGTCTTCCAAGACCCCACATTAGCGGTATTGCTTGGTTGGAGAAGAATAGAAATACAATTAAAGAAATAGAAGTTAGTGAACTTCTAAATATCTGCATCATGAACAAAATATATTACTGCACAATTGAAGATACCATAAACTCCAAAGTACCATTAGACAATAGAAGGGTGAGCTTTCTTTCCTTGATTAAATATGTAAAGACAGAGTAACTTGATCAAACAATGACAGTGCATCCTGCAAAGTGTGGGTAAATAAGACAACTCAGGTGGCCATTCTATTCATTGGACACTTATAAGTTTTTACTATGTTGTGGCCAAGGATCTTTATACAACGAATTTTCCCAAAGCAAAATACCACATAATACCTGAGCATTGAATGGCCAAATCGGCTAAGCACAAGGAAATGATGTAAAAGATACAAAGTAAACTTACTGCACCAGCAATAAAAGAGGAGGAAATGCAGCCCTGGCTGAAGAGATATCCGTATTTACAAAGAGAGATTGTACTAAAAAATCAGCACGAACTACAACAGCTTCCAGAACTGGCGGTGTATGTGCAGTAGGATGACACGAACCAAATGAAGCGACAGGTGACATTTTCCTACAAAGCAATGTGTACGAGTATGGGCACTGTGGATAACATGGGACTACTGTACTTCAAGTTAATTGGCCATACAGTTGTCCATTTGCCCCACACACTAATTTAACTTGTTAAAGGCTGTAAAGAAGTGTATGTAACGAAAAAGGTTTTTACATAAAATAAAAATTAAAAAAATCATGTCAATAGGTGCTTGCTTTTAAACAGTTTGACTTGTCTCAAAACAAGATTTTGTATATAAAAAGTTCAAATTAATTTAAATTTTATTAATATGTCAAAGAGATCTAAATATGTGGTTTGTACCATCATTGAGCCTTTTAATAGGAAATATCATTTAAATTATATAAGTTAAACCAAACTTCTTTATAGAAAGCAAATAAATAGCAAAAAAAAAGCCCATTTTCTCTAAACAATAGCTATATATTGTAATACGTCAAGGCATGGAAGGCAAGGCAGAACAGACATGGCAGGGAAACTACTGAAATAGCATGTATTGAGCAACTGGTACTGGAGTCACCGATAAGAGGTAGTTCATCATGTTATGGAACAAGTCGGAGCAACAACACTATCTGTTCAAAAGTACATAAAAAGTCCAAGCTTGCATGAGCTCAAGATGGATTTGATCTCTTCAGGAGCTAAATTAAGAAATTCAACCCAACCACTACCAAGCAAATAATAAGCAGTAGGCAAGCACTAGCTTAATGTACATATCAAGAAAAAGAAAAGTAAGCAGCTGTGAGAATGTGCACAAACCTTAAATCCTGATCTCCAAATTGCAATTGCAACAACACGAAACTTGGGATAGTCCTTTAACTTTGAGATAACATATGATCTCCCTATCTGTTTGAAAAGGTAATAAAATATAGAAGTGTGTATTCAGTAGCCCAATGATTAATCTTTGGTAAAGTTAATTATTCAAATTCAAAAAAGTTGAGCAGCTATTCAACATTAAATAGACTTACTGTTCTTCCAACAAGGAATGCAGCGCCAGCACCAATTGTAGCCCCAATGGAATCAGCAAAAGAACCTACAGGCAATCCAAAGAGATAACCGCCACCAAGCTGAAAAGGCAGTAAATTGCAGATGGGTTTCACTTCAACCAAGAATTGGTACATATATCAAACAATTATAAAGTCAACTAAATAATTTGTAAAATATTTAGTTTAACAGCACTACACAATATAGAGTCAGAAATAAAGATAATAGAAAGGATAGAGCAGTTTCAACAAATCTGGAGTACTGTCACTATGGATTCAGATGAAAATCAATGAAATCTTGTATAACCTCTGAAGAGCATCGAAGGAATTCAGATTCAGAAATATGATCAATTTATGTTGCAGCACTTGATTTCTGGATCGGGGTAATCAGTTATGAAGGAATTTTATTAGTTCGTTTTTGCACTTTTTGGCTGTGGTTGGGACTTAGGAGGAGACTCGAGAGGATATCTTGTTATATTAAGTCAAATCCTGCAGGCTGTAATTTGACACATGAAAATAATAAACTTCGAATCAGAATTACCTAATCTTAATGAAACGGAAACAGAAACATGATCCGATCAGTTTCGTACCAACCTCCAATCAAGAATTTAAACCCAAAAAAAGAAAGCTAGAATGAAACCCGACAGCTAAAGAATAGTGTCGAGGAACCTACAGCCCATCAGACAACACTTCAAAAAACAAACTCATATGACACATTCCACAGGCAGCATCCAAGGCCAAAACTATAAAGCATTGCAGCAGCATAATCTAAGATCCATGAAGTACAAAACGAAAACATTATTTCCAACAACACCGCAGAAGCGAAAAAGCACAGAACCCGAAATTAAAAGCCCTAAAACCCCAAAGTCTCCAATACATGTTTAAAACAACTAAGCTCAAGGACTGGGGTGCAAGTCGTAACCCAACAAACAACCCTAAATCACAGTCTCGAATTGAAAATCCCGAAATTAAACAATGAAGCTATAAGATTTAATACCTGAATGATAGCGGGAACAGAGAGGGAGGAGCAAATCCTTGGGGTTTGTAGTCAAGCGGCTCGCCTGGACGGGCGGCGCTGTACAGAGAGCCGGCGGTGATGGACAGCGGAGCAGCGATGGGGCAGCGGCGGACGACGAGTAGAGAGGCCTGAAGGCGCTGGAAGGAGACACGGGCTAGATGGCGGCGCTAGCCTTGACGACCGTGAGGGCAGCGCTCGTAGAGGCAGCGGGGGAAGAGAGGGTTGGGGCACGAGATCAGGAAGGGTCGGCGGAAGTGAGTGCGGCACCGCGTCTGATTTGCGAAAGGGATGACCGAGCCAAAAGGGCAGCGGACAAGCGAGACCGCCGGCGAGCCAACAGGATGGCTTAAGAGCAATGGAGAGCGAAGGAGGTGTGGGACGATGGAGAATTGTGGATGATGACGAGGGCACCAAATCACTTGCGGCTTCAAGCAGATTGAAATTGCGAAACCGGGTCGGGTGTAAAATTGCACTGTTACACTGTAGTTTTACTGTTGTACTGTAGAAACTATGCGTGGCATATATAAATATTAGATATATATATATATATTTAATGGGCCTTAACAGTGGTCCGAGGAAAAATCATCAGATTACAAAGAGCAACTTTCAAAAAATATAGCCCAATTATATCAAAACTTTAAAATTTGTACCTAAATTAATATTTTGGCAAAAAATAGTCCCGGACTTTATATAATATTAGAAATTAAAACACTATACTTTTCCACCTTTGTATTTTCTAAAGATCCATTAGCTTTTTAAAAGTTTTATTTTGACCTCAACAATTTGAAAACAATATATTTTGATCATTAAACTTCCAATTTATATTTTAGTCATTTAGGATAAAAAATTATCAAAACATACATAGTGCAAATAAATGAAATTTAAGTTTCCAAATAAAAAAGTATAATAATATAAGAATTAATTACAATTATAAAAGTATAGTAAATGAATAATAATATAAAAACTTAAATAAAAGAGCAAATAAAAAACCCCAATATAATTAACATTCAATATTTAATAGAGGGTTTAATTTCTTAGACGTGGCACTAAAAGTATATTGAACCACATTTGTGTTAGAAGAAAGTGATGTTTAAGGTAATTTTCAGACAAAGTGATATAGAAAGACAAATAATATGAATTCAAACGCCAATGAAGGGGTGATCGAGTAATATTTGGAATATTAATAAGATAGACTGTTAATTCTTTAAATGCAATATTAATCTGTAAAAATAGTAATAAATAAAAAGAAAACTCTAATCAATTTAAAAAAAATACGTACATACTCTAATACTAAATGATTTCTACCATTATTGTTTTGAGTTAATTATATTCCTACCAGTTGTTTTGAGTTGATATTCCTACCAGTTGTTTTGAGTTGACTATATGATATTATTGTTACCATTATTGTTTTGAGTTAATTATATTATATGAAATTCTTACCATTATTGTTTTGAGTTGACTATTACATGATATTTTTACCATTATTGTTTTGAGTTCACTACTACTCCCTTTGGCACCTATTCTTTTTTTGGGTGTCCCACGAAGTTTGACACCTTTCCATTTTTAGATAAATTAAATTAATATAAGTTTGATTAGAATTGTAATTATTATCAATCCCATTAAAAGTAATCACTTTTACTATTTTGCACAAATTCCAATACAATTTTACTTTTCTACACAAAGTCCCTTGTATTTCTTTAATTCTTAATATTTCAAAATTGGTACAGATAAAAATTATATAAAATATATATTTCAAAACTACACGATTAGACGATTCTAACAAGACCATAATTGATTATTTTTCTATAATTACATCATTACGATAGCATTAAGTCAAAGTTAAATAATAAACATTATCCAAATTTATTAGAATCTCAAATACAAACACTCACACTACTTTAACTATTAAACCCCACAACCTAAATTACCGTGCCCAAAAGAAATGTATCAAACTTCGCGGGACGGAGGGAGTATATGATATTTTTACCATTATTGTTTTGAGTTTTTTATTATATGATATTCTTACCATCAGTCCATCCATGTTTACTCGGATTCCTTGGTGGCCATTCGACTACTGGAGGATAGGGATTCCTCCCATACTCTAGCCCCCATCCTGGCCCGGATTAGGCGGCTGAGGGACTCCTTCGAGTCCGTTGGCATACATCACATGCTTCGTGAGGGAAATAAAATGGCGGATGGTCTTGTTCGTCAAGCGACATTCAATGAAGAATTCTTTACCACGTGGGCGTTTCCACCCGATTTTGTTCGGGGAACTCTTTGCGGATGCCATAGGGACTCGGTTCCCTAGGGAGTAGGCCGCTTGCTGTCTTTTGATTCCTCTTTTTACTTTTTGTTCTCCCTTTTCCCATTTTGTATGTTTTCAGGCCTTTTGGGCTTTGGCTAATCCAAAAAAACAAACAAAAAAAAAAAGTAACCGCACCAAATTAAATACCAACATCATTTCACCTCATTTCATACATCAAATCTTCTTCATGTTCTTTCACTCTTAATCAACCTTAATAACATCAATACATCAAAGAAAATCTAACATGAAGTTTACTCGATAATTTGAATTATTTTATACACTTATATGTATGTGTGGGAATTCTACTATAACTTACTAGTTGTATTTGTATAGAGGGTGCCCATGGCTTTGGCCTTTTGTCTAAGAACAAACTTCTGAGTCTTCCCAGTCGAAGTCTTGGGCAAATCTTGAAATACCACTGTTTTTGGAGCCATGAAACGCGGCAACTTGTCCCGACAGAATTTGATGATATCCTCGGCGCTTGTGCTGCATCCATCCTTGAGTTTCACAAATGCACAGGGCGTTTCGCCCCAGTGATCGTCCGGTCTCCCCACGACAGCAGCCTCCAAGACGTCGGGATGGCTGAAAATCACAGATTCTACTTCTATGGTACTTATGTTCTCCCCGCCAGAGATGATTATATCCTTGGACCGATCCTTCAGTTCTATGAAACCATCTGGATGCTTCACTGCTAAGTCCCCAGTTCTGAACCAGCCACCCCTGAACGCCTCTTCAGTCGCCTTCTCATCCTTCAGGTACCCGTTCATTACTGTATTGCCTCGGAACATCACTTCACCCATTGTCTTGGCATCCCTCGGCACACTCTGCATTGTGGCGGGATCTTTAACATCGACGTCCTCCATGCCTATGTGTTGCATCCCCTGACGAGATTTTATTTTTGCACGTTCATTTGGGGGCAAGGAGTTCCATTCAGGCTTCCATGAGCAGATTGTGCCAGGGCCATAGGTTTCAGTCAAGCCATATGAATGATGTACATTGAATCCGAATTCCTCCATCTTGAACAGTACCTGAGGCGGTGGTGGTGCGCCTCCTGTCATCACGTTTACCTTCCCTGGAAGCGGCTTCTGCTCATTCTTTGGTGCATTTACTATAACGTTCAGAATGGTAGGCGCGCCCCCCATATGTGTCACGCAGTGTGTGGCTATGCTGTCGAATATTCCCTTGGCAGTGACATTTCTGAGGCATACGTTTGTTCCCCCTTGCGCTGCCACGCCCCAGGTCATGCACCACCCGTTGCAGTGAAACATTGGCACGGTCCATAGGTAAACGGGCAGGGCCGGCATTTCATTGAGAAGAACAGCAGAGAGGGTATTGAGATAGGCTCCTCTGTGGCTGTAGACAACGCCTTTGGGACTCGACGTTGTGCCCGAAGTGTAATTGAGAGAAATGGCATCGAACTCATCGTGAGGCCTGATTTCTTCAAAATCAACTCGACCACTTGCCAGAAGCCATTCGTATTCAAAATTTCCAGCCATGGGTGCCGCCCTTTCATTAGGTCGTGGATGGGATTCTGAAATGACTACTAAATGTGGTAACTTCTCCCCATTTCTTAACATGATCTCAAATGCACCCTTGGCAATGTCAAGAAACTGGTAATCCACAAACATAACTTTGGCCTCGGAATGCCTCAGCAGCACAGACACCATGGCCGAATCATAGCGTACATTCAACGTGCAGAGGACTGCCCCAGCCATTGGCACCGCAAAGTGCAGCTCGTACATCGCCGGAATGTTTGGAGCCAAGGCGGCAACCTATGAAGAAGAACAAAAGCAGCAGCAACAACAACCACAAATCAACAACAAATTTGATATTACTCTATTGAGATCCATTTCCGTTGTGATGTGGCCCTCCTATTATCTTATATATGGTTGAGAGCAACAACAACAAATTGGTTTTAGGTATCCATGATTTTCTACCGACTCCAAAGTTATTCCTTCTTTTAAAGTATTGAAAACAAACAAAATTTAAGGTGTTCAGATTTCGCTTTCAAGCCAAATAAATCTAAAATCAAACTCAACAGTTGTTCCCATCTTCAGAGTTGGCACAGAGTTATACAAGACTCAAGCGTAAAAATCAAAGTAGCAATCATAGAATCCAAAATCAAAGAACGGGAATCATCACTACCAATTCACCAAGGCACGACCGTAACAGTAACAGTAACAGAAATGGGGAAATAAACGGGAATAAAGTAATAAGTAATATACTGACAACGTGGCCGCGAGAAATCCCCAAGTGATTGAGGGCGGAGGCGAGGCGAAGGCATCGGTCGCGCGTCTGCTTCCAAGTGAAGGTGAAATCTCCATAGACTATGGAAATCCTATCGGCATAGACGAGAGCTGATCTGTAGAGGAAGGTAATCGGGGTGAGGGGGACGTAGTTTGCAGAGCACTTGATGGTGCCTTTCTCCATGGAAGAAGATGGATGGATGGATCCACACTACAGTTCACAGGTGAATGGGAGGAACCAACAGCAAGATGAGAGATGAGAAGCAACAAGAAATTGGCCTAAGAATTTTATGAAGTATTCAATGTTTTGCCCCACTCGCCAAGTCGCTATATATATATACACACACTGCAGAATTACTTAAATAATCTATACTTCTACATCTCTATCTCTATACTGGGGATGTTTGGATGTTGGTAGATTGAAGAGCGGATAGCGGATTGAAAGAGCATATTGCCTCACAGTTCTCTCTCCGAATCTGCTGGCTCCCAAACATCCCCACTATCTCTATACTATATATAAAAACAATATACTATTTATCCCGTATGAACAGTAGCCTACTCTATCAACAGTAACCTACCAATTCACTATTACAAAAATCCCCTTATGAACAGTAACCTATCTATATTCACTTTCTGCACGCAATCCAATACACATTTCTAATGATCAATAACTCAACAATAACTCAAAATGTGAACAACTAAAAATTCTAAAAATATGATATTTTAAAATTAGATTATGTGACGAATCTAACGAGATCCCACTTGACTATGTTTTTTCTTATATAGATATTGTATAAGAATTAGTCAAAGTGGGATAATAAACAGTACTAAAAGTCAATCCCTTTTCACTATAAAAAAATAAAGGAATTCTATGAAAACATAATATACTTTCAAAATATAGGAGAACCAAATTTGAGTGAAATTCACATTAGATAATTTAATTTAATTAAGTACTTCATTTTGATATATTTATTATTATTCTTAACAAATAATTTATGAATTGAAATTATATATAATATGATATTAACTTTAAATAAATACTTTATAGATTGGTATTATATTCATCAATGGATAACAAATATTTATATTAGATAGATTAACTAAATTATATAAATTGCATAAGTTGATCAAACTATACTTATACATCCCACAAAATTATATCATTATGAAATTCATGATAATGGTACATTCAATAATATTTTCTGCATAATCATTTTATAAATTTTAATTCACAAGAGTATTTTCTTATATTTTTTAATTTAATTTCGAAATATCCACATTTTTGTGAAATTTCTAATTTCTCATGGCCTTAGGGTTGATCAATATTAATAATCAATTACGTGTGCAACTGTGATTTCATGTACTTTATTTGCCTATATATTGCATTAGAGCCTTGAGTAGAAAGTCGTTTATCTTTCATTTTTTTTTCTCTTTTAACTATTGTTTATAGTATAATATTTTTAAGATAATATATAATTATTGGTAGTGACATATTATCTATTGCTCGGTTGTTGTACAATGTATATATATTCGTGTAATGCTTAAAATAGTTTAAGAAACTTCAAAAATATAATCGACATAATAAAGTTAAACAATTTTATTTGTTAAATGCGATTTTTTTATTCACATTTTTCGCATTCCCGCCCATTGGGCGGGTAATACTAGTTACTTAAATACTAGTACAGTTGTAAATATACTCGATATATGCAATGTGTTGGTCCACACACAAACAAACAAAAAGCAAATAGCAGTAATATCACACATTCACACGGTACAAAAAATGACAAAATGTCACGCCCGAGTTGGGACGCCACCGGCCATGAATCGAGATTCCAGACAATACTAGGATTTCAAACATGACGCGGAAACGAAAAAGATAACAAAGTTTACCAATTCCAAACAATACTAGGATTTCAAACCTTTTAGCTCACTGTCTCGAGCACGGACCCTCGGTATCTGAACCATGACATGGGCCACCTAACGTGTCCGCGTTAGGCCCATTAGAAGCTATGGACCCAGTCCTACTACATCAATGATTTCGGCCGCTAGCCATTACCTAGATTAAGGCCCAACAAGGAAAATTTGTATGGCTAATTGTAGTTAGGGTGGCACGTGATTCGTGAATGGAGTAGTTGAAAGAGAGAAGCTAGCATCAAAGATTTTCTTTTATTCATGATATACATCACTTTATTACATACATACTCCGTTTCAAAATAAATGTAACATAAAGAAAGGACACGGTATTTAATACAACGAACAAAAGTTCTTTAGTGAAAATTTTATACCTTTAAAAACATTCTATATATGGTAATATAATATTTATTATGAAACACCAAAAAAAGGGAAGTGTTACACTTAGGGGGTGTATTCAATCTAGAGTTTTATGGATTTAAAAAATTTGGTGGATTTAGAGAGTTCATAGACTCATTTAGTCCATGTAGAGTTTGGCTGACTTTTAAAAATTTTGGATTGTTTAGTTATATTTTTTTTTAAGACAATCCATTAAAATATATAAAGAGTCAAAATCCATGGACTGTTAAATATCTCAAAATTTTTAAAAACTTTTTAAAATTTGTATTGAATACACTAGATTTTCAAAGACTTTTTAAAATCTAAATTGAATACACCACAAGTCCACAACTTTAAAAGTTCAAAAATTCCTACAAACTCCGGATTTAATATACCTCTCCTTAAAAAGAAACTGAGGAAGTATTTAAATGCACAGTGGGAGCACTTAAATGAACAGTGGGATTAGGGATAGAAATATGTTAGGTTGGGGGACTTTGTTTTGAATAGTCTAGGCCTATTTCAATTTTTTAAGGTCTATTACTTTTGACAGCTCTATATTATAGTCCTAAACCCGGCATATTGATTTAAATAGATCACTTAAGTATTTTATAAACTTGATTAAGCCTGTTTTAAAATTAATATATTTATATATATATATATATGTCTGGATATAATACTTCCTATTATATTACATACTTGAAAAAGCCATATAAAATTTTAAAAGTTTGTGTAAAATCAAATCAATAGTTACTTCCTAATAATAATAATAATAATAATAATAATAATAATAATAATAATAATAATAATAATAATAAAATACAATATATTCTTTTGCAATAAGCAAAATAATAGTAATAGTTAATAGGCTGGTGTGGTAAGCTTAATAGGTCATGTATAAAATCTGATCTGAGTCTATTTAACTAAATAATCTTTCAAAATGGCCCAAGTTTACCTAGTTATGAAAACGGTCTAGCATGGCTTGGCCGGAAGCAGTAGGCCTACATCGGGTAGTATGACTTATTCTTACTAGTGGCATGTATGTGCCACAAAAATTATAAACAGAATAAAAGAAAATTTTAAAAATTAGTGGATCTCATTAGTATAAAATTACTTTTACAAGAGTTTAAGATTGAAGACTTAGCCTATTTTTTTAACCTGTATAATTGTGATAAAATTTAAGTAAAAGTTTGTATATGAATAATAGTACGTTACAGAACGTAAACTTCATCGTAAGACGGAGGAAGTAAATACTATTAAAATGTCAAATAAGACATTTTAAATTGAATATATGGAATACTATATTCCATATTTTTCAATGTAAGGCCTTTTTTTGGGTGAACACGCCAAGGCAATCTAAGCCTTACTATATAGTTTGCATTTAAAATAATTAATTAGATCAAAATTATACTTCAATTTTAAAACACATGTCGCTAATAGTATGGGTGATATGCATTTTTTGATATAACAGAAATACTACATACTAATCATTATTAATGTCGAAATATTTGAAATAAACTTTTTAAAATAAGATTTATTGACTTTTTTTTTTAAAAAAATAGTAATAATGATATTTTCAATCATTTTCCTAGGAGAAAAAAATTGCGGAAATGAAATTATTGGTAAGAGGTAGTATTTTTTTAATTATGTGGACTAAACATAGGAGTCGCAGCCACATATTGTGCCTCAAAAAGTTTGATATGTCAATGTAATGAAGTCACGGTGTACAAAAAAATTTGGAATCTCTCTTTGCCACACATCTTGTAAGCTATAAAGAACTATAATAACCATTTTTTTTTTATTTATAAAACATTATTTTAAGGCCATAACAAAAAGAGAGTGATTGGCTAATCCATAATTCTTATATATATTGATGTGACCCACTTTTTCTTTACAATAAATTGAAATCCAAAACACAACTCCTTGTAACAGATTCAAAAAGAGTCAATTAGGCATTGTTTTAAGTAATTTTTTTTTATTTAAAAAAGCTATTTTATATCACAAATGAACTGATTCAAAATACTTATTATGCCAAACACCCCTTATGTTTTTTCTTGATTTCCACCAGATTTTGTTTGCTTCCATTATCTATATTCTGCTTCACCCATATTGACATTTTTTTTTTAATGAACATTCTCTTCTACTTGCGTCATATTCTTACTTACAATCACTGCATCTTTTGTTTTTCCCCTTAAAATCACGTTCTATATTTCAATCATTAACAACCTGTTCTATAAATTTCAAATAAATGGAAATGACAATAATCATCAACAATAATAATATGAATAATTGATTTAAAATATGATCGAATGAATAGCATGAAGAGCACGTAATCGTTAAAAGACCAATACATGAAGAGTACGGATGTCAAGAATTGACATATAGGGTGGTTCCGTGCCAGAAATACCATGTACTTCTTCCGTTTTTTAAAGATTGCTACGGACCCCACGCAACATGCAGTCCAATACACATTTTAAACCATTAATAACTCAAATTCGGTACAAGTAGAAATTCTAAAAGTTCGATATTTAAGAACTACAAGACGAGAGACGAATGTAACAAGATCTCACTTAGCTATATTTTAATTTATATAACTATGATAAAATTTTAAGTCAACGTACATGAGTGAACAATAGCCATTTATCAAACGTAGCTAACAAAAAAATAAACGGAGGAAAAATATTTTTTAGATAGTATTTGCGAAGTGGAGTATTAGACTCTGATTTTTTTTTGAAAAAAAAATAAAAAGATAGCAATGCTATTTTGACAAGACGAATCTAACAAAATCTTTTTTGCAAAGTGGAGTATTAGCTAACAAAAAAAAAAACATTGCTATTTTGACAATTAATGGCATAATAAGATAGCAATGTTTTTTATTCTTCGCTCTCGCTCGTCCATCATATACTGCTATTTTTTGTTTGGATTTTTAAAAATCTGATAGGATATTTAGATTTCTTGTATTGAATAGGCAGATTTTCGTATAAAGAACGTCCAAATCTAAGTTCATTGAGAAAGTTAAAGCCATTTTAACTTTATTGTGTAGGCTTTGTTGTACATGACGTTTCGTGGAATTGCATAGGTCATGTCGCTGAATTGTGAAGGCTCTGTCGCTGAATTGTGTAGGCTCGTCGCTGAGATATAAAAACTATGTTGGTTAAAATCGCAAAGAACTTCAAATGACTCTAACTTTCGTAAATAAACTCGGATTTGGACACACTATAAATGAAAATTTACATACTCAATGCAAGGAATTTAAATAACTTATGAACTTTTAGAAATTACAAACAGGTAAATATCATATTTCCATATAATGATGTCGCTGAAATGCATAGAACTGTATCGCTGAAATGCATAGTCAATGTCGCTGAATTGTATGGTCTTTGTCGCTGAGGTATGTATGGTATGTCGCTAAAATGTTCTATTTGCGTCGATGAAGCCTTAAAAATATATGATGCTTGCTATTTTTGGTGAAACCGGGTATCCCCGGGGCACATTGGACCCAAGATTAATCACTCGAGGATCTGCAGGAGCAATTAAAGGCGCCTCTCCCAAAACAATTTTCTGCATATACAAGGCTCGATCCCGAGACCTTGCTTAAGCGACTAGAGCCCCCATCCACTCAAGCCAACTGTTGTTGGTATGATGCTTGCTATTTTGAGAATATGTTAAATTTTTTTATTTGGAATTTCTAAAATCAAATAAGATATTTAGATTCCTTGTGTAGAATAAATAGATTTTTATATAAAAAATATCCAAATTCGAATTCATTTGAGAATGTTATAGCCATTTAAAGTTAATTGCGATTTTCAGCGGCGAAGCTTATGCAATTAACCGACGGAGCCTATATAATTAAGCAACAGAGACTATAGAATTCAACGACATCACCTAAAGAATTCAGCAACGGGGCGTATACAACAAAGTCTACGCAATAAACTTCAAATTTCTTCTTGTACGAACTCGGATTTAGACATTATTTATATAAAAATTTATCTAATCGATACAATGAATCTAAATATCTTATCAAATTTTATAAGATACAAACAAAGAAATACTACCAAATTATATTGGACACAAGATGGACGAATATTAGAGTCATTTGAAGTTTATTGCGTAAGCTTTGTTGTATAGGTTCAATCGCTGAATTGCATTGTCAATGTCGGTGAATTGTATAGGTTCTGTCCCTGAGATATAAAAGCAATGCTAGTTAAAATCGCATTAAACTTCAAATGACTCTAACTTTTTCAAATGAACTCGGATTTGAACGTTTTTTAAATGAAAATTTATCAATTCGGTGCAAGGAATATAAGTATCATATCAAAATTTAGAAATTCCAATCCAAAATATAGCAGATTATGGCAGACGAGGGAAATGCAACATGATGGTTGAAAAAAATGAATGAAGATCATGTGCAATTATTGAAATTACAAGAATGCCCTTTATATTAATTTTAGTCATTGATTTTAAATATTGGATCAATGGCTGACAAGAGCCTCCGCATGTCAAGAATATCCATTATCTATACCCATAACAAAATTGCCTTTTTAGTATGTAAATATGTTATATCTAGACATATAGACTTAATTAGGATTGTAAAAGGCTTAAAGTGTGGCCTATTTATATTCATAAAATATATAAAAATAATTTCTTTTATATATAGTAACATACCCATATGAACAATAATTTATTAATTTCATCTTACAAAAATCCTATTGTTAACAGTAACCTGATAATATTCACTCACAAAAATCCCTTTATAAATAGTAATTTACGTATTTCCCCAACATTCACTTTCTGCACGCAATCCAATATATGTTTTTAAGGATTAATAACTTAAATTGTGCACATATAAAAATTCTAAAATTTTAATATTTTAAAACTATAAGATGAGACAAATCAAACAATATCCCACTTTATTTTTTTTTTTATTATGTAGCTACGGTATAAAGATGAGTCAAAGTTGAATAATAATAAATAATATGAAAAGTCAATCCTTTTACGCTATCAAATAATGAAGAAAGTATATAAAAACATAATTTACTTTCAAAATATAGGAGAGCTGAATTTGATCAGAAATAATTTAATTTCATTAATTATTATGGAGAATGAATCTATATAATATATAAAAATAACATCCCTTATGAACAGTAACCTATCAATTCTCTCTCACAAAAATCCTCTTATGAACAGTAACCTACCAATATCCACAATATACACTTTCTGCATGCAATCCAATATACATTTTAACGTTTACTAGCTCAAAATGAGTAAAAGTAATAATTCTAAAAGTTTGATATTTTAAAACTATAAGATGCGATAACTCTAACGAGATCCCACTTGACTATGTTATTTCTTCTATAGATATTGTATAAACATGATTCAAAGTTTGATAATAAACAGTAACAAAAGTCAATCATTTTTCACTATAAAAATGGAGTAAGTATATAAAAGCATAATACACTTTCAAAATATAGGAGAACCAACTTTGAGAGGAAATTTATATTAGATTATTTTATTTTATTAATTATTATGAATAGAAAAAGTATGACAAAATATGTAGCAAAAACTTAATGGGTTGATATTATATTTATTATTTGAATATAATTTCAATATTTATTATTATTCTTAACAAATGCTTTTGAATTTTTTTGGCGGAAAAATGCTTTAGAATTGAAACTATATTTAATATGATAACAAATTTTAATAAATAATTATAGAATGATATCATATTCATCAACGGATAAGAAATATTTGCATTAGATAGATTAACTAAACTACATAAGTTGCATAAATTGATCAAACTATGCTTATACATCTCACAAAATCATATCGTTATGATAATCATAATGATGATACGTTTAACATAATCATTTCTAAATTTAATTCACATAGAATTTTCTTATATTTTTATAATTTAATTTGGAATTATCTAAATCTCTGTTAAACTTTAATTTTCTCACGACCTTATGGTGAATCAATATTAATAATCAATTACCGTGTGCAATTCTGATTTCGTGTACTTCATTGCTTATGTATTGCATTAGAGCCGTGAATAGAAAGTCTTTTATATTTTATTATTATTTTTTTTCTCTTTTAAGACTATTATTTATAGTGTTTTTTAAGGCGCTAAATTGTAGTGTATAAATTATTGGTAGTGACATATTGTGTATTGCTCGGTTGTTTTACAATGTATGTACTGCTTAAAATAGTTTAAAGAGCTTGAAGAACAAATTTTATTTGTTAAATTTGATTTTTTTTATTAACATTTTTCATATTTCCGTCCATTGGGCGGGGGTAGGGGTGTAAACGAGCCGAGCTGAGCTCGAGCCTTATTTGTTTAAAGAACTTATATATAACTCTCGGCTCGGCTCGAGCTCTAAGCTCGACGAGCTTTAAAAATTGAGCTCGGCTCGAGCTCGACATAATATATTGGAGCTCGAGCTCGGCTAGAAGGGCCAAAAAAGCTCGACATCAATTTTAGTTTTTTTTTTTTTTACCGGGTATCCCTAGACCACATTGGACTCAAGACTAAAAAATTTTAAATTATTCAATAATGAGCTTAAAAACTTGAAAGACGGAGTTCTGTAGAAATATATTAAACTATTCATAATTCCTTATAATAGTACCAATTTGAAAGGAGATTGGGATTTGGTTTTTTTGATTTAGTGTTAACCATAATAAAATATAATGTACTATATTATTGAATAAAAGGAGGAGTGAATTTACTGTTGGATCCTCTTCCTCACATTTGTTAAGGAAGAAAACATACTATATTTTTAAGAAAGAAATAATATATCTAATATCTAATACTTTATAAGAGGAGTACATCCAAAAACTGAACAGGGTGAATTGGAATATCCACCGTTCGATTGCCCTTCAATTTCAATGGTGACCCTTGGATTGTGATTTTCCATAGCTCGGCGTCTCCAATTGCTGCAGCTATTTCCAATTGCTTCTTCTGTTTCAGTTCGTCCTTCCCCGGTACCGCTTCCACGCACAGGTCTCTTGAAAGCTTAGGTCGCTCTCGCTCGCTGCTCACCTCCGCTGGTGCTCTACTGTTTTTTCTCTTACTCTTCGGGTGGGTTTTGTGTGTTCCCATCCAGTAAGTGCAAATTGTCGGGTTCGTCCGCTGTGTTTCCATGGTGTCCGGTGCCGGCGTGCGGTCTCCTCCGGGCGTCTCCGTCCCCGCCACTCCCGCCCTCTCTGTCCGCTCCTCTTCTTTCTCTCGCTCCCGTTCGTTGGCTCTTATCGTGTCGCCAGTTTTGTGCGGCTAGGTTAATTTCTCTAGGTTTGTTTTCCCTTTGCGTTTTCCGTTTTCTTTCTGCCCACACTTTTGTTTTATTTTGTTCTAATCTTGTTTCTGAGCTTGGTCGATTGCTGCGTTGGTCGGCAGGAATGGGCTCCCGTCGTTGTGGCGGAGGAGCCTCAGTAGGGGTTGCGTCCTTGGATCCCCATTCTCTGCCTCCACCGTCCAAACGGAGCCGTTGCGCCCGGAAACGAGGTCAGATCTCTGATCATGTTTTTTTCCCCTTTTGTAGTTTTTTTTCACAGTGTATCCAATTGAGCGTTTCAGGTAATGCCTAATTTAGGAGCTGGTTTCCTATGTATGTTTTCCTCATAGTTTATTTTTCTTTTGTTGGAGGAATTAATAACAAACATAAGTGATGCATTTCTCTATCACTTTAAGCTTTTAGGTAAGATACTCAATTATGATATCAGAACAGGATTTCATCTCCCTTCGAACTTTGAAATGAAATGAACAATTGGATTCTTTTTTAAAGTCATTCCTTCACCAATAATGATTTGGAATTGTATGTATCAACGGAAAAAGGGGTTAAAATAATGGATCTAATAGGCTATATATATATATATATATATATATATATTCTTCCCCGATCATTACCTGACAGCAATGGATCTAATGGATTTCACCAGGATACAGAACAAATTAAGCATTGAAGATTGATTGTTGCTTATGTGGTTGCCATTGTTTTACTTTTATTGTTGATTTCTGATTAGCTCTTTGGTTTCCTAACTTCAAAACTACTTTTCTGTTAGTTGACTAAAATTATGTAAATGAGAAATTAATTGAAATTGAGATAGCAATTACTGTGCCCTATGCCAATCATCGACCTCTAAAAAGTCGTCTTTAACAGACGTATATTCCAGTGGCGTTTTATATTTAGTCAATGAGGGAATCTTTTACATTAATTTGTATCATTACAGGTTTGTATGGCCACGTGATCTCTGTTATGTACGTTACTGGCGTAGAAATAATGATGGGAGCTATGGTAATTGTTTCAGGGATTATCCTCATTTATGTATGCACCTTTATTTTTTCTGATCTGTCTTATCTAATTCTGAATATTATTGTGCAGTTGTGTTATTTCGTTCTAGGGAGCATCAGAATTGTCTTCCACAACGGGGATATGTTCGAGCACATATAGAGGGTAAATTCAACTTAAGAGCTTTTGCATAAGAATTTCCTCGATATTTTTCCGAGGCTCCTCAGAAGAGGAAACTGAGTTTTTATTTACTTGTAACATTCACTTGGCTGTTGCTTATGTTCTTCCTTATTTCAGGTGGAGGATACAATATATCTCCCCTAAAACCTCATAATGGCAAAGCCAGAACACAGGTCCAGCTTCTTATGCAGATGGACCTGAAAGGGTGGGGGTTAGGTTATCTTCCAGCATATCAGCAGCACTCTCTATTGCAGATGTTAAATAGTGTTGCTGGTGAGAAATTTACGTTGCATATTTACTTCTTGGAGTCAATATAGATATGACATTTGAGTTTTAAAATTAATTCTTTTTGTATTCATGTCCATAGCAATATTTTCTTTCATCCTCTATATATCCCCATTCCCCAGTGTTCATCATAGTTGTCTAACTTAACCAAAATGGTTTTGCTACTATTCTTGGAAGTTAAAATAAATGATTGTAGATCATAGGCCCTGTTTGATGCTTGATTTGAGTCCTCAAGATGTCAGAGCATTAATCTATCATTCTGTCTTTACCTACATTATTTGAAGTGTATAATGGAGTACAAAAGTAGCTTTATAAACTCTATCCAAATCTATATTCTCTCATCTCTTGATTATGCACTATATGATAAAGTTGTTTCAGATCTTAATCTCCTCTGAAGATAGAAGCAAACATGTTTTTGCACTTTTCCTTCTGTCATGTGATGCACATTGTTTAGAATTTGATATAGAACAATCATGCGTTTGTTGTTGTGCGGTTCCACCATGCAAAGGATGGAATTAATATTAATATAATGCATGCTACTTATATGCCAAGGCAACTTATGCACTGAAGACTTCTATGATTAGTCTAACCCAGCAGTTGTGACTGAGCCAACTTTCACAAGGATTTTATGTTCATATGATCTGAAAAGGTCATTCATGGTTATTGTTAGTGTATGGATGATGCCATAGTTAAGGATTTATTCTTATACATAGGATTTCTCTCCTTCTTCCGACGTGCTGCGCGTTGCAGCTGCTCCTTCTGCTTCCTCCTTCTGCCTCCGTAGCTGCGCCATTTCAGATCTTCCTACGGCCCCCATCGAACATCTGCGGCCTCAGCGGAATCAGCGTTGCCCATCCGCTCGCGGTCGTCCCTCCGATGCCATATGGGCACTCTGTCTTACCCTAGCTTTGGGCTTTTTCAATTGTTAATATTTAATTATGTGGTTTATGTTGGCTGTTTCGTCGCCTCCAACTTTCTCGGCCTTCTTTGATGTCCTCATTTGTGCCTCAGTCGTGACCTTCCGTTCTTACAAATGCTGGAAGCTCTTTGCCAACCCTGCCTTGTCTTTGTCGGTTTCTTTGCCCAGGACACCCAAGAAATCGCCCTCTACCTTCGCAAGCTGCTTACGGTATGCGCGTATCGGATTTAGTCTTTCCCTTCTCTCAAATTTGAATTCTTCGCCCCCATAATTCCCATGCCCCTTTGCCTTTGTTGCCTCTGTTTGGTCTACCTGTTAAATTACTATTTTTTGGGCTTTGGTGTAGAGGATCTGTTACTGGTTTAGTATGGCTATTGTGTTTGTTTACCTCTTTCGGATGATTGAGAATTGGGGTGTATTCATTTTGAGGGCTTTACCTATTGATTTATACTTTACAAATGTGTCATGGTCTCCATGTGTTTGAAGTCCTAACTTCATGTTATTTGTTGGTGTGCTAGGTTAGACTAGATTCCAACTTATAGAGCGATGTTTTCTCCGTATGCTGCCCGTGTTGTATTATTGATTTTACAGCCCTCTGTTTTGTACAGACCGGTACCAAGAAGATATCTGCAGTCTCTATTTTCTTTCAGACTATGCCATACAGATTGAATGAAAGCACTGGATACATTGATTATGATCAGGTATTCTCTTTTTTCAATTTTTGATCATGATAATGCTCTTGAATGAGCTGTTTGTTTGTGGAAACTTGTCTAGAATGTAGTGGGCAGAAGTCTATTGTAGGTGCATTAATACTTTCTTTAATTAAATAGCTCGAAAAGAGCATCGTACTGTTCAGGCCAAAATTAATTGTCGCTGGTGCAAGTGCGTATGCTCGTCTGTATGACTATGCTCGCATCAGGAAGGTAAAGATGTACATGCATGTGCTGTGTTACAGCGATCTAAAAACAGAAGCCTGAATTGGATCCTTTGGCGAGTGTTACAGGTTTGTGACAAGCAAAAAGCAATTCTGCTTGCAGATATGGCGCATATTTGTGGATTAGTTGCAGGCGGTGTCATTGCATCACCATTCAACGATGCAGACATTGTGACAACCACAACCCACAAGTCACTTCGTGGTCGTCGTGGCGCCATGATTTTTTTACAGGAAGGGTGTCAAAGAGATCAACAAACAAGCCAAAGAGGTCAGTTGTTTCCTCAGTTAGTTGTTTTACTACAACTACTGGAAATTAAGTTTCTAAAATGAGAATGTTTACTCCATTTCTTGAAGGTGTTGTATGACTATGAAGATACTTCCCCCCATTTAGAAAAGGAAAAAAAGATGTCCCATATGATCCAGACATGAGATTCAAGAAAGAGATAAATCAAATATTTAATAAAAGACGAATAGAAAAATAGGAATATATATGTATATACAGTGTGTCTTCTTTAACGAATAAAATCCTTAATAATCTTGTTATTTGTGCAGTTATATCTGCTATTGAGGGCCTAAAAGTTGGAATTGTATGAGTAGAGCAAGGTGATCTATCCTATCCCCTTCTATTCATTGGACTGTATAAATAATATGTTATGGTTCGATTTCTTTCCAGCTGCTGAAGTGACTGTCATTGTCGAACTTAGTATCTTGTTGACCATAAGCTATTGTCAAGGAAAAGAAAATTTCCTGCTGTTTATTTTGTTAAAACTCCACAGATGAATGTAATTTGAAAATGGCTATAGAATTATTTTTAAGCCACTTATCGTGGCTAAATAGCCTGAAGTCACCAAGTACCTACATGTCATTTCCATTTTATGTTTTTTTACTTTAGTGTAAGAATGGTTGAAGTCATTTCATTTTGAGTGATATAAATAACTTTCCCTGCATTCAGGCAACTACTCCATAATACAAAGCTTACCAAGAACAAGTTCTCAGCAACTGCACAAAATTTGCTCAGGTGTGTGTGACTAAACTATTTGCAAAACACGAAAAACTTGTCTAATCTTTGGGGTTCCTACAATTAGTCAAGGAACTCTAAAACTTCTATAATGTTGCAGAGTCTCGCTGAGAAGGGATGTGAACTTGTTTCAGGTGGAACAGACAACCACTCTGGTCAATTTGAAAAACAAGGTACAACAATAAAAATCAGTGCTATCAGTGCAGAAGCGAAGAATCATTCCAATATCTCTGTCAACCAGAAATTGAGAACTTTAATGCCTCTCGTTTGGTTTTCCTTCTGCATGGCATTGATGGTTCGAGGGTAGAGCAGGTCTTGGAATCCCTCCACATTGCAGCCAACAAGAACACATTTCCTGGAGATGTATCTGCCATGGTTCCTGGAGGCACCAGGATGGGTATGCTGATTGCCTTCCTTGATCAAGTTTCAATAATGAAATTGTATCTGTGACTAACCATGAAACATCATGGGCCTTCTGTCATGTCAGGAACCCCTGCTCTTACTTCTTGAGGATTCATAGAAGAGGATTTCGTGAAGGTTGCTGAATTCTTCGATGCAGATGTATTGTTGGCTGTGAAGATAAAGACCGAGACCAAAGGTTCTTAATCGATTTTCTCTCCATAGTCCACACCACCCTGGCATGCCACCATTAAAACTTAACAATTACAATTTCCTCTTTTGCCTCCAGGGACAAAGTTGAAGGACTTTGTTACCACAATGCAGTCCTTCCAATCCGAGATTGCAATCCTGCGCCATGGTGTCGAGGAGTACACAAAGCAGTTCCCCACGATTGGGTTCGAGAAGGAAACCATGAAGTACAAAAATTGAACAAGAACTCAGACATGCGCCAGGTAAATGCAACATTGTCAGGATGAACTCAAGAAAGTAAGTATACCCCGTTTGAGAATGGGACTCCAATATGCGCCTATATCCAGATTTTGATGTCTGTTTCCCATTTCATATGTACATTGATTATCAAACTGTTCGGAGAATGTTGCAATAAAAACTGAGGAAAACTTGCAGCTTAATATTGTTGATGTCTTGATGATGCCTTTTTTTTTTCTTATTATTGTTCTGAGTTATTACTTTCCTGGTTGACGTTGTCTTGTGTTGGTCATTGCTTTCAGTTGCCTTTATAATGAGAAAGATATTACCAAAATGTTTTGATCCACCTTGATTCGCAATATTTAATATTCAATTTCAACCAGTGGCTTATTAGTATACCACAAAAAGTTTAAGAAAGAAAATGGTACAAACTACAACTATGGGAAATGTCAAGCGTTTGCCATCTCTGCAATACTTTATTTGACCAGGATTTTTTCACAAAGTTTGTCCAAATGTTTGTTGTCTACATGTAATCTCTTATTATATAACAATATTTTCTGCCCTTAATATGAAAGTTTAGTGAAAATTGTACGCACTTTGTTCCGATGCTATGAGACCTGTTTTGATAATTGTTGTATCCATAAGTTTTAATGATTTTTACCATTCTTCGGCTATATTTTTGGTAGTATGGTCCGGCAAGAAAGCAAATGAAGCTTAGTAGCAAATTTGATAGGGAGAAGTGGTGATTGTTTTGTTGGGGCCTATCTACAATCTGTATATATTTGGATGTGTAGCTTGAAGCATTTAACCAAATTTTCAATGCATTCATATGTTTTTGAATCCTAATGCTTCGATCTTCAAACTGGCAAATTTTAGGTGGTCTGGTGAAAGTGTCCTTTAGTTCTTCTTCAATGTGGTTTTGGTTTAATGTTGTCCAGAGTTTTGGCTTAATTATTCTTGGTTTTTACAATTTCGTCATTCTTCTTCAATGGTTTGGTTGTTTAAATGTTCTGTTTCGTTGCTGCTTCATTGTCCAGAGTTTCGTTGCCGCTTCATTGGTGAATGAGTTTCTGTTTCTTTTAATTTTCTTTGCCTCTTATAAGAATTTAGAAATATTGATAGTTTTCTGTTTTCATTAATTAGGAAGCATGTGGGAAGGGGATCAAATATGTATTATCAGATAAACAAAGGATTGATTCTTCCTTGTCTGGAGGGAAATTGATCGGCTAAAGCAAGGGTGAAAACTGCTTCTTTTCTTGATGCATTTCAGTTAAATAGATTTTAATGTTCTTTTCTGGATGACTGATATTGGTTTGTGTGTTTCTGTTGTGACATTAGTATTTGAGCACAAATATCTTTGAGCATAGCTCCACTTACAATTAGAGTATTATTATGATAATGTTTCCCCGAGGCTATATCCTCTGCTCCAATCTCTGCTTCAAATTTTAAAGTTCTTTTTGTTAACAAAATGTTGAGAAAGAGACCCACAATATGGCAAAAGATTCAAATTTCAAATTGATTTTGGGATCGAGAGAATGAAGAGAAAGGGGATCGATGGACCAGATTTGGAAAGAGCAGATTTGAAAAGAACTCATTTCTTTAGAAAAGGAAAGAGCGACTCCATCCGAGTCGGAACCCACGGTCTCCATTTTCCCATGCTTGCGCTCTTCTTCCCCGCCACCGGCATCGCTCTCCTCTCTTCATGCGCTGCTCTTATCTTGCACTGATGATACTCCGGAGGTCAGCCACTCTTTCAATTTATTGTTATATTTTGACTTTCGCTAAATTTAGCTCTTTACACACAGCCAAGGTCGGATCTTCATTCTCTTGGATATCATTTCTTACCTGTTTAATTCTTTTAGTATTCTCAGAATGAATCCTTGAGTTTAGTTACAGCAATGGCATTTTTTAATAGAGTCGGGAATTTGCTGAAACTATTAGCAAACATATTTTTCCAGAGTATTGTATTGTACGTCAGGGCTTCACTATATAAGGCCATAAGATGTATTTCATCATCTTCAAAGATCTTTGTTTTTATTTATTGCTTTAGTAATACCGGGATTTGTTTGCTCTACACTCTGGAGTATTTGTAAATTTTGTTGATTTCCTCTACATGTATGATTAATTGGCGGACGGAGTGGTTACTAATTTGTTAAATTCCAAAGTGGTTACAAATTAGTTGAACTATAACTTGGAAGAACAGTGCTTGGTTCGAATTAGGGATCTGCTTTTCCGTACGTTTTGGTTCCTCCTATTTGTGTGTTTTGCTTACATGTAAAAGGTTCATCGGCGGATCTCAAATGCTCTGTAAATGTGAAGTTTGGTGTGTGATTTCAATGGAGTGGGTTTGTATTCTGCAATATATAAGAGAGCCTGTGCAAATATATTTCAGCTTGGGAGTGTATGAATGAATTAGGTGAACAAGATAGTTAAATGATATATTCTAGGTTTAGTTTTACTGATTTGTTTCCATGGATTTCAATTGTTAAGAATTTATAGTTGTGTTTCATTACTGAAAAATTTATTTGTTGGTATCTACGTTTGCTGTCATGAAGAAAATTAGTTGGGGACTCTTCAATTTCTTTAAATCTGTAACATGGCTTGGTGTAATATGAGGTTACAGCAAACAAAGAAAATAGCAGTACTATTAAACAAGAATTCATTCACTAAAGAATGGAGTTGATAAGTAATGTGTGGTCTAATAAAAATGGTGCAAGAAGAGCGAAATTGATTAGTTTTCTAATGGCATGTGAGCAGTGACAGCAACAACTTTTGCAAGCCACGTGGATCAAGAAATGGTAGAATTTTTCACAAGGTATATTTGTTTTAATGTTTTGGAAATGGTGATTGCTTGGTTTGCTTTCGAAAATTTAAGCATTTGATATTTCTGGAATTAAGTATTCTGATTTCGTATGTTTACAACTTCCAGTTCTACTATGTGAATATGAATTGGATTGTTTGCTCACTGTTTTTGGTGTCTGGTGGATTTTTTGTTTTGTTGCTTTGAATTAAATATACTAATAATCATGTGTTTTCATTTGGTTCATAATTCGAATAGATGTGGGCATCTTCTCAAATATTAGTACTCAAAAAAGTGCCCCTGATTCTGGCCTTTAATATTGCCTTAAGCTAAGGGATTGCATCCTCTTGCTATCAAGAGGTATTCTTATGTTTTCTGATATATATATATATATATATAAACTAAAGTTAATGGTGGGAATCTGCTTGTAGGAAGAGTAACTGTGGCCTGAATTAGATCTAATTTTGAAGGGTAATGATGATATGGATGCTATTTCAACCCCTTATACCACTACAATACCTGAATACAGAGTAGTGATCCATGATCCTGCCAAACCATCATATGATGACAACCACAACTTTGTTGCAAATGGGGATGCTTCCTATGATGTTCATCATCCTTGCAGGTATTTTGTTGTCTTTGTATATGCTTCTGTTGACTCACTAGCTTATCAATTGCTTAATTGCTCCATGAAGGGTTAATGTTGCTGTTCCACGAGAGCTGCACACCCTTGAATCTGACCGCTCTTGCATCCACCTGGAGTTTGACATATCTGGAACTGGTTTAGTGTAATTCGTTTGCATTTTATTGTCTTCTCAAATCTAACAACTGGCATTTCCTATGTGTTTGGTACTTGATGAGATGCTATCCCCGGATGTCGATAAAATAGTAGCTAAAAAAATTCAAGGAAATGCACATGTGCATTGATAGATTTATACTGGTCTATCCCCATTTGACGTGGAACTAACTGTACACTTACACACATCCCCAATAACTATATTACTTCGTTCAACAAAATGACCCATGCCTCTTACAATTTACTTTAGTGTGGGCTCACTACCCCGCCCTATCTCACAACATATATATTTCAAATTTGTGTATTTCACATTTGTTCCTTTGGCTTTGCAGGTGTTAAAAAAATCCATCTCTAGAAAAAAATTATATTATTTAGTTTTTGCTTCCTCCGCCCTATATACTTCCCTTGCGTACTTCCCTTGTAAATTAAATATAACAACACTTCTTTAAACATATTAACTATCATATAAAGAAATCACATACCCTCACCTAAAATTTTTCTTCTTTTTTTATGGGCAATTGTTAAGCTACGATGTTATTTCCCTTGCTTTATCGGAATGAAATGTTTAGGTCATCGGCTCATTTTATACCTCTTTAAATACACATAGTAAGCCCACATATACTGGTTGCAACTTCATCTACACAATTATTAGAGACTTTGATGATCCCATCATAACAACTAACACCTCAAAAAAAAGGAACCAAATTTCAATGCACATCATTTTAACAATTTAAAATAATCGTTTTAACAACTAAGCCTAAATTGGAGATGTAAAGATTAGCAAGCAAAAAATCTCAAAAACAAATCAAAAGGTGGTTTTCAAATATAGAAAGGGCCTGATTCTATAATTACTTGTATTAGCCCCCTTTGGCATACCATCATCAGTTCCCCTACAAGGGTCGTTTGATTGGTGCCTTCTATGTTTTTACCTCCAGAATTTGTCCGCATTAACTCCGGGGGGAAATATATATCCACGGTTAATTTTTATAGGAATTTTTGAAATTACTATAGCTTAGATGATACTGCATAAAAAGAAAATCATATAATAACATGCTTCTAGACTGTATTCATGCCAATGTGACATTTACAGTTTCCTCACAAATAAGTATGAATTAGCCCAACCTGACATTTTTTGAAACTAACAAACGAGATACGCAAGCCCCTCATTGGGCAGATTCCTCCTTTTGCTCCTTAGCCTACGATTATGAATATATGTAGTAGGTAATTGATAAATAGACAAATACATTGGTAACAATGATCAAATGAAAACTTGAATCCTCGTTTTCATCATGCACTATACTAATTTCAATTACCAACATAAGTTAAAACATAGATTTGCATCCACTCTTGAAAAACAAGAGATGAGATAATGTTAAGGCAACCAACCCTCAGCTAAACACCTAAACTAATAGTAATAGAGGAGGCATTATAATATTGTTGGTACCACAGATTATTGCTTTGACCATTATCATTACCGCCCTTTTCATATCACCATCTACTGTTCTTTTTCCCAAACGAAATAGAAAAATGCAAAAACTATGCAAACTACATTTTCATAGGATAATTTATTCACAATTTGTCGATCTTTAGAAAAGTTTCAGTCTTGCATCCCTATTATAACATTAAACTCATTTAGTCAGTATTCATCATATTTACATGCCATCATCCTAAGAAGCTGTCCCGTAGTTACTCTGTACTATACTCATTCGTATCAAAAAAATATGGAATTCCCTACTTTCACCTCCCAAATAAATTGGATATCATTAACTCACTTTTATTTACTTACACTTGTTTCTTTTTTTCCTATGGGCAGCTGTACGTACAAATATGCTGTGCGTAGCACAGCGCATTTTTCCTAGTATATATAATATATTTGAGCCTATTATCGAGCTTTTGAGCCGAGTATTAGTTAGCTCGGCTTGAGCTCATTAATATTCGAGCCGATCTCGAATTCGAGCCGAGCCTTTTCAAGTCGAGCTTTGGTCGAGCTTTGATCGAGTCGAGCCCGAATATTTTACGAGCCTATCAGTCTCATTTACACCCCTAGGCGGGGGTAATACTAGTACTAACAAATATGATAGGAAAAACTTTATCATTTGATGTTATATTTATTATGTAAATATAATTTCAATATTTGTTAGTTTAATTATTCTTAACTACTGTATGAATTGAAATTAAAGTTAAAGAATATATGATAATACTTTTTCTTTTTGGATGAGATATGATAATACGTAATAAATACTTTATAGATTGATATTATATTTTTTTTGGTAAACAGAGACACTCATGTGTCTGCAAAGGTGTGTGGGAGCCCAAACCACATAAATTAAAATGGGGGGATAAAGGGTAGGGATAGCGGGCCGGGTAGGGATCGGACTCCGAACCTATAGTTGGGAGAAATGGGACTTAACCACTAGGGCAAGTCTCCAACCCCAGATTGATATTATATTTATTAATGAATAACAAATATTTGTGTTACATAAATAAACTAAATTATATAAATTGCAATACAATAATAAGTTGATTAAACCAATGTCATACTTCCCATATACTCATGAAAATAAGTTGAGTAAACTATATTCATACTTCCCATATACTCATTATGAAATTTTTTTGGAGGAGCCATTCAAGGTCTGAAAAGGGGTGGTGGAGCCCATCCCACATAAATTACAAAGGGAATAAAAGGGAGAGACAGGAGACTGTGTGGGGATTCGAACCCCCAACTAATAGGTTGCGTGTTGGGGACATACCAAAACTCATTATGAAATTGTTGTTTTTTTTTTTTTTGGAATAGCCCGAAGGCCAGATAACAAGAAGAGAAAAGAAGAAAGAAAAAGGCAAAAATTAAAAGGAACATGAACTATAATACAGGGACAGAGGGCACTAGACTACAGTCTGAGGATGCCCCTCCCTTCCGCGTCCGTTGCCAAAGCTGCCTTCACAAAATCCGGAGGATATGCCCAGGAGGTGAAAAACTCCTCCATCGAAGCTCCATGTTTGGCTAACTTGTCCGCCACCGCATTGCCTTCCCGGTGAACATGATACAGTCGGCACTCTTCGAAAGAGTCTCGCCTTTCCCTCGCCTGCTGAATAATGGCCGCCAGTTGATGGAATCGATTGTTGGACTCAATAGCCGCAAGGGCTAGCGCTGAGTCTGAGTAGCATGTCACCTTCCTCAGATCGAGCCCAGCCGCAAAGTCAAGACCTTTCGCGATCGCTGTGATTTCCGCTGCTTCGATGGAATTGGTCCTTAGGTGCCCACAGCCCCCTCTAGTCCAAATCCTATTCGCATTCCTAACAACAAATCCATAACCAGCCCGACCTGATCTCCCCAGTACACATCCATCCACATGGATGATCCAATTTGCCGCTCTCTTATCGTTCCATTGAATCAGCCGGGGTTGCCGAAGGGGCTGGTTCCCGTTGTCTCCTACCTTATCCATGTCACCTGCCATCCTATAGATATTTCTCCGGATGATCCACGCTGTATTATAGATACCTCTGAACACACGGCCGTTTCGCTCAACCCATATGTTCCAAATACCCGCCACAAACACATGCCCATACAACCGAAACATAGCAAGCAAAAGCTTCCTAATGTCTGACTTGCTCATATTATCACAGTCTTGGGGCACTCTTATGTGAATCCCTTTCCAAACCTGCTGGACCCAGTCACATGTGAACATGCAATGGCCCCAACTCTCTTCCATAACCCCACACAGCACACAAAGAGGAGACTGAGCTATCTTCCTCTGAAATCTAGTGGCATTTACAGACAGTGAATTGTGGCAGATCAACCACAGTCGGAACCCAACCTTTTCCGGAATGGTGGCTTGCCAAACCCATTTCCAATCCTCTTTATCGTCTCCTCCAGTAGCTGCCAGGTAGTGATAAGCCGAGCTCACAGTATACTTCCCCTTAGGCGTACCCTTCCACACCCACATATCCGGGACTTGCTCATGAATTTGTGGTGGTGGAGTGTCTTCAATTGCCTTGCGAATCTCCTTAGGCACCTGGGAATACAGATCTTTCCAGTTCCACTCACCATTTATTATGATATCCTTGATTTTAAAATCACTGTCTTGAATCGCTACATAAGGCAAAAGAGTTCCTAACTGCGATCCTTTCCACCAATCAGAGAACCATAGAGATGAATTCCCACTCCCAATCCGGAATTGAAAGCCACCCTTAAGGCGCTGAGACCTTTTCTGGAGTAGCTTCCCAAGCTTCGAATTCACATGCTGATTAGTAACTGATAACATCCCCATCTCCAGGTTGTGGCACTTAAGTATCTTCACCCACATCTTCTCAGGTTCGTGGAGGCTTTTCCACAAAAGTTTTCCCAGCAATGCGATATTCATGAGCCGGGCTTTCCTAATCCCAAGGCCTCCGGCAGCCTTGTGAGTAGCAACGACCTCCCAATTAACCAAGTGTAGCCCCTTGTCCTTGTTGTCTTTTCATAGAAACTTGTTAATCCTCCTATCAATGGCACTGCAAATAGTCTCAGGCAACCAGTGAAGTTGCATAATATATGTAGGAATAGAGGCCATAACCGCACGATAGAGGGTGAGGCGCCCTGCCTTGTTAAGATATTTGCTTGCCCATCCTTTGGTCCTAGCATCAATCTTGTCTAAGATGTAAGCAAAATCCCTGCATCTCAATCTACCTTTGATCATCGGAAAGCCCAAATAAGATCCAAATGAGTCCACTGCAGGAATTTGAAGCATGTCGGCCAACCGGTTTCTATCCTCATGGTTGACAGCTTATTATGAAATTGTTGTTGATTGTACATTCAAGAATGTATTTTGCATTATTATTTATGAATTTTAATTTATCTGTTTATTTATGTGCAAGTGTCTTTTTCTAATTTTTTTAAAATTTATTTTGCATTTTATTCTTAATATCTACATATTGTGAAATTTTAATTCTCAAAGATTTTAGGGTAAATCCATATCAATTATAAATTAATATCCATATCAGTTAAAATTTTCTAATTTACTTTGCATTTTATACTTATCAATTATCCCGCTTTACTATTGTTTTGTTTGTGGTACAATATTTTTTAGGGCACTAATGTAAACACGTGAAATTTATTCGCCACTAAAAATGCGACACGTGCAAGTTTAAATATTAATTTAATTATTTTTAGGCATTTTAAATAAATTAAATGTTTGAAATAATTATTAATATTTATTAGGCTATTTGGATCAATAACCCAAATAGACCTATGTTGGTTCAATGTGGACAAGTTCAAATGCAAGACCCACAAGCCCCATGGCTCAATAATGGATGCTCAAAGTAGGCCAACCCATAAAAATTAATTGGTGTGGATAAATACTCACAAGCCTATGATCCAATGGACACTTGAAGCCGCCGGCCAGTCCATGGAAATCAATTAATGTGAACAAGCCCAGATGAAAGGACTACATGCTCAATGACCCGATAAAAATATGGATTGGACCAGCTCGGCCCATCATCCACAATCCATAGGGTTTTCCTCTATAAATAGAGACACCCTATCACATTAATACTCATTCTCAAGACTCAAATACTTGATATCAACAGCAACAAAACCTGCAGAAATTCCAAGAAGCCGAAGAAGAAGCACAAAAGCATCTTGACGTCAAGGTTGGGGAATCAAAGGAGTACCAGAAGTCGAACACTCATATCGTTTGATCTTCTTATATTTCTTTTAAATTCATTCAAATTCTCTGTAATTGTAGATATTTCTTATGAAATTAATAAAATTATTTTGCAGTTTCTGTCTACGCATTTTGTGTACTTACAACTAAAATTGAAATAAAAATTATTTGTAGATGCCTATTGTTTATTGCGGAGCTCTTCTTAAAATAGATTAAGCAGCTTAGATAATTAATCGATGTGACATCATAATACTAACATAAATAAATAAACTAGGCCCAAACCTTAAAATTAAAATAGACATAGGCCGTCCAATGTAAAATCCGCCTAGTTTCACGCCTGCATTCAGCACAATAACCACACAGCCTATAGGTAACAAATCAGATCAAATGTATTTAATTAATTAAATAATAACAAACCAGAAGCAATTGAATGTACCTTAGCTAGCTTGATAATAAATTAAATCAAGTATTATTGGTAATAAATAAAAGAAAAATATCTGAAAACAAATTAACAACAATAAATTACTAAATATTATTGATAATAAATAAAAAATATTTGAAAACAAACTAACAATAACAAATTAAACATAATTTGATAATAAATCAAATAGTATATTTTATTCCCGTTTTTCCAATATATAGAAAGCAATATTAGTAGTATGATGAGAGTATATAAACCGTGACCTTAGCTTGGTTGAGTTGGTTAACGAGCTTACCCTATTCATTTTTCAACCAATCTGTAAAAAAGAGATGATGTGTTATTCTATTTTTTTTTTATTTAATTATATATTTTCTAGATCAAACTGGCAAATTATATTCCCGACTGATCTTGCTCGGAGAATTGGTTGTGAATACGCTAGGCGATTGGCTCTCTAGTCATTAGGTTATATATATATCTAATATATATATATGGCAAAAGGAATATTGCCACAGTTGTTTCTTAACTACAGTGTCGGATCTTGCCACAATGCCCGCCCCGATTCATATTTCTGCCCTCCTCCTCTCTTTTCCCGTGTGCCCTAGAAACTCCATCATTTTCCTCCAATTTCGTTCTCCAATTTCCTCCAATTTCTTCATCGGTCTTTGCCCTCGGATCCTCGCTGTCCCCCAGCTCCCGTCGCCCCGGCCTTGCCTTCGTCGCGTTTCCGTCCTTCATCAATTATTTCACATTGGCCGCATTTCCATTGCCGTTGCTGCGCTGCCTTTCGGACCTGCCGGCTGCCGCGCATATCCTCGCCGTCCTCCGCCTCTGCCCCTGCTCGCTCGCCACTCGTTGCAGGCACTTCCCATTGTTGTCTCTTTTGGGTATGCTTCTTTTCCTATCTTTATTCAACGCAATGGTTTTTCCCTCAAAAGAAATGCTTTTGTGATGATTTTTTTTAAATCTTCTAAAAAATTTTGTGATGAAGACCAACATGGGAAACTAGTGAGAACGAATTGGATGAACAGGTGAGGCTTGAGGTTCTTGTTTTGGCTGCAGATTTGGGAGCCGATTACATATAAGTCGAATCCAAGGTAGAATTGGCACTCTAAATAATCCGTGAATGCTACTCTATTAGGCACGTGTTTGTTTATGTTGATTCTTGTGTTCATTATTCACTGTCCTCTGTTTTCTTATGGTTTATGTTGGTTGTAACTTGTAAGATCACTCTAAAAGAATCAAAACTTAATAACCTGTTCATCCAGTATTAAGACAAAGATGCTTACCAAAGTAATTTTGAGTTTAAAGACTATTTAAATGCCGATTATTAATGTAGATTCATATGTACTCCCATTGACTTCTACTAATCAAGATCTAGGTGCAGTTTCTTGTTTACAGCCATTTTCGGGACAGGTGTATATGATAAACCATTAACCCTTTTGGTCTTTATCAATTGGTGGTATGGTATTGTTATTTTGACATCTGAGCATATAATGGCATCTGTTCTGTTTGTGTTTTATTTTTATTTCTTTTCCTTTTACTGCAATGTTTGATAGTTGTTGTTAGCAAGAAATTTTTTTCTGATCAGTTGTTTGTCTGTTTAACTTTAATTTGTTTGGTTTCTTTGATGAATCAGAACTTATTTGGAATTTATTTCAGCCTTTTTTTTCCTTTTCCTTTTCCCCCTTCCAATTCGACTTCTTCCATCTCCAGTGTTTAATGTGAATCTGCTGCAATTGTCAATAGATTATGGTTTTGTCGATTCTTGGGGAATCTGGTACCCATTTGATTTGACTTTTCTAGCTGCTTAATTATTTGAGGTCTCCCTTTTTTTTCTTCCCTGTATGTATTTATAGCCTCTGGTTTGATTATATATTCCTAATTTGTATAATGAAAGTGAGAAATATTATCTAATCTGCACAAACAAAACCTTCAATTTTAACTATCCTGTAAGTGTTCAATTCCTCAAGGTTAGGCTAATTACACTATCTTTGTACTCTTGAAACATTATCTAATCTGCACAAACAAAACCTTCAATTTTAACTATCCTGTAAGTATTAAATTCCTCAAGGTAGGCTAATTCCTCTAGGGTTTCGTTATTTGACTATTAATGTAGAGGTTTAATTCAATTTAGTATCTTTGAATTAATTTAACTTTACAATAATATTGTTGATTGTGGATACCAAAATGGGCATTCACAGAAAGGGATACCAAAATAATGCACTGACTCACAAGAATTAGTGAGCCTGAAATTCTCAGCAACATATAATGTATGAATCAAAAATGCAGAAGGAGAAGGAGAAGAAGCCATTTCAAAATAAACATTATGAAAATTGACAAAATAACTTTATGCTGCAGAAAAGAGTACCATGTGACTGGCAGAAGCTATTTATTGAATTGGGATTTGGGAAACAAGAAATTTTTACACTCATCTAACCTCTGAAGGAGTACCTCAATCATAATAAAAGCTTCAACTAAAGAGACTCGATCAGTTGTGTGTGAAATTTGTTGACCAGAAACCATACTGACCTGCAGCAGAATTTGATGTCGATTATTATTGATGACAACAAACAGGTTTGAATAATTAAAGTGCAACTAATGGATCATTGCCTGCAGAGGACCCAAATCCATAATTCATGCAAGTTGCAAATCTAACCTTTCCGCAATGAAAAACTCAATACGCAGCAATGATCTTCAAACATATATTATGAGAAAATTACTAGCAACAAAGAGCTAACCTGTTCCCCATGAACCGACTCCAGATTTGAGTTTGGCAGAAGCAGGAATGATATTTTGCTGCATGATTTGCAGGGTTACCACTTCCTGTAGAAAGGTTCAGGATTGCACGGTTGCACCCTTTTGCGACGGCACCACAAGCACTTAAACTAAACTTTAGTTTGTCTCAAAATAATAAAAACTGTGATAAAACCACCACTTAACAAAACAGACAGATACAACTACCATCAACCAATGAAAACACACTAATTGAAAGTCTGCATAAATTAAGCCAAGAAGATCATACAAGAAGCTGCTAGGCGGCAGGGCGAGATTGAACCATTGCAGTAAAGAGACAACTTAATGTAGATTCATTTTCTCTATTCCTTTTATCAATATTCAATCACTTATGATATAGGAGTATTTTCCAAAAGAAAATTACAGCTAAAATGCAAACACATAAACATCAAATTAAAATGCTTGATAGTTATGGAAGAAAAGAACATTAGTTAATTTAATCCGAAGGGCGAAGACAACACATGCACAAATAAACTCTCATTCCTCTAATAGCGAATTTGTCAAGTCAAAATATTCGTATTATTTGTTATATTAATGTTCGACAGATGTTTATAATTATGTCCTACAGAGTTCATATTTCTGTAATCTACAACCACAACCCTTTTTTAACTTATACAAGCACAAATAAACTCTCACTGTGCTTTTGCATCTGCTTGTGCATGCAACTAATTCATCATGGATTTATATTTTCTTCAACAAAATTTTATTTTTAATGGTCTTTGCTGTTTATTGTACTCCAAGCATTTGGTTGTTTACAAATCTCTGTTTTTTATGGCATTCACAGCCCTTCCAAGGTGAGGCTATGCAAGGAAATGAAATATCCACTCCACCGCCTCCTCGTAGGAGTGCTCGACTCCGTCAATTACTTGGCGCACAGGTTCGGTAAATAATTTCTTCGTACATTGAAGTTGTATAAACAAATTTCTATTTCTCGTTGGTTTCTTATTAATTGTATATATTTAATTTATATATTAATTGTATAAACAAACTTTCTGTTTTAACATAGAAAGTTCTTCTCTGGAAAGTCATTATAAAAATGACCATATGCAAAACTTAGGCTAAGTGCTTATATGCCTTTGTGTAGATTTTGATTCTTCTTTTCGGACATCTCATAGGAATTGGGGGAGTCCTTTAAATCAAAAGTGAATTTGAGGTATCACAGTGCCTTCATATTCTAAAAAAATTTCCTGATTTTCTTTGTGGATCCTCTTTTTACTAATGCCCTCATTTTTCTCATACAAAGCTATTATAATTTTCTATCTTCTTTATTATGCTAGGAGATATGTTTTTATCTTGTTTATAATTTTCTAAGAGGCCGCTGTAACAAGTAATTGAAAACCATGTCAGTGTCCTTTATCTTATTTGGATGGTTTGCATACAAAACCAGGTGCAAGTGATCAAACATGAATATCACCTTCGGCATGCTGGTGCAAAACCATCCTTTGATTTATCTAGGCAGAATCCTCGGTGTCTATTCTAACACCACCATTTGCATGAACTCCTATTTCTGTTGCCACTGTTCACCACTCTATTTTGCAAAGTAATCATCCCACTCAGTAAGGAAACTCTGAGCAGAAACACTGATTTTTTTCCATGTGTTGGTCCTTTTTATGATTATGTTCATATCTGTATTTTCCTTCTAATGGCAGTGGTAAAAGTATGCAACCTCTTTTTAGTTCTCAACTTCATTGATCTTTTGGCCATGTGGATCGATTTATTGTGTTGTGCCTTAGTTTAAGTTGGCTGCTTGTCTTCAGCTCTGATTTTTACTTATGAACAACCTGCTATCTCATTCTGTTTTTGTGAGTGCTTTTCTCTATTGTGTGGAAATGGTTTTCTATCAGGATGCAAACCATGTCGAATCCAGTTCCGTACCACCGGTTACTCTTCAGCAACGTATTAATGCTCGTCGCAATCATGCAGCCCAGCGCCGTGCGTGTGCAACAAATGAAACAGAGGTACGCATGGACAATAATAGCAATTATTATGATGCACTGCTTCTTATTAATCGTATTAATTTTCTGTGTATCGCTGCAAATGTTGCCTGTTCAGAATGTAAATCACGTTGAAAGCAGCCCTCTTCCACAATGTACTCTTGAACAACGTATTTCTGCACGCCGTACTCATGCAGCCGAACGTCGTGCTTCTACATCTAATAATGTACCACAGGTGCGTAGACACAATATTAGCAATGCTCCTTGGGAAGCTCCGCTTCCTTCTATTTGCAGTGATTGCAATGCATTAATATTCTACGGTGAGTCCAAAGGATTATGTTGTGCGTTTGGGACATTCACTTTGGATCCATTGCTTGCACCTCCTATTCTTCAAGACCTTTTCCTTCACAGACATGCATTATCAAATCATTTTCTTGCATATATCCGCACATACAACAATTCATTTGCTTTCTCAACATTGGGAGTCGACTATGATGTCGCTATGCAACGTAATGAACAAAATGTGTATGTATTCCGTGTGAATGGGATGATGCACCACTTCATTAATTCATTATTCCCAGCTGCAGATAAGGCCCGAAATCTTCAACTTTATTTTCATGATGCTGGAATTGAACTTGAAAGACGAATGCATAACTATCCAGACTTAAACAAAGATCTTGTTAGTTTGCTCATAAATATTACAGCAGAAAATCCTTATGCAAGATTCTTTCGCCAACTTCATGATATCCCGTGTTTGAATGAATACAAAATCTTTTTAAAAACATCTAACCGCTTGGACAAACGAGTCTATAACCTTCCTGCTGTTGATGATATTGCTGTTATATGGCAAGATGAACAATCAAGTGATGCTGACTTAATTCGAGATATACAAGTTTACCCCTTCGATGGACCACCCAAGAAAGTATCTTATTACTCTTTTGCATATGATCCCGTTCAGTACCCTTTAATCCATGCATACGGACAGCCTGGCTGGCAACCTGACATAATTAAGAAAAAACATAATGCACCTGCTGGTGTTACCACTGAAATGGCTGAAAATTTCTTTGCCAGTCTAAATGATCCATCTCTTGAAACAGACCAACCACGTATGTTCTTTTAACACCTTTACTTTATTATTTCTGATGCATTTATGTTCTTTCTTTAATGCGTTTCTTTCGTCCCTCCTCCAGCGCCCCCAAAAAAACAAAGGCGGATGGACAAAAGCCATGTCTCTATTCGGGAGTACTATTCCTATAGGCTCCAGATTCGACCATCTTTGCCAAGCATCTTACTTTACACTGGCCGTTTATTTCAACAATATGTTGTTGATCAATATATCAAAATAGAAACTCAACGCTTGGACTTTTATAGATCAGAACAAAATAAAAAAAAAACAAAGAATTGAAACCATGCAAGGAATTCAAGATGCTTTTAATTTACAAGGATTATATGATCCAAATCAGATTGGAAAACCAATTGTTTTGCCCTACTCTTTTATCGGTGGACCTCGTGATATGCATCGACGTTATATGGATGCTATGGCTCTTATTCAAAAGTTCGGAAAACCTGACTTCTTTATTACAATGACATGTAATCCGCAGTGGATTGAAATTGCACAATATCTTTCTGAAAATGATAACTGCACTAATCGGCCTGACTTGACTGCACGAATCTTTCGTATGAAACTTCAAGAGCTTCAAGATGAGCTTTTGAAGGAACATTTATTAGGTCGTGTTTGTGCGTACTCATACGTGGTGGAATTCCAAAAAAGAGGTTTGCCACATGTCCATATGTTATTAATCATGTATCCCGAAGATAAAATGGATGATCCGTCACAATATGACAATTTCATCTCTGCTGAACTTCCTGATCCTACTACAGAAAAATATCTGCAAAATTTGGTTACAAAACATATGCTTCATGTCCCTTGTGGAACAGACAATCCAAACAATGCTTGTATGCGGGATGGGAAATGTAAAAATCATTACCCTAAAGAATTCAATGATCTTACAACACATGCTCCAAATGGCTATCCTTTATATCGTGGGTGAAATAACGGCTCAGTTGTGTTTTCACGAAACCGTTTATTAGATAACAGATGGATCGTGCCTTACAACTCATACTTGCTAGCCAAATTTGATTGCCATATCAATGTTGAAATTTGTTCTACAATTAAATTAGTCAAGTATTTGTACAAATATGTATACAAGGGTCATGACCGTATTGCCTTTTCAGTACATGCCTCTGATGAACGTCAACAAATTGATGAAATTACAGCATTCCAAACAGGCCGTTGGGTTGCCCCCCCCAGAGGCATCGTGGCGTATTTTTGGGTTTCTCATGAATCAAATGCGCCCTGCTGTTATAGCACTTCAGTTACACTTGCCAAATTTTCAGTACACTTCTTTCTGTACAACTGCTCCTATTCAAACAATTCTAGAAAATAGTCAAGCACAACGTACTATGCTTACAGATTTTTTCCGCATGAATAACCACAATAGTGTTGCTAAAGAGAAAAACCTTTTATATAAAGATTTCCCAGAACATTTCGTATGGGATTCAAGGCACAAAGAATGGTATCCAAGAAAGAATGGAATCGTAGTTGGGCGTATTGTCACTGCACGACCAAATAAAAATGAAAGATATTATCTACGACTACTTTTACAACATCGTCGGGCACCAACATCATTCGATGACATTGCAACTGTTAATGACACACGATGTGAAACTTTTCGAGCAGCATGTGTTGCCCTAGGTTTGTTGGAAAGTGACACAACCATCATTGATTGCTTAACTGAAGCATCGCACTTTCAGCTTCCAAATTCATTCTCCCAACTCTTTGCAACAATTCTCATGTTTTGTAATCCTGCCGAACCTAAAAAATTATGGACTGAATTCTACGAATTTTGTGCTGCTACTGTGCCATCTTCTACTAATCCTACTAGCGTATCTATCGAAATACAAGCTGCTGTTAATGTCAACATACATCTTTTAGCAGCTGGAAACACTTTACTTGACTTTGGAATTACAGTAAATAATGATGCACAGTCTGATACAAGTGAGAACATCTTTGACAAGAGCCCTTCTAGCAATTCTTCCTTATATGATAGCCTTCCACTACCAAATACATTGAATGAAGAGCAGTATCAAATTTTTCTGATTGTTGCAGAAAAATTAGAAAAATGATTGCCTTTTGTATGTTTCATTGATGGTCCAGCTGGCACAGGCAAAACATATTTATATAACACTATCCTTGGTTATGCACACAAATTGAATCTTGTGTCAGCTGCTGTGGCATCGTCTGGCGTTGCAGCTTCTTTACTACCAAATGGGCAAACAACGCATTCAAAATTTAAATTACCTTTAGATGTACTTGAACATAAATCTTGTAGTATATCAAAACAATTAAACCTAGCAGCACATTTGAAAGAACTCTCATTGATTATTTGGGATGAAATTTCTATGTCACGCAAAGAGCTTATTGAGGCATTGGACTACACTCTAAAGGATATCACTGATATTGCAGAACCTTTCGGTGGAAAAGTTGTCATATTTGGTGGTGATTTTAGACAAATTACACCGGTCATACCAAATGCTACAAAAGACATTTACATTCAAGCAAGTGTTGTATCCTCTAATTTGTTTCGTAATGCAGAAAAATTTCATCTTAAAAAAAATATGCGGGCTGAAAATGATCAAGCTTTTGCAGCATTCTTGATGGCATTGGGAACAATACATGTCCGAACTCAGTTGATGGTGAAGTCAGGATTCCTCGTAATAATTTAATACCATTTCATGATGAAAACATTGCTACATTAATTCAGTAAATATATCCCCCTGATGTACTACAGTTACCTTCTACTCAGGAATTCGTATCACGGTCAATTCTTACAACCACCAACGAAATTGTTGACCACATTAATAATATTATCTTAGATCAAATCCCTGGAGAGATAATGGCATCTATTTCAAGGAATAAAACAAAAGATCCAAGTCAACAAGCTCATTACGAAGATTTGATTTGTACAATAACTCCTAATGGCATGCCGCCTCACATACTTTCTCTAAAAAAAGGTGTTCCAATAATGTTGTTGCGTAACCTAGTTCCATCAAACGGTCTATCAAATGGAACTAGACTTATCTGTAAGCACATGTCACATAACCTTATTCAAGCTGAAATCATTACTGGCCCCTGCTCCGGAACAACATGCTTTATACCTAGAATACCGTTACAACCAAAAGAAAAAAATAAAACATCTATTGAATTTACTCGAATTCAGTTCCCCGTGAAATTGTGTTTTGCAATGACAATAAATAAATCACAAGGCCAAACATTACAACATGTTGGCGTGTTCATTAAAGAACCTGTTTTCATGCATGGTCAATTATATGTTGCTTTGTCTCGTGCAAGATCATTTGACAGTCTACACATAACAATTCAACCAACGGAGGAAATGGTCAGAAAAGAAAGTACTATTGTCGAGTGGACACGAAATATCGTTTATCAAGAACTGTTACGTGCAGCAGGTCTTGCAAACTAATCACAATGCAATCGGCTTTCCTTCCTTTCAGTCAGTAACTTAGGTGTCATACTTACTTTCTTCTGGTGAGGTTCACTTTTGACTGTTCATTTATCAATTGCATATTGCCAAAACTCTAATCATGATCTGCTCTTTATTTATGTGTGAGTAATTTTAAGTGTAATGATAAATATCGTGATGTTTCATCTTGCTTTATTTTAGCGTCTATTATTTTTTTGCAGGTCTGATTTGCTTCTGGACAATTGCCGGCTTCAAATAGAACATTATATGATTCCAGTTACTTGTGGGTTGGCCATTATCTAGTGTTGCTCCAAATTGTAATCTCAATTGGATCTCTGTACCTGTGAGTCCCCTTTTACCATACATTGCTAAATGTCAATGAACTGTTCATTCAAGTGCTCTCTCTTTCAACCTCGCTGTTGCCTTGTGCTTGAGACAAACTTGCTAAATCTTCTGAATTGCTCTTTATAACTTTGATACCATTAGGACTGGGTTGACGTTACACCTACTTAGCTTATAGATACTTCGATAGTTGGCTGCACTGAGTACTTTTATATGATTCCAAATACTTCTTGCAGCTTTTGGTGCACTGAAACCGAAAACTCTCTGAATTGATATTTTTCAGCTGGCATCCCCATTCTCTGTGTCCTACAGCATGAGCACCTGTAAGGCTCTGCCTTTTAGTTCCAAGGTATTATAGTTTTGATTTATATACTTGTATTTCTTTCTTAAATTATTGTGGAATTTGTGAGTTCACTGGTCGAGTACGAACTGCGATTTTATTTATTTATTTATTTATTTATTATTATTATTATTAATATTTTTTGGCATAGAATTCTGGCTAAGGTATTCCAAAGTATTACATTGTCTCCACGCTAAGGTATTAGCCTTTTATGAATGAACTCTATGCTGATGTTCTTATGTTACTGATTGAACATGATGGATCATATTATGTTGGTGTTTGAAAGTGTCACACTTTCTTATTATTTGCCCTTTCTTCCAGGTGCCTTTTCAAGCTGCCATCCATATTTCCAGTGTTCCTTTCCAATTAAGTTGTGATCTGCTTTTATATACCTTTGTTCATTCCATCTTATATAGCAAAATTTTCAACGTTGGTATGTTTGTGAATCCATATTTAAGCCCGAGCATATATTTTGCTATCATTGATCCCAATTGCCAAATTATTAAAGTCTTTTCTCTTTTTGCAGTTTCACTGGTTCTCAGTGTTTAACACTTTCATGATGGTAATATTCCTTACTGGTTTGGTGTCTGTGATATTAATGCGGACCCTTCGCATTGACTATGCCAAATATGCTTGGCAAGATGATGATCTTGAGACTTTGATAATATTATCTAAAGTTTCATTTTGTCTAAAATCACTGATTCACATTCTTGTTTTTATTTAGTAAGAGTGCATTAGCTTTCCTACCTTTACATTCACTTGAAACCCATATAACTGAAACTCTCTTAAGGTACACTGGTTTTCTTATAATTTGAACTGGCATATATTAAATTTCTGGTGCTCAGGAACGAGATGTTATTGAAGAATCTGGTTGGAAACTTGTCCATGGAGATGTTTTCCAGCCTTCCCAAAATCTTGCTACTTTCACCTGTTGTTGGCACTGGTGCTCAGCTTGCTACACTGGCTCTGCTTGTCATCATTCTAGCAATTGTTGGAATGACAAGGTAATTCCTCACTCCACCTCCTCTCTATTTAGTTATTTTTTGCATTCCAGCATCCTGATTTATCTATTTTGTTTTTAGGTTTACTATGTCTATGGCTTCGTGCTTCTTGTGTTTGTGATTCTTATCATTGTCACCGTTTGCATTACAATTGTGGGAACGTATTTCTTGCTGAATGCCGAGAACTATCACTAGCAATGGACCTCGTTCTTCTCTGCTGCCTCCACTGCTCTTTATGTGTACCTCTACTCTATATACTACTATCATGCCAAAACAAAGATGTTCAGCTTCTTCCAGACCAGCTTTTACTTCGGATTCACTTTGATGTTCTGTCTTGGTTTGGGGGTACTATGCGGTGAATTTCCTTACACCATCCCTTTACACGTCGAAACATCTCCCCATCATCCCACTTATCTATCGACTAATCTCCCATGAATCTCAGGTGCTGTTGGATACCTTGGCTCCAACCTTTTCGTGTGGAGGATTTTCCAAAACATCAAATGTGACTCATTGCTGGAGCACAGTTCTTCCAAGAATTGAAGGCTGTAGCGAAAGATTTTGCTACAACACATCTCAGCTCATATTGTACTTTGTGAGTTTTGCTACATAGGATTTTTACTACTGTAGGCTACTAAGTTACACTTATATGAACCCCTGCCAAAAAAAATTCCCTTTCTTCCATATCTATAACAATTGGATGGGATGTTGTAGATTTGTTTTTTTCATTTTCTCGATCAGGCAATATTAAAATTCCACCAACATCCTACATGCCGAGTACTCCGCAATTAAAAGCCACACATCGTCACGCGCGGCGTGGCGCGTGTTGTCCGAGTTCTAGTATATATATATATAATACTCCCACCGTCCCATTAAAAGTGACCACTATTCCTTTTTGGGGTGTCCCATTAAAAGTGTCACTTTCCCTTTTAAGCAAATAGATTAACATAAGCATAATTAAAAACCCCACAATAATAACAATTGTACTTTCTGCACAAAATCTCTATATATGTTTAACCATTAATATCTCAAAATGAGTATAAATAAAAATTATATAAACTATATATTCTAAAACTATATGATTAGACGATTCCAACAAGACCACACTTGACTATTTTTTTCTTTCTACATCATAACGATAATATTAAGTCAAAGTTAAATATGGTTAAAAGTCAAATGTAACCATTATTATAAATTAGATGGATGGATTAATCAAATTTACTCACACTACTTTAACTACTAAACACCACAACCTAAATTCCCGTGCCCAAAAGAAAGTGACCACTTTTAATGGGACGGAGGGAGTATCTATTTTGGTCCTAATTTTTTACTTTTCTTCAGCTTATCCAAAAAAAAAAAAAAATGGCAAATTATAGTATGATGATGATGATGATAAAAAAGTAAAGCAAACCTGAAAATCCGGCGTTCACTGATCAGTCTTGATTCTCGAACAACAAACAGTTAGACAACTTATGTTGCTCCCCACACAATTCAGACATATACTAGCATGTCGTATGTACACAACGCACACATACCTTCTTCATGGAGTAGTTTCATCTCAGAATATGTCAGCAAGAAACACCGCCGGATGTGTCCACGCAGCGCACCCATACTTGTCGCCGCTGTACTTTCTGTACACTGCAGTCAGCCTCCCCCTCCCGCCGGAATTCTGATGCAGACCCACCATCAGCCCCGCGCATTCCCTCAGATCCTCTTCTCTGTACCCCGTATGACTCTCACACCTCTTGCTCCACTGCTTCTTCCGCCCGCCGATCGCGCACTCCGCCGTGAACACCGCCGCCGCCGCTACTAAAGAAGGCCGGAACCTCAGCATTTCGTACTCGACCAGGCACAGTTCGGTTATGAACAAGGCCACCATCTCCAACTATAATTAACCATCGCAGTAGTAGTCATCATGCAATAACCATAATGGTCAGCTTTATGATCTCTATAAATAATGTCTGTTTAAGGGTCTGTTCTGCATGCAGCTTTTAGTAGCTTTTGTGAACTTTTGGTAACTTTAGCTTTTATTTCAAAACAAAAGCCCGTTCTGTAAACTAGCTTTTGGGAGTTCTTTCAGAAGCTACTTTCCAAATTTAATTAATTTTTATCTTCAAATTATAATTTTTCACAGCTAACACTGCTTGTACCGAATACTTATGCAAAAACTGATACCGAATATTTATGCAAAAAACTGATAGTTACAGCTCCCACAGCTGCCAACAGCTACAACTTGACGTGCAGAACGTACCCTAAAACAAACCAATTTTCACTAATATGGCACAATAAAAAACCAACCAACCCTTTTGTTGGATTGAGCAGCTTTCAGGAAACGTCGGATGAACACGTATGGAGTTGCCACCGATAATTTGAACTGTAAGGCGTTGATCATCACTCTCTCCTGTATGTACATACCGGAAATTAGTTCAATCAGATTGATGCACAATCTTTTTTTTCTCTCCTTTTTTTTTTGGGGTGGTGTGTTCTAAGTTTGAATATTTTTTCTAACTACCATGTTGAGGAGTTCATCTCTGCAGAAAGATTTGTCTGATACGAGGACGAGGTCATCAACAGCAGGGACAGCAACTTCTTCGTATTTACAGGCGAGGAGCAAAGCAGTGGCGCCAACGAGCTGTAGCTTGTCCCTCACAACAGCCTCCATGGCTAAAAATCGATCGATGAGATTGACCGTGAGGTACAACGTCTCGTCCATCAGTTCGAACCTGCAGTGCACCTACGGACACAGCAGAAGAAAACCATCGATGAGGTTACTGCCTGCCGGCTTGCTAGCTGTTCGAATTTCATGAGGATCGACGTTTACCTCAACTAGCCAGTCGACAAGAATGCCCCTCATTCTCTCATTGATGTCTTCCTGGCGCGACATGTAGTCCGGTGGAACTTGGCTCGAGCTCTGCGTTACGTGTGATCAATGTACGAAATCAAAACAAAAGAAACACAATGGTATTTCAAAAGGCTCAAACTCTCGAGTTTCAGAATAAATTGGAACAAGTAGAGATGAAATTACTCTAGGTACCTCGATCTTCTTGTAATATGAGTATAAATCATCGATGTACTCGGTAACTGCCAGAGGATCGTTCTTGTCGCAGCTGTCTATGTCGAGTACCTGCTCGTCTTTATCCGGTTCTTCTGCATCCTAAATCAATCAATCCAGAGTACTACATGAAAATTGAATAACAATGACATTTTAAAATGTCAAGAGGCATCACTAAGTAAGTACCATCCCATCTATTTCATCCATCATAGCTTCTGTGTGCTGCACATACATTGGGACAACGTCGTGGTCATCGATCATGCCATAGCCCTCTATATCGACTTCCTACATTGAGACAGGGGATATCTGTGGTCATGGTGACAGAATAAGCTAGTTTGTCATTCAAATGCATTACATATAGTGTTACATATGTTGTTTGAATACAAGAATGTAAGTACCTGAAGAGGCTCCTCTTCTTGAACAGCCAAGTGTGTAGCAAACTTCCTACAAACCACAAGTGCAGTTTCACAATGTATGCTTATTGTACTTGTCGTTCAAGATTCAACAATAAAACAATGAAGGAATATCCGAACCTTTTGGTGCAAGAAACATGATTCTTGTCAGAACCAGCAATTTTCCTGAGCATCACAGAGTCAAAATGGACAATGGAAATGGAAAAGAATGAACAAAAAAAGTAATGTAGCATCAAAACACATACTCTGTGAGATCCCCTTTTTTATGGACATCAGAAGGGTCAAGTGAAGATTTTATAATGTTGGTGCTGATGGTGCTCAATGCCTTTCTGTTCTTTCCATTCCCTGTCGTAAAATTACACCGGGATGTTACAGGGGAAGTAAATACTAATCACTAAATAATGACATTCTTGTAGTGAAGATCTTTTTAAATGAAACTGTAATAGAAGGAAACTGCTAAAGAATTTCAAATGAACGCACCTTGAATGTTTGAATGTCTGATAACACCTTGATGATTCTCGTCTGAACCGCCCAACCTTCTGTCCATAGTGATTGGAACTGGATTACCTTATTACTTTGCCTTCACACTGCACATTTTGAAAACAAACGGCTAGTATATATCCGCCGTACGATTGACGCTCGTCTTTTCTTCCTCGTTTGAATCAACGGTGATTATTCTTTCACTGCGCTTTCCAAAGCTTCTTTTTATTTAAATTTAAATTAAATAATAAATACGACTTCTGGGAATAGTAATCCGTAGTTGACTTCTTTACACGGAGCAATATTGCAATGATTTGGTTTTGGTTGAAATAATCACCCACTACTTTTAATTCTACCTTTTATACTTCTAAAGATAAAAAAAAAACAATTAGTGGGAGATGCACACTTTATTATGTTTTTTTTTTAAAAGGTAAATACAAGGGTATCTCATGCTCATTGGACCAAAATTAATCCCCTGAGATTGAATGTGCATTGAAGGGTTACCTCTCCCAAAGCAGAATTCTGCATACTCGAACCCGAGACCTTTACTTAAGCTGCCAGAGCCCCATACCACTCAGGCCAACTGCGTTTGGTGACACTTTATTATGTTTTGAATAGACTCAGAAATTATTTTAATTCTAATTTTATCTGTTCCACTTCAACCTGTGAGCTCATATTATTCATATTCAATTCATCATTAAACTACAATTTATAATTTCTTTATTGTACAAATTCCAATTGTACAAAATTTCACATAGTCAATATTATATGTATAGCTCAACAATATCATAAAATATTAAAAAAAATTAAAATGTCATTACCAAAGTAGAAAATAAAAACTTAAAATGTCATAACCAAAATAGAGTTCTTAACAATTTGATATATTTATTTAAAATGAAAAAAAACCCGAGATATTTGGTTTTGCCCTCCAAAACTTTATCATGAGTGGGAATTAAGATATAGCCAACTTATTATTGTTATTTTATTTTGTTTTGTTAGAATCTTTGCTTGAAGTAAATGGATGGTAAGAATTTATTTTACATAAATTATAAATAGGAGGAATAAAGTTTTTTTTTTTTTGGGGTGTAACAGCCTATAACCCAATATAGGCTAGGAAATGGGTGGTGGGGCACATGCCACACAATTACAAAGATAAAGGGGAGTGATAGAGGGCTGGTGGGTATCGAACCCTCAATCTGAAAGTTGAGAATCAGAGAGCTTGACCTCAATCCAAGGAATAAAGCTGATTGAGAATTCAAACCTTAATATAACCATAAAACTAAATGTAAGTGAGTACTATTAAATCAAACTCCGTCCAATTACTTTGTTAAACAAACCTTAAAATTTAAATTTTAAAAAGGGAAAAGGAAAAATCAATTTTGTTTGTATAAAGTAGGTTAATTTGCAAAAATGGCAAACATGTTAATAGAATTTGATTTTATGGAGCCTATTTTGAATCATGACAATCATAGATGGAGCCATTAGAGACGAAGTAATAGTTTTCCATCACTCAAATAAAACATACTATGATAAACGAAAAAGCCGCCGCTGGTAGTGATAGAAAGATGATACTCCCTCTCCTTTTAGAAATTAAAAAGTGTTCCATAATAATTATCACTTTTAGGTAGTTATAGGTAGTTATGCTATGTTTTTACTGTATTGTTCATTTTACATAAATGCTATTTGTTGATATTTATTAACAATGAATTTAGTTGAAGGAGAAAAATATAAATTTATGAGTTAATTAATGCAAATCTTGATTATTGAAATTGAGTTGAAAGAGAGAATTATTTAGTAATGAAGTGAGTAAACAAACAAATTTTCGAAGCCGACAAGAAAGCCAACAACATAACCTTACATTTTAACGGTTTGTTTTGTACGTTGAAAAGTGGGGTTATCCATCCACAAACTCAAATCCGTGGCCCGCGAGAAAATTGCCCGTTCATCCGTCAATTCAATTCCGAAGAATCTGGACTCCACCCCAAACTTGCCCCCAATTCATCACCATGCTACTATTCGGGAGAAAGACAATCAGGCCATGGACTCCAATCCACCGAGCCCCTCCGCCCCGCCCGACGGCGACGTTCTGGTACACGACCTCATTCGCATCATCGAATACACCAAGGCCATCGGTGAATACAGGCCCACCCAGAGCAAAGAGTGCATCAACCTCGTCCGAAGATTGAATCTTTTCTTGCCCTTTTTGGAGGAGATCCGATGCCTCCACCCCACCGCCATCCCCGATGCCGCCCTCGATTGCTTGGCCAGCCTGAAGAGGGCGTTTCAATCGGCCAAGAAATTCCTCAAGCTCTGCCAATGCGGCAGCAAGATTTTCCTGGTTCGGAATCTAGGTTTTGCCTTTTCTATTTTCTTTCCCTTTCCCTCGTTTTCTTCTCTTTGTGAATCTAAATTGGTGAATGCGTAAAATTCTTTTGGGGGAATTTCATTTCTCCAGGTGCTGGAGAGCGAGGCTATGATGGTGAGATGCCAGGGCGTGTACGAGAAGATTTCGCAAGCGCTGGACGGAATGCCGTACGAGAAGCTTGGAATATCTGAAGAAGAGAAAGAACAGGTTTTTAATTCTCCTGTACCGATCCCTCTAGTTTCTAACTTTCTATTTCAATCTTATTGTCATGTGTTGATTGTAAATCACTGAAACTACAGGTTCAGTTGTTGCACAAGCAACTGAAAAAAGCCAGGAGAAGAACAGACACACAGGACATGGAATTGATAATGGATCTGATGGTGGCTCTGTCGAACAACAACGACAGAAACGCCGACATCGCCAGCATAGAGAGGCTGTCAAACAAGCTTCATCTGCACACTCCCGAAGAACTGAAGCAAGAAACTGTAGCCGTACAGAAGCTCGTGAACGAAAGGAAGGGCCGCAGCGCGGAGAGCACAGAACAAATTATAAGCCTTCTGAACAAATTCAAGAGGTTGGCTGGTGTCTCAGAAGATGACATAAATGAAGACACCATAATTGTGTCCGAACCTGTTAAAAAAGCCACATCTGTTATGGTCCCTAACGAGTTCTTGTGCCCCATCACGTTAGAGATCATGACGGATCCGGTTATAATTGCCACAGGGCAGGTAGGTATCTCTTGTAAAAACCTAAAATGGTTCACTCCCCCAATAATGTCTTTGCAATGCTGCTTCTGTGCTTTGGTGTTTACCTGTTTTTTTTTTTGGGTTTTGCAGACGTATGAACGGGAGAGCATACAGAAATGGTTGGATTCCAACCACCGAACGTGTCCGAAAACCGGGCAGGTTCTTGAACACTTATCGATAGCCCCAAATGTGGCGCTCAAGAACCTTATTCTACAATGGTGTGAGAAGAACAATTACCAGCCTGTTCCGAAGAAGGAATTTTTCACTGAAAGTGCAGTGACAGAAACCCCCTGTGCCGATGAGATACTGGCCTCGGTTCGAAGCCTAAAATCGAGCAAGCTAACCGAGCAGCGCCAAGCAGCGAAGAGGATCCGTATGCTGGCCAAAGAGAGTCCCGAGAACAGGACTCTGGTTGCCAGTGCTGGAGGGATTCCACCCCTAGTGCATCTCTTATCCTATCCCGATTCAATCATCCAGGAACAGGCTGTCACGGCCATTCTCAACCTGTCCATCGACGAAACCAACAAGGAACTCATTTCAAAAGAAGACGCGCTCCCTGCCATCATAGAGATCCTGGAGAAAGGCACGGCCAGAGCCAAAGAGAACTCTGCAGCGGCACTGTTCAGCCTGTCCATGCTCAACGAGAACAAGGCCGAAATCGGGTTGCTAAACGGGATCCCGCCATTAGTCGACCTGCTGAAAACTGGGACCGTCCGGGGGAAGAAGGACGCCATCACGGCCATATTCAACCTCTGCCTGGAACCTCGTAACAAGGACAGGGCCATCGAGGCTGCGGTCGTCCCGCCTCTGCTGAAAGTGCTCAACGACCCGAAGCTGGACATGGTTAACGAGACGCTCTCCACGCTGCTGATCCTCGTGGCGTGCCCCAAGGGGAGGAGGGAACTCGGGCAGCTTCCTTTTGTAGAAACTCTTGTGAAATTCATCCGGGAAGGGACCCCCAAGAACCAGGAATGCGCGACGGCAGTCCTCGTGGAGCTGGGATCGAACAACAGCAACCTGATGCTCGCAGCGCTGCAGTATGGCGTGTACGAGCCTTTAATTGAGGTTTCCAAGAATGGCACCGAGAGAGGGCGAAGGAAAGCTCACGTTTTGCTCAAGCTTATGAAGAAAGCTGAGCAAATACCATGAAAAAAGGGGTTCAAAGTATATATATATATATATATACTCCTACATACATGGAGACATGGAGTACTAAAAAGGACTTGAAATGTAACCTCTGTTGGTGAAGGTTTCTTTTCTTTTTTGGAAAATTTTAAATTGAATGACATTGGGATGGTTTTGGGGTTGCCCATTTTGTTTCCATGAGAAACAACATGGTAAAAGAGATGAAAGTAGTAGTATATGGTTTTTGTTAAATTGTTAAAAAAAATTAATTAAACAACTCAGTATTGTAATGTAGTAGAAAGTAGAATGCCATTTAGCAGGGATCTCCGACATAATTTTATTGAGCATAAGAAATCAAGACCTGCAAACAAGCTTGGGATACTCTACAAAGTCGAAATTCAATTGAATCATTTTAAATTTTATAAGTGTTGATATAGCCCAATTATAATTGGTTAATTGGTTGGACATTTGCAGATAATTTTTGTCATTCCTTATTTGGGATCAATTTTGTGTGTAAAAAACACTGATGAAGATACCTTTTTTTTTCCCCTTCCAGAGATCAGGATTGAGGCGTGTTGTAAATTCGGAGAGGGAGGTGAATTTTTTTAGAAACACAAATAGACAATTCAAAATATGGGTAATTTACTAATTTAATTTATTTTTGAAGGCCTTAACAAAATGGGAGTTACCAGTAATGGACAAAAATTTCAAAGTACACACAACGACATAAAACACGTGATATATATATGTAGAGCGACCTGAGCGCTCTCTTTTTGAAAACCTCTTGGGTTCTGGCGCCGTCGTTCACTCGTTCTTCCTCCCATCTTCTCAGCTCCCTTTCTCCGATCTGTTACGTGAAACGTCCCCTCCTCAGGTAACTTTTCCCTTTTACCATTTCTACCAATCTGCAGTTCTATACTTCTATCTTGCCTCTTTCCCCACTATTAATTAATTCCACGCCTTAAGGATTTCGAATTGTTTGTTTCTTTGAGGTTTCGTTTGAGTTTTTTTGGGATTCAGGGCGGGTTTGTGTTGAGCTCCCGTTAAATTTGGAGTAATTGCGATTCAACTATTTTGCTTTCGATTGGCGTCAATTCTTGATTGCTCTATCTACTTATTCCTCTATTCCGTCTTTTATCTTTCTAATTATTATTTTTTGGATATTCTTTAAAGATTGTGAAGCTATTATTGGCAATTCATTGGCAGAACTGATTTTTTTTTTTTTTTTTACGAGCAAATGGTTAATCCCCCACCCCCTGTGAATTCTGGTCGGTCAAATTAGTCTGTGGAAATCACTGAAATCTCTTTATATGCTTGTCCTGGAAGGAAATTTAAGCTATCAGGTGCCTCCCGTTTCCTGTTTATGAGATGGGATTTTGGAAGTTGTCTGATTTTATTGATGGGAATGTTTTGACAAAGTTTAAATTCTTTTGGAAACTAAATGCGTTGATTTGTTTTTATTTTATTTATTTAGTATGGGTTTATTGTCATAGCACCTAAACTAGATTCCATTTGTTGGTTTGAAATGCATATGGCTGTTGGCCTCTCAAAATATACAGATATTCTTATACCTGCTGCCCTGTTATGAAAAGTCTTACATCTGAAGAACAGTATTCATCTTTCCCTTTGATTAGTGCTTACTGCTTAGGTTGTGATAATCTCGTGGAGCAGATTGAGTTTTTACTTCACTTGATTGTCAAAATGATCAATGCTGAACATAATGGTAATGGAGTGGGCGTGGGGGTGGGAAGTGGAGGGACTGCAGCTCCTGGTCATGAAAAGCAACTTGCCAGTTCTACTAAAAAGACGGCACTGAGGGATGTGCAGAATGAAAATGTGGGATCAGTTCATAAGCAGAAAGAGAATTTTGTATCTGGAGGTGGGAGAGCGAGTGGTGATACCATCAAGGTATGTGGGACTAAACGGCTTACGCCCGAGTGCCCTTCAAGTTCTAAGGGACTTGCTTCCTTGACCTATAATAACGATGCAAATGAAAATATCATGAATGCCCGGAGGCGATTTGACTTGGAACTTGGAAGGGGAAGACTCCAGAACAATGTCGAGAAAATTTCAAATTACTCAGAATTCCGGAAAACAGGTCCATTGCATCATGAAATTGCTCAAAAGATAAATCAGATGAAGGACAATAATACACCCAATGTACCTGTAGCTACATCAACTAATTTAGCTGCAACCATGATCTTCTCAAGTAGTGGTCCATCAGTCCCTGGTTCTTTTGGTAAGCACAGAAACAGCACTCCAGTTGACAAAATTTCTTCAAAGTTTCCCAGTGCCATTGATTCCAAGATTACAAAAGATCAGCTTAGAACAGAACGCTTTATCTGCCTCCAGAAATTTCTGAAGCAGCGTGATGAAGCTGACCCAAGAGAGTACATTCAGGGTGAGTCTCCGTTCTCTTGAATTTGTGGGTGTTTATGTGCTATCTATTATGCAATATGCAGCATAATTGAGTAAATTGTTTGATGAGAATTGCATCAGTGCTTCTAAATTCATCTCCTGCGGAGCTAAGTAAGCGTGCAGTGGAGTTGGAGAAGAGAGCAATACAATTGACAATAGAGGAAGGTATAGACATCTTGATATATATATATATATATATATATATATTGTGTGTGTGCATTTCTTGTTTTCCATGTAATTTATATTCTTATTAGTGGGCTCTAGCTTAACGTTGTTGTCTTTATATAGTCTGATGAGCTTTTTTGACAAATATGTACCAAAAAGAAACAATTAAAAAGACTATTCATGATTTTTGGTGGAATGAACGAGCCTTAAAGTGAATGAAACAAATACTGCATCAATATCTTCGTTTGTTGGCTTCAGTAAGTGCGTTTTTGCTGGTTTGACTGATATCCTGAAGCGACTAATCAGATGACATCCCGTGGTGATTTTGAATGTTCCTTTGTATGTTGGCACTTAATCTATAAATAATTTTACAACGTGGCGTATGTTCCTAAACATGTTTGCTTGTGATTAAATTTAATTCATGGAATGTTACTGATAGGAAGGACTTCTCAACTTGAGGTCTTGGCTGTATTGTAATATGTGGACCATCTTTCAGCTTTAAAGGCACGACAGTATCATAACATTGTAGATTGGATCTTCAGTTCCTAGGCCATACTAACCCGACCACCCCCTCCTCCCCATATCCACTAAATCTTAACCTAAAATTTTACATAAAAATTGAAAAAAAATGAATACTTGGAAACATTTAAGTGGCGGGACATGGTTCATAGGAGGATTAGGAACCCAGCTAAATAAAGCAGGCATAACAAACAATGATGGTCGCAAAAATCTGGCAATCATTCTTGATTTGAACTTAATAAAATTTTCTTTTGCAGACAATTGGCTGCTTCCCAGAAGTTTCTGAGTTGTGGCATCTGCCTTTTGTGTTCTTATTTGCTGAATACTGATCTGAAGTGCACGTGCGATAACAAAAACCTGAATTAGACGTTACACGTCCCTAAGTTTTCTCAATTCAATAGAACTGAACAGCCAATGCATCTGTTTACTGCAGGCAAGGAGATGCAACGAATGAAGGCCTTGAACATTTTAGCTAAGTCCTCTCTGGCAAACAATTTGCTGCAATCAACTCAGTGACCAGTCTACACACGAGGAAGCAACGACTCGTGCAGCATGAGGTAATTGTTTATTTGCAGTGCCAACAGTCAGAACCAGTAGGAACCAATCTGTTTGTTCTATCTTCAATTTGTTGTCATTAGATCCCTCCATATACTCTTTCGTCACGAGCTTTATGTGAAATTAAGATCATAACTGTAACCTGTAGTATGCTGACATTAATCAGAGAAAGAAAGAGTCATTGTGTATTTCTAGGAAATAATAACTAATAAGTATATCAGACAATGTAGCTTGTTGAGACCAAACTGTTCCACTTTTTCATTTTCCACCCCATTTATCTTCTGGTGTCTGGCAATGCCCGCCTTTTGGCTCCACGACACTATGCACCTCGTGCATTAGTACCCCTTCAGGTGGATATTTGAGGAATCCACTTATATATGCGTGTAATAAATAAGCACAAGGTGTATCTTCTGCAGCAGTTCTCTTCCGTTCAATTTTAATCCTTGAAGAATATTTGTAGTTAGTAGCGTTGAGAGCTTTTTATATAGCTAGGTCTTGTTTGTGCCTTTTGGATGTTTGATGCTTGAATTAATGAATACTATTTTGAAAAGAAATTGCATTCCTAAAAATTTGAATTAAATAGAATTCGAGGCAACAATTAACGCAACAAATACAGCAAATATGTACATAAAGAAGGCCAAATTAAAATACTGGTCAATATATATATATATATATATAACATGATAGAGAAAACCAACGGCTTATCCGGGTCTTCCTTATTGGGTCGGGTCGGTGGACTCACCGAACCCGCCCGTTTTGAAACCCATCAGTAACTCCGTGGCCACTTCGATTTTTTATGCTGCCGATGACTTTCTTCATCAGCGCCGCCGCTTCCACCGCCGCCGCCGTGCGTGCGGTGGAGGCGCGGCTGAGTTTGAGGGCGATGCCGCCTATCTTGCATACGCTTGCCTCTAACATCCTTGGCCGACTTGGGATTATCTTTCACGCATATCAACCTCTCCAGAACGGTATCCATGCTGGGTCGATACTTTGGGTCGGAGTCCAGACATTGCAGTATGAGCTCCGCGATGGCGTAGGCGGCCCTGGACGGGTACTGGCCCATGAGGCGAGGGTCGATCAGCTTCTTCAGCTTCTTCTTGTCCTGAAGAGATGGCAGAGCCCAGTTGATGAGATTATGCTGTACGCTGGGGCGATTGAAGTCCAGCACGCGTAAACCGGTTATGATCTCTAACAGCACCACTCCAAAGCCGTAGACATCGCTTTTTACGTACAAATGACCTGAAACAGAAATTGAGACAAGATATTGTCTGATCAAGACAGGAAAATCTTGGAAAACTAATTAAAGGAGGGAGGTGTGATGAAAGAAGTGACTGAGGAGAACCTGTGGCCATGTACTCAGGGGCAGCATAACCGTAAGTACCGATGGGCTTAGTTGTTATGTGCGAATTGCCGTCACTTGGCCCCCACTTAGCCAGCCCGAAATCCGACAGCTTCGCATTGAAGTCCTTCATTAACAATATCAAAAAGTAGAAATTCAAATTCAATACTAATTTATACATAAATAAATTGGACTCCCACACACCTTTGCCGACACATGAATGTTACTGTTTACCAAAAAAATTTATATATAAATAAATAAATAAATACTAAATTGTTGTATATATCCAATTTGGTTCCATATATACCCCATCAAGTAATATGTTAGAGGCTTTGAAATCCCTATAAATCACTTTCTTCTCTGTATTGTGCAAGAAAGCAAGGCCTTCTGCTGCTCCTATGGCAATTTTAATTCTCGTGTCCCAGGAAATTGTATCACCACCCTCTGCAATAACATAACAAGGAAAGAAAAATATATAATGGTGAATAAAATAAAGATAAATTATTATATACAAAGAAAGTGGTAGTAGTACATGTTATTACAATTTGTATAATAATAAAGAGAATTGAAATGAATAAAATTGGATAATTAATTACTTCTGAAGAGGTGGCTTTCTAAACTTCCTCTTTGCATGTATTCATAGACAAGGAGGAATTGCCTTTCATCCCAACAATAGCCCAGTAATTTCACCAGATTCGGGTGCGTAAATTTCCCCAAGAATATCACCTCTGCCTGCATGCACAATTACCAATAAAATAAATAAAACATGTACAGTAATAATTAACGATACTAGTAAGTGTGAACTTTGATACATCTAAGAGTCGTAATTGAATTGAATTATTTGCACGTGAAAAAGATACAGTAATACTACTGTATGAATATGACAATATGAAAGGATTGACTTTTTCAATCGAACAGGGGAGCTGACTCGGTCGGATTCCCATTATTATTATTATTAGTAATTTTTTAAAAAGATATTTAAATCATTACTAAAAGACATAAAAAAAAAGTGCGAGAGAGAGACAATACATATACATATAGTGGTGGTCAATCAATCAATTATTCAATTATTAGAATACTAGTATTTTATACTCCATCCGTCCCAACTAAGATATCCTGTTTGATTTCTGCACGCAATCTTATGTATTTTTTTAATCGTTAATATCTCAAAATATATACAAATAAAAATTATGTAAAATATACTACCCATCTCTCAAGAAAGTGAAACATTTGAGTTTTTGACACTATTCATTATTCAACTAGTCAAGTGAGATCTTGTTAGAATCGTCTCATCTTGTAGTTTTAGAATACCATTTTTTTTTAATTTTTACTCGTACACAGCGTGAGTTATTAGCTGTTAAAACTATGCATTGGACTGCATGTGTAGAGTGAATGTTGCAGATTCATGAAAACAGAGGAAGTAGTATATTCTAAAATTACAAGATTAGACGATTCTAACAAGACCGAACCTGGTTATTTTTTTTTTCTAAATATATACTACATACGATAATATTAAGTTAATGTTGAACAATGAACAGTGTCAAAAAGTCAAACCAGACATCTGAAATGGAACAGAAGGAGTATATGTGTAGGAGCATATATGCACCAGAAATTAAAGTTGTAAACTAATTGTATGTAGACTAGTTTGTAGTGATGAGTCCCACGGCACCTCATAAATAAATTTCAAAAAAATTGACTCTTTATCATATAATGTAAAAAATTTTAAAGTATTTTTCTGGGTCAACCATATATAAGTATATATGAAATGAAAATAAGTACGTCCTCATCACTAAGTTTCTTGCCTTCACATTATTGTACTAGAACGTGTGAATCCAATCCAATTTTATGAATAAACCCTAATATTAGCACGTACGTATAGTACCTCTCTCGACTCTCATCTTATTGTAGGCACACATCTTATTATTTTACGTTGAACTAAATACTCAAATAATTCTTCTCCAAAAAATACTCAAATAATTTACTGGAATTCAGTTTTTGTACACGTCTTTATTTTCTCACATTAATTTAAAGGCCAGCTCAGCATTAAAGATCTGACCAGGTCATCGTCCAAATCTAATATATATATATATATATATATATATATATATATATATAGTGAATATATATATGTTTGTGTGTAGGAATATACCAGGCTCGAGCTCGGCTCGATTATGTATAGGTTCGAGCTCGACCCAATATATTGAAGCTCGAGCTCGGCTCGAAGGGCAAAAAAAGCTCGACATAAATTTTAGTTTTTTTTTTTAAATTTTTTAACCGGGTATCCCTAGACCACATCGAACTCAAGATAAAAAAATTTTAAATTATTCAATAATGAGCTTAAAAACTTAAAAGACGGAGTTCTGTAGAAATATATATATTAAACTATTCATAATTCCTTATAATAGTCTCAATTTGGAAGGAGATTGGGATTTAGTTTTAATTTTGATTTAGTGTTAACCATAATAAAATATAATGTACTATATTATTAAATAAAAGGAGGAGTGAATTTACCGTTGGACTTCCTCTTCCTCACATTTGTTAAGAAAGAAAATATACTATATTTTTAAAAAGAAATAATATATATATATATATATATAATATTCGAGCCTATTATCGAGCTTTCGAACCGAGTATTAGTTAGCTCGGCTTGAGCTCATTAATATTCGAGCCGATCTCGAATTCGAGATGAGCCTTTTCGAGTTGATCTTTGGCCGAGCTTTGATCGAGTCGAGCCCGAATATTTTTCGAGCCTATCAGTCTCATTTACACCCTATTTGTGTGTATGTATGTGTATATAGACACATAGGAGACGTGCTAAAAATATAAAAGAAATGGAACAACTGAAACATAATTTTCTGATATTATAGGTAGCTAGTAGTATATAAATTAATAAAGTTAAAAAAGTACTATGATTGGAAAATTGAAATTCCCAACCTAGCTAGTATGCAGGTCTTTAAGTAAAACCCTAATCTCGAATTGAACATCATATTCATATCAATCAATATTGGTGCTTATCATAAACTATATCAATCTCGAATTAAGCATGCCGTCATGTGCACCAATTTGCACTGATGATTAAAAACATACATATAATAATGAATACAAAACGAAAAAAAACTAAAGCCTTAATTATATTAAAAAACAAAATTAAAGAAGCGGTGAGTTGAAATTAAAGACGCTATATACATAAAGTAGCTATATAGAGTATTAGTGCATCATCATCATTCATCAATAGTGTTGTGATGGAGTAATAATTAATACTCCCTCCGTCCCAGGTAATAAGACGTCTTGTTTGACTTTTTGATACTGTTCATTGTTCAACTTTGACTCAATATTATTGTAAGTATATATTTGAAAAAAATAGTCGAGCTTGTTAGATTTGCCTAATCGTATAGTTTTAAAATATATCTTTTACATAATTTTTACGTGTATATATTTTGATTTATTGACAATTAAAAAAGTGAATTGGATTGTGTGCAAAAGTCAAACATGACATCTTAGTTTGGACAGAGGGAGTACTACCTGCCATTCTCTGAGGCCTTGTTCGGAGTCCGGGTTTGATTTCTTGACGGCGACGGGAATTCCGACGCCGGCCTTGGATGGAGCCAGGGTTTTTGGATCGATGTATCCTTTGAAAACCCTGCCGAAGCCTCCTTCGCCCAGCATTGAGTCCGGCCGGAAGTTGCGCGTGGCGGTCGTCAGCTCCGCCAGAGTGAACATTCTCAAGTTTGGGGTACTTTTGATCTCACCTCTCGCCGGAACTGCCGGAACCGCCTCTGATGATTCCCCCCCTCCCCCATCTTTATTCTTACTATTAATCTCCTTTTTATCATCACCATGAACTGAACCAGCAAGAAGAATAATAATAACAATAATGAAATCCACAAGAATAATAACTGAAGAGAAGAAGCAGCAGCAGCAGCAGCAGGTAAGTGTATATACCTGGGCTGGGGGATCTGGTGGTGCCCCCGGAGAGGATAGCGTTGACGACGGGCTTGGGACAGCAGTTGCCCATGTTAGGTTATTACAAGATTGATTAAAGGCGGTGGAAAGGGAGAGTTGAGGATAGTTATATAGTCATATAGAGAGATTGTGAGAGTAAGGATAGAAGAGAGGAGCAGTGGGGAGTTTCTGAGAAAGAGAGCAGAAACAATATGGAAAAATCACAAATGCTAATTACTATTCAACTATGGGAATTTCGGACCAAATCATATTATTATTATATAATTACTTACTATTATTTACTCTGTTTCATCTTCAGGCTTCATTTTCAACTTTCAATCTCTATGGGACCAACTTTAATTCTCTTCACTCTTCAACCTTCATTTCTCATCATTTCATGGAATTTAGCCATACATTGAATATTAGTATAATACAGAAGCCAAAAGCAGAAGCAGAAGTGAAAGCCAAAAGCAGAAGCAGCTAACTTTTGTGTTTGGATGGAATGTTTAAAAAGCAGCTTTTTTTCAATAGTGTGTTTGGATGTATAAAAGTGAAAAGTGCTTTTGAAATGTGTAAATTACCAAAATGGATATGCTATTTATATATGATAGTATATATTTATAGTGTAATTTAAATAAATTAATAGGGGCATTTATGACTCTGCACACATTACTAGGTGCTTTTGACTTCTGCTTTTCGGAGAAGCACCACCTGGGCTGCTTCTCCCAGAAGCACTTTTGCAGCTTTTCGAGGTGCTTTTGCTTTTTCTAAAAAGCCAAAACAAACACTTTTTTTCTTTCAAAAGTGCTTTTGGCAGAAGCAAAAGCCAAAAGCACTTGAAAAAAAGCCAATCCAAACAGGCTCTAATACTTTTTCATTATCTACTATTTAAGTTCCCTTTACACTTTTTTTCCCCTTAAAAAAAAAAGGTATTTTGCCATAATATATATGTGTGTGGTTGCATGCTACGTGCAATTGAAAGTGATTTAAATTTAAAGACAATATAATAGACACAACCAAAGAAAAAAAATAGTTATTGTATTTACTATTTTAGTGATGGCTGTGTCAAAAATTAAAAATTTTGTAGCTAGTGACAATATTTTTTTTCCATAGATTTTTTCAAAAAAATTTATGCAATTTCCGAGACTTTGAACAACGTCATAAGAGCTAGCCAGGTTGAAAAGCAAGATTAATTTTGTAATGCATTTGAAAGCAGCAAAAACAATTATGTAGTGGAAGAAGAAACCTATTGTATTATTCCTTGTTGGACATTTTCAACCCTCTTTTAACAACCATAAATCTCTCTTGTGATTCCATATGTATATATAGTGGTGATGTGCATGCCAATTTAAGTAATAATTATATACTTGTTTAACAATCTTTTACTAGACTATTAGTCAAATTAAAATAGTAGACGACCTAGCTGTAAATGTTTTGTAGCCCCTCTCCTCCAACACAAAAAAAAAATAATAATAATAATAATAATAATAATAAAAAGTTAAAAAATAAAAATAAAAATAAAATATTAAATAAAATACTAAGATCATCTTGGCAATAAAGGCACACAAGTTCGAAGTTTGAAGCCTAGATAGTTATTAAATTAGATATTTTAATTTGAAGATTATATTCTTTTTAATTCAATAATAGCAATATTATTTTGACTTTAATTTAGAATGACAATAATTAAATATTTTAACTATTACTTAATTTGTAAAGATATTTTTTATTTAATAGAATGGCAATATTAAATATACTAGTTTTAGAGTGAGTTAAAGACGACTAATTAAACTTAAAGCATGTCTGGGATGATGAAACCTTGTTACTAATGAATTAGGACATTAATAGTAATTGATAATTATAAGTAGTATTATGGTGTTTTAATTTAAGGTAAGAGAGGTACGTACGAATATTCATCAGCTTACCTCATCTCATTTACTCCATAATTTATGGGGTACGGCTTCCATGCTGCCACAGCATATGCAGACAATTGGTGGAGTGATGGTGTGCCTTCAAAAGTGATGTATTGACAAATTTAATTAAATTAATAATTTTTTGACTATATTTGATTATCAGATGTATATATCTTATATATTTAGTAGTTTGTTTCATATCCCTTAATTCACGTCCTAGTTAGCATTTTTATTTTATTTTATTTTGAAAATTGATTTTATTTCCAAAATTTAATTATTTTTTTATACATATATGTCAATAAATTTGTTTTTTGGCAATTATCAACTATTTAATGAATATAATAATTGTATCTGACATACATAATTAATTGAACATATTTTTTAGATTTGAAATTTTGTCCTCTATCATGTTTTTCATCAATTTCACTCACCCTTTCATATCGCCACAAAGAAACATGGACTTTTTTAAAGGAATAGCGTAAATTGAGCACATCACATATTATGTCGTGTACATCACTTATACCAATTTCGTCATCACTTATGCCCACTTAAAAATCACATAGACGGTGGGGTTCATTCATAGATTGGGATTTTTTTTCCATAATTTTTTCATGTACAATGGCATGCATCTTTTCATCAACATTTGATCACTTCAACATGTTTTCCAACTATTAAATATTATGAATTTTTAATCGATGACACTCACAATTTCATATGGGAACAAGATACTAGACTTTTTCTAATGGAATGAGCTTAAATTATGAAGTATTGAGTATATCACATAATATGTCGCACACATCACCTATATCTATTCCGCCATCACTTATGCCCGCTTAAACATCACATATACCTATTGATACAAGGTTTTCCGGCATCCTCTCGGGCAACCCATCATCTGCACCATCCCCATTAGTCCCTGCGCCCGCGGCTCATCATTGCCATCACATGTTTTCGAAGGCATGTCATTCAAATCCACAACTTGGCATCCATAGATCCGTCGGCAGCCATGAAGAGTTTGGGGAGGAAGAAGGTTTTTTTGCAATATACGCATGATTGGAAAAATATTGTTGCCGTCTTTTTAAGGATTAGATTTAGGTATAATTTTTGAATTCATCAATTGCACAATTAAAGGATAATTATATGATCTCCTAGATTTTAGGATATGATTTTTTTGCTTTTTTTTTAAAATAGATTTGGGGGTTATTTTTTTTATACGGCAACACATCATTTTTTAGCCTTTACTCATCAAAGCTGCATATGCAGCTGTAAGGCCCGTCTGTACCAAAACCTTATTGTAATTTATGACCTAAATATCTCTACCTGTTTTTTTGTCATCGAATCCTTCGTCCTCATGCCAACTGCCAAGTGTCCCATATTGCTAGCTGGAATTTCTAAATTAAATGCCACTTGTCCTAAAAATTAATTAATTGATATTTGGTGTTCCAAATTAATTTGTACCTTGGGACGAGGACTTGCAAAGCGGCCAAATCCATTAAGGTTGGGTTCGATTCCTCAACTTGATTCTCTATACATTTCCTTTATTTTTTTTAATTTTTGTGGAATGAGCTCCGTCATCATTTCTCTGACTTTAACTCATAAAAAAAAAAAAATGTACCCGTGTGTTGTGTGTGTCGTAATTTTAGTCTCAATAAATTCTTGGGGAGTAAAATCAATATATAGGAAATGTGAACCCAAGGAGTGAGCGGAGCGCGTCCCATCAAAAGTCTTGACCCTTTCTCATACGTTTAATAATAATAATAATAAATAAATGTAGTAATAATATTATATATATATCGTAAAATAATAATCAAAATACTAATTACTATTAAATAATACTTTCTCTGTTTTTTTTTTGCTACCGACCCACGCAGCACGCAGTCCAATGCATATTTTAAACTATTAATAACTCATATTCGATACAAGTAAAAAATTATAAATGTTCTATATGTAATAACTATAAGACGAGACGAATGTAACAAGATTTCAATTGACTATATTTTAACTTGTATAATTATGATAAAAATTCAAGTCAAAATGTTTATGTAAATAGTACTCCCTCCGTCCCAGGCAAGATGTCTAGTTTGACTTTTAACATTGTTCATTATTTAACTTTGATTCAATTTTATTCCAAGTATATGCTTGAAACAAATAGTCGAGTTAGGTCTTGTTAGAATCGTATAATTATTTAGTTTTAGAATATATATTTTACATAACTTTTTGTTGTATATATATTGAAATATTAACTATGGAAAAAGTGTATTGAATTGTGTGCAGAAATGAAACAAGACAGCTTAAATGGTACAGAAGGGAGTATCATTTTTACAAAAGTAAGTACTTAGTAATTGGACGTAAGTTGATGTCTTGATGACAGCACACTAACGTATAATGTCGATCTTCTTGTCTTATTTACTCTTTTCTGAACCCCACAGTCCACACCATGCATGCCATTCTAAATTTCAATGGATTATTAATTTTTATCCATAATGGAGTACCCTAATTCTATAAGTGAATGTGAGATTAGTTTAGATACTAGACTACAAATGGTCTCGGTATGTAGAGCTGAAGCTGCGAGCTACAGCGGTAGGGAATAGGAGCTGTTGAGAGCTGTAGAAGCTGTAGTTATCAATTTTTGTATAAATGTTCGGTAGAAATAGCCGTAGATGTCCAAATTATAATTTGAATAAAAAATTAATTTAATTTGGAAAGTAGCTTTCGAAAGCTCCCAAAAGCTTTGATTGTATAGCTTTTCGGAGCTGCAATTCACAGCTTAACGCCTTCAAAAGCTTTGCGTGCAGAGGGGGTCTATTATTTTGATATAAAAGTTAAAGTTACTTAAAACTTCCATAAAATTCCAAAAACTGCGTGCAGAGTTATGTGGTGGATCGGATATGGCATATGTATGGGGTCGTCATCACTTCACCTATGACTGTATGAGATTGCGCAATAAAATAAGATAAATTGCTATGATAAAAATCCATAATCGAAGTTTATCCTGGGACATTAGACTAATAGTACTACATTATATTCCTTTGTACAATTAGTTAATTAGTAAATTACCTCCCCGGCCGAGGGCAGGCCGCCGTCAATCTACTTTTTACTAAGTCAACTAAGTACAACTAATACTACAGTAATAGTACAATATTTCCCCGCTCAATAGAAATCAATTGCGTACTTAATAATGATTTCAATCTAAACGTTAAATTGCGTTTGGGGTGGAACAGGTGCAGTGATTTCAATGTCATTCTTGACAGGATTGATTCTCGGCTTGAGGGTTGGGCGTGCAAGATACTTAACAAAGCAGGGCGGCTCACCTTGTGTCGTTCGGTACTTGCCTCTATCCCCACTTATATTATGCAACTTCATTGGATTCCGGAGGGTGTAAAATCAGTCGTTTTTCTGTGGAAGAATTATAGTGGTAAGGGGATGCATCTTGTGAGTTGGGATAAAGTGGCTAGACCTAAGGGTCAAGGGGGTCTGGGGTTACGCAAAGCCCGGCTTATTAATTTGGCTATGTTGGGGAAATTATTATGGCATTTTATGCACTCCCCGGAAAAGACATGGGTTAAATTGTGTGGAGGAGGACAGACGGGTGCAGTGTTCCCCAAGGTTGTTTACAGTGGTAAATCTAACCTTGTCCGGTTGTCGAACAAGATTATTCCTCGTCTCAAAGGGGGCTTCAATTATCGAATTGGTGCTGGTAATGCCTCCTTATGGTTTTCTGACTGGTATGGCCAGTAGTTCTCTATGTGTCTTGTGTGGGATCGAACAAGAAACTTGGGATCACTGCGTATTCTATTGTAATTGGGTTGGTATTCTTTGGAAGACTATTAATATTCTGCCTCCAGGAGACTGTGCCACTATCCCTAAAGCTGATATTAAGCTTCTTTTCCATGCTATGTACCGTGCTTATGGGAATAAATTTGCTGCTACCTTATGGTGTATTTGGCTAGAGCAGAACTCTCGTATTTTCCGGGGGAAGACTAAAACTATGTGGGCTATGGAATTGGACAAAGCCGAGTCCCAAAACAGTGGTGCGCCACCACAAATTCGTTTTGTTCATTGGAACGCCTTGGGAATTACTGGTAACATCTTCATGTTGATGGGAGTTCATTTGGTAATCCCGGGCGTGCCAGATTTGGTTTTGTTCTTTGAGAGGCCGACTGGCATTGGATTGGTGGGGGTAGTGGTTATCTCGGCCATGGCAAGAACTCCTATGCTGCCTTCGCAGCTGCTTTCAAGTACATATAGGATCTCGTGAGCTCATTTGAATATATTTCTATCCACCACGTCCTACGGGAAGGAAACAAGATGGCGCATACTCTAGCGAAACATGGGGCGTCCACCGAAGACTTCTGTACGACCTGGGCCTTCCCTCCGGATTTTGTTCTAAGGACGTTGCGGCAGATGCTTCCGGAGTGTGGTTACCGCTACTAAGTTACTTTTCTTTATAGTTCTTTCTTTTGGCTAGCGTTATTTTCTTTTTTTTTTCTTTTTCTTCTTTTCGATGTTCTTTTCTGGCTTCGGCTCCAAACAAAAATTAAAGCTCTTCTGTTTTACCATAAAATGTCTTGACCTCTCTATTTGGATTCTCCCAACTTTTTAACACGAAGGGATGAGGATTTGGCCTAGTGGTGAAGTCCCTTAATTAACTTCCAATCTTTAAGTCGGATGTTCGATTTTCCATCCCGCTCCCTATTCCTCCCCTTTGTCCATTCGTAGATTGTGTAACATGGCTCCCACCATCGATTTAATTTACTACTGTATAGGTTGTCCAACAAAAAATGAAAAATAAAAATGAAACAAATAAATTTATCTTAAATCCAAATAATAAAATATATCAGAAAAGATAAATAATAACTAAATAGTAAACATAATTATTACTATTATACAGAGTTTTGATTTTTTTTTTCAAACTCTCAATCCAAAATTGTCTTCAACTTTTGTATCTAAATAGGAAAAAAGAATATTGGAAAAATATTTTGCCAGAAAAATGGATAGTATTTGTATGTATTTTTTTAAAAAAATACTTCAATATTAAAAGATAATATATTTGGAACTTGGAAGAATATTTCTCAACCACTCTACAAATGGTGGCCAATACTATTATTCAAAGCAGTAGGTCCATAATTTGACAAAAGTTCCATAATATGACAAATAATTCAATGCCAAAAAGTTCCTCTTTGTCGAGATACATGCACTCGTTGATACTATATATATATATATATATATATATATATATATATATATATATATATATATGTATCGTCACAACGTAATTAAGCTTAATGTATAAGTTTTATTATATAGTATATAATACTTATAATATTGGTCTATTGGAGATGAAATTTATAGTTAATTATTAAATCCTTTGTAAAAGTCATGTGGCTCATCGTCACTATTGAATTTAATTTAATGAAATGTTAAAATAATTTAATTTAGCGTTATTAGCCACGCTTTAAGTATATATGTGCTGTATTATTCTTCTATAAAATTTTGGGCAAAATTAATACCCTTGTGACAAATTACTTGGTGAATTAATTTTTGACTATTTCTCCCCTTGTTCCTTTAATTTGTTAATATTTTCTTTTTTCAAAAATCAAAGCTTAAATTCTTTTTATTCTTTGACTAAAGTTTGGAACACAAAAATAAAAAAAAAAAACATGTATAAATCCTATATACTGTATATAGTTCTGTGCATCTCATCCAGGGGCGGATGTACATTAAGGCCCGGTGGGGCCTCGGCCCCACCTCAAATTAAAAAAAAAAAAATTCTATTACTTTTTTTTTACCAAATTTTTTTTAATTTTTTTTTACTTAAGATTAAGAAAAAATAGACTCCGGCCCTACCTCCGAAAAAATCCTGGGTCCGCCACTGATCTTATCGATCTTTAAATTAAATTGTGGGGTCTATTACAGTAATAGTCATGTTTCTATTACCAATTCTCTGTAATTTAAAAACCATCCCAAATTATAATAAGTATTATAATAATCAACACCTCCCTACGTACCTTAGCTTATTTCGCTTGTGGTAATGATAATGCTTCAATCAAACTAAAGCATCCTAAATTAATAAGTATCGGGCACCTTAATATTCTCCCTTTAAATTAAATATTATAATACAAATATTTTTCCTTTATTAATGCTAAATATTTTTCGTAAAGCATTAAGCAATGAAGCGTGGGGATTGGAAGTTGATGAGTGATAGAAGTTCCAAATTTCCAACTAGTTGGGGGCTTCGAGCCTATAATTAGGATGAAAATAGGTCAGACAGACTACCTAGGACCTACAGCCTCGCCTGCAGGTCAGGCTAGACTAGTTTTTTTTTAAAAAAAAAATAAATATTTTAAGTTTTTAATTTGATCTTAAATAAGTTTTTAAAATATTTATATGGCTCTTTCAAGTATGTAAATATGTTATATAAGAACGCACTTATATAATTAAATTGATTTTTAAATAGATTTAATCAGGTTTGTAAAAAGCTTCAAGTGTGGAAATAGACCAGGTTAGGTCTAGCCTAGCCTATTTCCGTCCTATGTGTAACCCACATTCATTTATATAGCATCGGCTTAACTACTGCCTTTTTAATTACAAAATCTTGTGCCTGATGTAGGTCTCTAATTAACCCAATTATATAAGTTACTCCCTCTATCCCATTTAACTTGTCTTGTTTGACTTTTGCACACTATCCCGTGCACTTTTTCAATCGTTAATATCTCAAAATATGTAAGATGAAAAATTATGTAAATTATATATTCTAAAACTACATGATCATACGATTCTAACAAGACCCAACTCGATTATTTTTTTCCCCAAATATATCATTCCAATAAAATTGAGTCAAAACTGAACAATGAACGGTATCAAAAAGTCAAAAAAGACACTATAGATAGATGAGACGGAGGGAGTATTATTTTGTATAGAGGTGATGGGTTTAAACTAAGTTAAGCAATTGACAAGTGTACTAGTAGTACGTAGTGAATGGTCAGCATCGAAAAATTAAATAAAATGGAATTTAATAAAGTGAGACAAGCTAAGTCGTCAAGGCGTTTAAGCATTTTCGCATCATGTAGACATACAGACTTAAGTAAGTGAAAAGCAAATTGAAAATTGGGCATTATTAGTATTAGTATTGACGAATTCCACGAGTTAAATTAAATTAGTATAATGTGGGGAATAAATAATGTAATGCCCTATGGCTATGGAAGTGCGAGTGATGATCGAGGAGGCAGTACTGTAGCCATGAGGGCATGCAATACAATTACTACATGCAATTATTATTATATGCATTTTAATTAATGTAAAAATGGAAAGAGACTTTAATTAATTATTAGTAGTAGTAGTAGTAAGTCGTAAGGGAGCTTATATATTTGGACATTTGGGGAATCCCAATCCAATATTAGATCTTCACTCGGTTTCGTACACATGGAGGCCGGAGCATTAATAACCTAAAATAAAATCCCTAATAGTAGCAATTTGATTTTATTAATTAATTTATTAGTATTACTCGGATTCCAACACCCACCTCCATTAATGTCACTTTTCATTACAACTCTACAACACCGCGTCGCGTGTTACGACCACATCTACTACATACTACTCCATATACTACTACATGTCTACATTTTCAGTAATTAGTAGTAGTATTATTTTGTTTATATTTATGGGTATCTCGATCTATGCCTTGTTGAAACTAGTAGCTCGAAACTAATCACTTCAGGTATTATTAATATGTGCGTGTTGTTAAATGAACAAGTTTCTTTCAAAAAACGATTCTGTCTGTACTCTGTATAGTGATATGGATATACAAATTTCAACATCAATTTTAGGTACGTAGTAATTGGAACCTAATACTACTACTACTAATCAATGTAACTTCTCTGTTGGTAGATATAAATCGTTGATTAATGTCATGATGCTTCTTATTGAACTAAAAATTGAAAACAAAATTTGAGCCATAAACTGAAGGTGGGGAAGAAGAGTCCATGTAAATTGGAGGTTGAATAGTTGGCAAAGAACAAGTACAAAAGGCATATACTTACATAATAATCATTCTTGTTATGGGAAGGACAGCATCAAATTACTTGGATTTTACTACTATTATTTGCTGATTTCTGCTGCTGCTGGGGGCTGTGGGATGGGCTTCGCCCTGCCCCCGAACGACCTGCTTCTCCGTGGTTGCTGTTCCTCTGCGCGAGAAGCTATGTACTCCAGCGCGTCCACAATGTCGCTGATCACAGGCCGCGAGCCTGCATTCGCTTGCAGGCACATTGCAGCTATCGATATCAGATGCTGCATACTTTTCATCGAATATTTCCCCTCCAGCAGAGGATCCACTATTTGGAAGTAGCTTCGCCTGTCCATTATATACGGCCGTGTCTGCACACGTACAACAAACGCTATTTACCCACGCCTCGCTAAACATATATAGTACTATGTAAAATATGCATCGTATGTGTCGTGGGCGTGTACTAATTGCGTGCTCGGTGGTGCTTACCCACACGACCAAGTTCTGCTCTCCTTTTTTCCTGGAAAAGTCGATGGCCTTGCGCCCGGTGATGAGCTCCAACAGGACAACGCCAAAGCTGTAGATGTCTGATTTTACCGTGAGCTTTCCACTCATGGCGTATTCCGGGGCACAATACCCATATGTCCCCACCACGCGAGTAGAGACATGGGTGTTGTCGCCAATCGGCCCCAGTTTCGCAAGCCCAAAATCCGATAGCTTCACGTTGAAGTCCTCGTCTAGCAATATGTTGGAAGATTTCAGGTCGCGGTAAATCACTGGTGGATTCGTTTCGCAGTGGAGGTATTCAAGCCCCCGTGCTGCTCCAACCGCGATCTTCAACCTTGTTTTCCAATCGAGGGGCTTCTGCCGCGGCTCCAAATCTTATCGCCAAGAACCACAAGGCAAACAACAAAAACATCATCGACAGCTCTAGAACACACGAACTTGGGACGAATTTTACCAGAAAATGCGCATTTTTTTTTTTTTTGGCAGTGAAATTACCGAATAGATGATTCTCCAGGCTGCCCTTTGGCATGAACTCGTAAACCAACAGCCTCTGGTCGCCATTGGTGCAATAACCGATCAAGTTAACGAGGTTGGGATGATGCAGCAGGCTTAGCATCAGAACCTCCACGATGAATTCTTGATGCCCTTGATGGCCATCGAGGTTAAGTTGTTTTACAGCGACAACCTAATTTATGCAGCCATCGATTTAGAGCTCGACTCATGAAATCGTTCTCTTTAGGCTAAAATTTGTTGAATAAGAACACCGGGTGAACTCACCATGCCGGATTCAAGGCGGCCTTTGTACACACATCCAAAACCGCCTTCGCCTATCAAATTCGTCTCCCTGAAATTCTGCGTCGCCATGGACAGTTCCTTCAATGTGAAGCACCGTGCGCCTTTGCCCTTATCCCCATCGATTTCTTTGCCCTTTGATCTGCCTGAGCATCCATTTGTTCAAAAGTGAAAACAATTACATGAGGACAATCAAATTGAAATTACATGAAAACAATTACATGAGGACAATAAAGAAGAAGAAACTCATGTCTGAATTCAGAATGAACAAAATTAGAGAAGCACCTGAGGAAGAATATTTGGATTTGGAGGACAAGCATTCCTCACAATCCGACAGATCTTGAGACGTAATGCTCCAACAGGAAAAACAATGAATGCCTGAACATCGTCGTCTTAATTCCTTCTTTATTTCTCGAAATAATTTCATCCTCCAGAAATAATATAATCGATGATGCATCATGAACTCAGTAATCCCACAATTCAGCAAATATTCAATTCACCTCCCCAATCCGAACTCCAGTAAAAAAAAAAAAAAAACCAATCTTGGTTTTCCCGAAGATTTTGCAATGTAAAAGCAAAACAGTATCGGAAGAGAGAACAATAATATGGCTGTGATTATTATTGTTCCCTCCCCGAAAAGAGTTGCAGAAAACCCTAATACCAGATTTATATATGAATCATCAAATTCCTATTACCGGTGAGCAAAGAGAAATAGCAATCAAATCCCACCAAGGGCAGAACACAGCCAACAATCCTTACATACTAAAAAAAGTAATCATTTTTTTTCATAAAAAAGTAGTTCTGTAATACAGTACAACATTGGAATATTAATTCGTATTTAATTTAAACATTGAAAGGCAAACATATTCAAAGATGAGTCCAATCAAGCGATGATGACCATTGATTCGTCAGGTGTCGTTTCGTTAATCTAACTGTAATAACTCACTGACAAGCATGGGAATGATTGGGAAAAATATTCAAGAAAATTCAATATATGAAAAAGTTGAGGGTTGAAGAAAACGAACCAATACCACCAAATCCATGGGGTGCTTAAGCGAAGTTCTAACAGTGGCAAGCAGCAGCCTAATTGATTCCACATACTGACATACACAGTTTCTCAATGGAGTATTGAGATTGATGATGTATTAGATAATAATCATTAATCATAACCACATACATAATTTCCATTATATATCCCCTGTCGTGTTCTGTCCTGTTACCAAATCTATAAAAGTTAACACAGAACAGTTTGCTCCTGACTGCTGATGAGTTCTTTAACCCTAAAGAATTAGATACACCATCGATACACAATCACCTTCCTAAAATGGCTCTTCCTCTCTCAGTGACAAGCAAGCCCAGTAACCCACGTACATCATTTCTCCAATCAACATCTTCCCAGAAAGCTGTAGCCTTTCAAAAATTGATATAAATATATAAATATTCAGACTTCAAAGCTGTAGCGCCAAGTCCGGCTGTCGAGGCGACCCGATTTGTAAGCTAGAGCTAGGTGAACCCGCCGGAACTATAACGTTCAAGTCGGGGGGAACTGATGATACAGTGTGTCTTTGTTGTTCTCGTTGCTGAGCAATTTGATACCCAGGAGGCAGACTGTTCCCACTTACTGGGAACTTACCTTGATCTGGAATGACACGGTTCATCAATGTATGGTTCTTGGATGATACAGCTTCCATCATTTGAGAAGGAACTGCGACGCAGTTTGTTGCCATGGAATGTCCGGGCATTGCAGATCCTCTTGCAGGACCTGCTGTGGATAGATTGTACCCAAACGTTGTGCTGAAACCATTTCCGTAGGACTGATGGATGGGATTTTGCTGAGCTGGTGACCGAGTTCTCATAGAAGCAGCGGCAGCAGCATCACCATGCCCAAATAGCTCATTCTGGCTGTTTATTTTTCTAACAGCTTCAACAACTCCTTCAGAAGGTCCGCGTGCAGCAGCAGAACTTAAATCAGAGGTCGAGGGAGCCATGGGCTTGCTTGAATTGCAATCACCAGCAGCACTGTCAGATGATTTCTGCTTCTCGGTTGAGTAGGAGAATGGATGAGAAGGTGCTTGTTTTTCTCCCACCCAACCATGGCCATACTCCACACCAGCAGGTAAGACGGCCTCGATCTTCTTCGAAGCCAGTTTCCAAGCTATGGGACCAAGATTTGCGGCATATCTAGCTAGGCTTCTCGCATAAGCAAGCGCGTCTTGAAAACCTACCTGTGCATTCAAGCAAGCAGGACGCATTAGAGGCTTCCTGACATTTTGTTAAATCATCGTGGATGTGGCATAAGATGCTAAGACTTTCCTCACCAGGAAAAAGCAAAAATTTTCATGCCAAAAAAGTAGCATTAATCAATCGTATATAGAAAGTGGCTGTACAATCCAACATGAGAGAAAAAGAATCCGCTAGGCACCGCTTAAAGTCTTAGCAAACATTATAAAAGACCAGGGAACAATATATAGAGTAAGTAGCAGTCATCAAAAATGTATACCGGCGCTAATCTCTTCATATTTCCAAAAGAACTGGGAAAGACAGTCGAGTTGTTGGCCAAAGACAAAGATTGCTTGTAGGTATCACGCCTAGTTTCATCTACCATAAATTGTCTTTTTGTATGCTTCATGTCAGCTCTTAAAATCGATGCTGCAAGTCAAGAAAGCAGGGATCAAGAAAAGTGATGACTGGAATAACTTTGTTGCAGCACCATATGGATATGTACCTGGAAATTCCTCATTCCAATCCGCTGACCATTCAGAGACACCATTTCTTGGGCGGTAAGATGACACAAATGGGTCTGAAGACCGATACTTATATAATGCAGGGCTCTTTCTTATATGGTAAGAATTAGATCCAGCTTGTTTATCTTCTCCATTTGCAAGAGAAACACCTGTAGAAACTTCAGTAGCAACACTCTCTACACGATCTATAGGAGATGTTTCAGACTTCTTCTGGTTCTTGCTATTTGGGGGCCTGCCTCTCCGCACAACCTTGGGCCGCAGTTCACCATCATCACCTTGATGCTTAAGGTTTTCAAAGTCTCTCTTTGCAAGGTCTTGAATAGCTCGTGCCTAAAGTTGTCCATTATTCAGATAAAAAGCCAACGATCATATACACAAGGCACCAAAGCAAGTAAGAGAGTGGACCTGTCGATAGTAGACAGTATCTGAAGCATTATACTGCATCGCATTTGAACTTATCAAATACACATCAGCCTGCAATCCAAAAGTAGTGTTAAAATCATGTTTCATTCCATGATTTCGACAATCTATAAGCTAGACTAGCTAAATTGAGGTGAATGCTGCATCAATATCACCACAGGAGAATGCTCAAATCAAGTTCCAGGAGTAAAATAAGGATCCACAGGAACTATCATAATACGCATATTTCTAAATTACTACCCAAAAAAGAAAAGAAAAGGGGAAAAAAAAAAAAAAAGAGATAAAAACATACATCAAGCAAACAAATGCATCAAGGCATGGTTTAGAATTCAAAAGCATCACCAAACCAGGGAGGAACAAATTCTTTATATATTTAAAAAATAATAATAATAACCCAATAGTGCCTGCAGAAAGATTGACATCCATCCAGGCGCTGCATACAATCTCATGAAATAATTGACAAGCAATTAAGAATGGTTGTAATTAAACTTCATAAACAAATAATAAATAAATATTTTAAAAAAAATCCAATTAGTTACATTAGAATCCCCACTACACACCTTTTCTTCTGTTTCACTATCACTCACGTTTCTATTAGGTACAAATATATAGCTTAAAGATTAGGTGATTTTCAATAAATCTCCATGGCAGTGGCTCATAAAGGCATATACTAACAGCAGAAGAAATATCCATGAACAGAAGATGCTCACTTCGTGGAGCATACAATGAGGTTGTTTGGAACACAGCATATGGAGTAGCAGATTAATATTTAGCAGTTTGACCAATATAATATGCTACTCTTGGGTGTTTGGTGAGGAGCAGATTTTGGGAGCAGAATTGGATAAATCTGCTCAAATCTCATATGCTATGTTTTGAAGCAGAATCCTTCTTAGCAGATTTCCCTTGGAATACTATATGGTCAAATCTGCTCCTCAAATCTGCTGCTCAATTCTACTGGTCAAATCTGCTATCTGCTATCCGCTATCTGCTGACTCCCAAACAGACCCAATATATTTCTTCAACAATGCTTTTATCAACAATGTTTTTATATTGATATTCTTATGATTCAACTTAACCACACATAAAATAATTTGATGGAGAAATATCTCCTCAAGATTCTAGAAAGATAATTATAGCTCAAACACAAAATGGTTCAACAATAACACCCAGATTTGACACCACTCAAAACCAACTGACAGATGACAGAAGCTGCAACAGAGCAATCTTGACAATGTATTTTCAAGCAATGTGCACAGAATAAAACTATCTCTTGAAACGTGAAGTTGGGGCATTGTTGAGCAAAAATAATACTCCTCAAAATGATTCAAAAAGAAGACTTCAAACAGATGGGCATAATGAATCATCTCCTACACTCTGAGACAACATTACCACCCAAAACAGAACTCAACTAAAGGTCAAAGTTTAATTCATTACGGACTGAACAAATAAATAAATAAATAATAAAAATCCACCATCGAATATGAATACAGACCTCCAATTCCTCCAAACTTTTATAAGCAGCATTATCAAGTTTCTTCCTCACAGTCCCAAAATCCATTGGAGTGTCTATAATTTCAAAATAATCAGGTAGCTGCAACAGAATTAACCCAGATCAACTGGTGAATGCGCAAAACACCAATCTCATCAATGCAGGAATAAGAAATCACCTCATTGGGATCCACGGGCTCAGAAAATACCCCATAAGTGTCCTTCCTGCATCAACATAATCCAACTACTAAAAAACTGAACCGTAGGAAACTCAAAACACAACGCAGCACAGAAGGAAAAATATAAGCACCACGATGCTCAAAAAAAGACAACAGAGAAATGCATACTTTTGAAGCCTGTCAAGAATGAAGACCAACAACTTTTTGTCTGGCAAAGGAGTTGTGGGACCAGACTCTAATTGTGACCCTGTCCACAAAAATTTAGTCAAATGAGCACAGTTGGATCAAGAAACACATGCAATTCTCAGGCACAAGTTTCTCAAGTGATACGAGTGTCCTTTTATCCTCCATTCATTCCAAAAAAAAAAAAAAAAGATTTCCGATTAGAACCTTTTGGAGGAATATCTGTCATTTTCATAACCTCTTTATCCTGCAAAAATCAATGCAACTATCATTTCTCAGAACCCTGGTAATTAATTGGTCACTCACTCATTTAAGCAAACCACACAAAATTCATCCAGAATTAAAACTCCCTGAGCCCGAAGGAAGAAGTTAATGAAACAACTATATAAAACCACTCCATTACAATCGTCCCACAGTAAAGACAAATCCAGCTCCGCTCAAAGCACAAGGGTATAAATAAAAGTACAAGAAATTGAATACACAATAATTTAGAAACAGTAATAAATAGAAAGCAATATACGCTGCTGCCACGTATTGTTCGTACTCACAAAATTCAAAAGCGCGACAAAAAAATTGATTCATCCTAAACCCAGATTTTCATTACAAGGAAAAAATGAATTAATTACTCCACTTTATTCTTGCAGACTGAGTCAAAACACAAAGGGCATCCATTTGCAGATCTTCACAGGTCAGAGCATCCCACGGAAAAAAGGTAGTAAAAGAAAGAAAAACAACGTTGGTAGTAAATTTAATTTTTCTTTTTTCGCGCGAACCCCAAAAATCCTATCCCATTATTTAAAACCTAAAAAGCCTCCAAATATTTCCGGAAACCCAATATTCCCAAAATAGGAAAACCCATTTCTAAAACCTCCTGCCCAAGAACACAAATTTAATTTTTCCACTCTAGTTTTCAATTCTCAATTCCCCCTTCATTTTTTTCCCCCCAGAGCTGCATAAATTTACCAAGTATCCTCACCTGATCCAACTCCCCGTCATCAGATCCGCCATTAATCCTGCGTTTCTTGGTGCACACCTCCCGATCCTCAGACCCAGAGGCGGAATCCGAATCAGAATCTCGAGAATGCCGCCTGTGCCGATTCTTTTCCGCGACCTTGCCCTTCTCATCCGATTGAGGTAGCCGCACAACGAGCTTGACCTTCTTCTCCTTGCGCTCGTCGTCGTCGTCGTCGAACTCCGGTTGTGGAGGAGAATTGAAATTGCTAGGGTTCCGGCGCGTGGATCGGCGGCTGGGGGAATTCGAAATAGAGGGTTTAGGAGGGGTGGAGATGGGTGAAGGGTTGTTCTTGGAAGGGCGGCCTTTCTTCTTCCGCTTCATCTCCGGCGTCGCCGCTGCTACTGCTGCTGCCGTTGGTGCCTTACCCATAGCTTTGGGGCTTTATTTTTTTTTCTTCCTTTTTTATTCGCGTCCTCTTTTTCCGAACTACGCTTATTTTTGTGTGCTTTTATTAACGTCGTCGTTTTGGTCATTATTTTGGTCGTATTGCAATTTGGTCACTATGGTTTCAACAATTTCTGTTTAACTCCCTCAATTTATAAAATATGGCATATGCCCAACCTAACATGGACAATAATGGTGATGTGGGCTGTGGGGATTGGGAGAAATAATGGAATGGAATATTTGTCTTATTTGGGTTTTGTATTTCTTTCAAAATTCCAAAAAAAATTAGGTTGTTTAACTTTTTATATACTAGTCCATTTATTTATTTATTTTCTTGTAAACGGTGACATTCATGTATTGGCAAAGATGTGTGAGAGCCCAACCCACACAAATTATAAAGGAGATAAAGGGGAGGGATAGAGAGCGGGGTGGGGATCGAACCCCCAACCTATAGCTGGGAAACGGGGATTTGATCACTAGGGTAATTACACAACCCCTATACTAGTCCATGTATTTGTAGGGGATGAGTTAATAATTTAAAAAATTACTATATTAATACTATTAAGGGAGAGATCGGAATAGATTTTTGTGTGTTTGCTTGGACTTTTGAATGAATTTCTTTTCCATTTCAATTCATTGAATAAAGTAATTAATTTCACACACAATATTTATAAAAATTTGAAGAAACTTTTCTTGTGTTGTGGAAATTATCTCAACTTAAGAGGATCTTAATTATTTTGGTTTTATTTGTGAGAATATTGCAATCTATGCATACATTTTGTGATTGTTGAATATTCAATGTAAGTAACACTCCTGTTATTTATTCAAATTGATATTTTCATACAGAGTACTGTAGTAATACTAAAATTCACGTATCAATCACTGAAATTAATTTTTTAGAACATATATACTCTATTTTCAAGCATCAGTTTAAGAATATACGAATAAAAGAATGTCCTTTAAAGGATAGTATGAAATGGGATATTTACTTATGCACCTATTAATTTGCATGTTTAACTCCTTGGGGTTTAAGATGCTTCAGGTTTGATTCTCAACTCGGCCCTGTATTTTTTTTCTTTATCCCTTTATAATTTGTGTGGTCAACCCCTTTATTTGCTTAACTTTTAACTTTATGGATTGAACATACGAAGAACTAGGTTTGGAACAATGCTTTTTTTTTTGAAATCGGGTATCCCCATGCCACATTGGATTTAAGACTAATCCATCAAGGATCTGCAAGGACAATTAATGACGTTTCTCCCAAAGCAGTTTTTTTCATACATAAGGCTCGAACCCGAGACCTTGCTTAAACGACTAAGGCCCCGTTTGGAATAAGCGGTCCAAACGCTAAAAGCCCATTCCCAACTCTAAGAGATTCATATCTGTTTGTTTTTTCCGGAAATACAAGATTTGGAATCGCTGATTTTCTCCACAAATCGTGGTCTTGGAAACTCTAATCTCTAAAGCGAAACTCTAATTTCTGAAACCAAACTCTAAACTTTAAGCTCTATTTATTTACCAAACGAAGCCTAAAACCCCCATCCACTCAAGCCAAATGTTGTTGGTTGGAACAATGCCTTTGGTACACGTAATGTTTGTGAAATCAACATTTGTTTATTTCGGCAGTTGTTTGTGAAATCAACAACGCCTTTAAAATCAACATGTTTGTGAAATGTGTGAGGCGACCAAACATCATATACTCAAAAAGGTTTTGATCCCTGGCCTGTTATTTCGGCACTTGGGTTGATTAGTCTTAGGACAAATTATTTTTTATCAAAGACTAATTACACATTCGTTTTGAGTAATTAGAATTTTGATTATATATGGCCTCCATAGTTCAACAGTAATCTCAAGGTAGATATATCAACTTAATTGAAATTGATAGATCTTTCTTAAAACAAGTTGTTGCATTTACAGAAGTTCAAATCCAATAACTTGTTTAAGCGGCATAATTAAGTACTAAAGTTTACTATATTCTATTTTTAGGTGAATACCAGAGTATCCTCAGACCACATTGAACCCAAGACTAATTGCTCGAGGATTTGCAAGGGCAATTAAGGGTGCCTCTCCCAAAGCAGTTTTTTGCATACACAAGACTCGAACCCGAGACCTTGCTTAAGCGACTAGAGCTCCATCTATAATATACTTATCTTCATATATATATATATATATATATAATTTATTTTAATATATAATTTATTTTAGTTGTGTACTAGATGTTTTGTCTTCACTGAGGTTGATTTTTTTTTAAAAAAAAAAAAATAACTCAATTAATTTAAACAACATGAGAAAACAAATGAAGTAATTTACAGGGGATTGGGACTTACCATAGTCGTCAAATCCCCGACTCCCCACGTGGCCCCCTATTTCTCCCATTTGTCCATTTATAATTTGTATGGTTTTGGCTCGCACCATCTATTTCCTAGCCTATATATATATAGGATGTTCAGAATTTTAAAAAAAATAAAAAAATGAAGTAATTTATATTATCATTATTGCAAACACAATAGGGGAAACAAATTTGGGTGGGAATCGAATTAACCCCTAAGCTAAGTCCAAAGCATTTGTTAGGGTGCGATCATGAGTTTTGATATGATGTACTGCGGTGATTTCGCACTGTTGATTAACTTTTGAAATCAACGGTTGAGATGAAGTGGAAGGGTAAAAAGGTAATTATGTCATATTACTCCAAAATATTTTAATACATTTCAACGACAATGTATATATTTTTCAGCGATTTTGTTGATTATTATATTAATTTCAGCGACATGCATATTGTTTCCAGTGCGCCTTCCATGTATTTTCAGCGACGGGGTATAGTATATTTCAGCGACGCACTATTGTATATTTCAGCGACAAACTATAGTATTTTTCAAAGACTTCATATTGTGCATTTCAGCGAATTCATAACAGTTGAAACCCTAATTCTTTGGTTTAATATATTTCAGCGCGCACTACAGTATATTCCAGCGACGCACTTTTGTATATTTCAGCGACAAAGCTGTGTGTATTTCAGCGACATACATAGTGTTCTTCAGCGATGACCTTGTGTATATTTTTCAGCGACTTGACATTAAAAAAAAATTTGGACAATTTTATCCTTTTACATTTTGAACCGTTGGATCTTAAACGAACGGTTGGGATTGGTGTGTTGATGTGCTACGGGTTTTGGTGATTGCACCGCAACCAATCCCAAGTCTAAAACCCAAGAGGGAAACAAATTTAAAAACTTGTACTCAAGCATATAAAAACAAAAAAAATGGCTTTTGTTATAGAAATAACTATCTTTATTTATGTATGTGTACAATAAAATGGTATATGGCTTATTAGCTTGTGTTTATAGTGGAAGTATTGTAATGGAAATTGGGATTAAATGATGAAAGAAAGGAAGTTTAAAAGTGAGATAATAAAATGGATAAAGTGTAATAATTATGGCTATGAAATGAAACAAGTATTAAGCTTGCATAAAATTTTTCTAACTTAACTTCTCAATACATTACATAGGCTATTTATAAACTTTTTTATCCTCTCACTATTTACTAACCTCATAATCAAGGCATATACATTTAAAGATTTTCACATGTCTAACCTTATGATCAAGGCATGAACATGGATGTTGAACACTAGACATTCACATGTTTTGTTTACATGCATAATACTCCCCCTTGAATGTCGTCAATACGAAGAATATGCCTCGTTAAAACCTTACTTGGAAAAAACCCAGTGGGAAAAAATCCAAGTGAAGGAAAAAGAGTACAGTATTCTTGTATCAGATGCTCCCCCTGATTTGGACATCATTTTAAATTTCGAAGCCGCCGCATTCCAATTTTCTTCACGAGCTTCTCGAATGTTGCAGTCGGCAATGCCTTGGTAAATAGATCCGCTAAATTATTTTCTGATCGAATTTGTTGCACATCGACTTCACCATTCTTTTGAAGATCATGAGTGTAGAAGAATTTTGGTGAAATATGCTTCGTTCTATCTCCTTTGATATAACCCCCTTTCAACTGGGCTACACAAGCCGAATTATCTTCAAATAAAATTGTTGGGGGCATTTGTGGTTCAATGATTAAACCACAACTCTTCAATATATGTTGAGTCATTGACCTCAACCAAACACATTCTCGACTTGCTTCATGGATTGCTAATATTTCGGCATGATTAGAAGAAGTAGCAGTTAGAGTCTGCTTCATTGACCTCCAAGAGATAGCAGTTCCACCACACGTGAAGATATAGCCTGTTTGAGATTTGGCTTTGTGTGGGTCTGATAAATAACCTGCATCGGCATAGCCAATTAACTCATGTCGAGAGTCTTTTGGGTAAAATAACCCAAGATCAATTGTTCCTTGGAGATAGCGAAGAACATGCTTTATGCCTTTCCAATGTCGTTGAGTAGGGCAAGAGCTAAATCTTGCGAGTAGATTGACTGCAAACGCGATATCAGGTCGCGTGCTGTTTGCAAGATACATTAATGCACCAATTGCGCTTAAATATGGGATTTCTGGGCCAAGTTGCTCTTCATTATCTTCTTTTGGCCTAAATGGATCCTTTGCAGGATCAAGTGCCCGAACGACCATTGGATTACTTAGCGGATGAGCATAATCCATTCGAAATTGCTTTAATACCTTTTGGGTATAAGCTGATTGATGAACAAATATGCCCATTTCCAAATGCTCAATTTGTAGGCCAAGGCAAAATTTCGTTTTCCCGAAATCTTTGATTTCAAACTCCTTTTTCAGATATTCGACCGCCTTTTTCAACTCTTCAGGAGTTCCAATTAGATTTAAATCGTCAACATAGACTGCGACGATCACAAATTCTGACCCATTTTTCTTTATAAATACACAAGGGCTGATCGGGTCATTTGTATAGCATTCCTTTATCAAACTTTCACTGAGGCGGTTGTACCACATTCGGCCAGATTGCTTGAGCCCATACAACGATTTTTGCAGTTTGATGGAATAATTTTCTCTGGGTTTTGAGTTGCAAGACTCAGGTAATTTAAACCCTTCAGGTATTTTCATATAAATATCATTTTCCAATGAGCCATATAAATATGCAGTAACAACATCCATCAGCCTCATTTCGAGATTTTCTCGTACTGCTAGACTCATTAGATACATGAATGTTATTCCATCCATAACTGGGGAATATGTTTCCTCAAAATCAATTCCCGGTCGTTGTGAAAAACCTTGGCCTACAAGCCTTGCCTTATATTTGGCAATTTCATTATTTTCATTTCTTTTTCTCACAAACACCCATCTGTAGCCAACAGGCTTCACATTTTTTGGTGTTTGGACAATAGGGCCGAATACTTTTCGTTTATTCAGTGAATCTAGTTCAGACTGAATCGCATCTTTCCATTTTGGCCAATCATTTCTTTTCCGACATTCTTCAACTGATCTTGGTTCAGGATCCTCGTTATTTTCCATTACATCAAGTGCAACGTTGTATGCAAAGGCATTATCAACGTTTGTTTCTTTTCGGTTCCAACATTTCCCAGTATTGATATAATTGAAAGAAGTTTCAATAACTTCATTTTCTTCTGGGTGAATATTTTCAGGTTCAACCTTTACGGGGGTTGAATCAATTTCTCCTTCGGGAGTATCATCTGTGATTGATTTATCACCCATATGGATAATTTTCTTCTTTCGTGGATTTTTATCCTTGGAACCCAAAGGCCTACCACGCTTCAGGCGTGCGGTAGGTTCATTTGCACTTGGAATTTGCCCTTCTGGGACATTTATATTGGCTGGTGCATTTGCTGCATCATTTATATATGATTTTGTGACTTTAACAGCATCATTAAAAACATCGGGTAATTGATTTGCAATTCCCTGCAAATGCACAATTCTTTGAACTTCAAGTTCGCATTGCCTTGTACGAGGATCAAGGAAATCAAATGGACTTTGCCAAGATATTTCCTTTTTCAGTTGATCATTTCCTCCCCCTAATGTCGGGAATTGAGTTTCATCAAAATGACAGTCTGCAAATCTTGCAGTAAATAAATCACCCGTTTTTGGCTCAAGATATTTAATAATCGAGGGTGATTCATACCCGACATATATGCCCAACCTTCTTTGAGGTCCCATTTTTGTGCGTTGTGGTGGCGCAATCGGTACATAAACCGCACACCCAAAAATTCGCAAGTGGGATATATTGGGCTCCTTTCCAAACACAATTTGTGTAGGGGAGTAGCTATTATAGCTTGTCGGCCTTATTTTCACAAGTGCGGCTGCATGCAATATAGCATGTCCCCAATCAGAAACAGGGAGTCTTGATTTCATTAACAAGGGTCTTGCAATTAATTGCAATCGCTTAATAAATGATTCTGCCAGACCATTTTGCGTGTGCACATGAGGCACAGGATGTTCAACAGTAATTCCAATCGACATGCAGAAATCATCAAATGCATGTGATGTATATTCTCCAGCATTATCAAGGCGTATTTTCTTTATCGGATGATCTGGAAACTGTGCTCGCAATTTTATAATTTGTGCAAGTAATCTTGCGAATGCCAAATTGCGAGTTGATAATAAACAAACGTGTGACCAGCGTGATGACGCATCAATTAATACCATAAGGTACTTGAAAGGTCCACACGGTGGATCAATAGGTCCACATATATCGCCTTGAATTCTTTCTAGGAATGTAGGGGATTCAATTCCCACTTTTACTGGAGATGGTCTGGTTATCAATTTCCCTTGTGAACAGGCTGCACAATTGAACTCATTTGGGTTCAATATCATTTGCCTTTTCAATGTATGGCCATTTGAATTTTCAATAATTCGCCTCAGCATTACACTGCCAGGATGCCCAAGTCTATCGTGCCAGGTAATAAATTCACTAGTAGCTTTCAAGCCTACTAGGTTATGTATTTCTGCGGCACATATTTTTGTATAGTATAAGCCAGAGGAGTAACATGGCAATTTTTCATTCACAAATTTTTTGCCATTTTCAATTCGAGTTATCAAAAGATACTCGTGATCTGCCTCTTTTGAAGTTTCAATGTGATATCCATTTTTTCGAATATCATTGAAGCTCAGTAAATTTCTTCGAGCTTTGCATGAGAACAAGGCATTTTCAATTGCCATTTTTGTCCCTTCAGGGAGAAATATAACAGCTCTACCGGAGCCTTCAATGCATTTTGCATTACCGCTTATAGTTTTCACTGCGGTCTTTTCCAATTTTAAATTGGAGAAATAGCTTTTGCTTTTCAAAATGCTATGCGTTGTTGCACTGTCAATGAGGCAGATATCATCTCCGACTTTTGAATTTCCAGCATCCATTTCTTTACAAGAATATAAGAATGTTAATAAACATCAGCAATATAAATATTATTAATGCAAAAGCATATTTATATTATACATGGATAATAAAAGGGAAGTACAAGATATCATTATTTATATTAAACAGGAATTATAAAAGATAAGTACAAAATATATATATATAGCTATATAATATATTATTTGGTAACAGTATCTGGCTCAACAAAATCATCAGCTTCCAGGTGCGTGATATTATCATTTAATATATCATCATAAGTATCATCGTGGGCATTATGGTGTGCTTCAACACCTGGTTATTCTTTTCGTTTCGAGGCCTGATACAGTTCAGCTAAGTGTTTAGCTGTGTGGCATGTTTGAGCCACATGGCCTTTAATTCCACAACGATCACAAATTTCATCATTTTGTTTATGCTTTTTTGCATAATTTCTTTGTTGTGGTTTGTAAGGCCTTCTGGTATCATATCTGCGATTTTGCTCAAATCGAGGCTTATTTCGATAATTATTTTGACGAGATGATTCACCTCTGCCTCGATTGTGATACCGATTTTGGCCACGATCATCATTTTGATTTTTAAAGTGCCCACGATCACGCACATATTTCGATGATTGAGCCGCGTTCACCTCAGGGAACGGTTTTGCACCTGCGGGCCTAGATTCATGATTTCTCAACAACAATAGGCTGTTTTGTTCAGCCAATAATAAGCAGGTGATAAGATCAGAATATCTCTGAAAACCTTTTTGACGGTATGTCTCACTCAATACTGTGTTTTTAGCATGAAACGTAGAATACGTTTTTTCAAGCATTTCTGCTTCAGATATCTTTTGCCCACATAATTGCAATTGGGCCGTAATTTTGAACACAGCGGAATTATATTCCCGGACTGTTTTAAAATCCTGAAGTCTCAGGTTTGTCCAGTCATCAAGGGCTTTTGGAAGCACCGTCTTTTTAAGATTATCATATCTTTCTTTCAGCTTTTCCCACAATGCCAGTGGGGATTCCACAGTCACGTACTCCATTTTAAGTACCTCTTCGATATGATGGCACAAGAAAATCATGGCTTTTGCCTGATTTTGATGGCTGGGATTTTTGCCTTCAGCAATAGTATCTTCCAGACCCATTGAAGTAAGATGCATTTTTACATCTCGGGCCCATGACATATAATTGCTTCCTTCAACGGTTAAGGGAGCAAATTCCTGCTTTGCAAGGTTAGCCATAATCTTATTGAAAGTTTAGAAATAAGAGATTATACCTCAAATGATAATCTGGACAGAGTCTCCTCGTGCTGATAACGTGTTATAGAAATAACTATCTTTATTTATGTATGTGTACAATAAAATGGTATATGGCTTATTAGCTTGTGTTTATAGTGGAAGTATTGTAATGGAAATTGGGATTAAATGATGAAAGAAAGGAAGTTTAAAAGTGAGATAATAAAATGGATAAAGTGTAATAATTATGGCTATGAAATGAAACAAGTATTAAGCTTGCATAAAATTTTTCTAACTTAACTTCTCAATACATTACATAGGCTATTTATAAACTTTTTTATCCTCTCACTATTTACTAACCTCATAATCAAGGCATATACATTTAAAGATTTTCACATGTCTAACCTTATGATCAAGGCATGAACATGGATGTTGAACACTAGACATTCACATGTTTTGTTTACATGCATAATAGCTTTTTTATTTTGTCCTTTGTTATCTTTTTATTTTGTTGTAATTGGCTTGATTTTGCCATTGCATATTCCATCTCTTTTGCTTGTGATTCTTAAATCTCCGGTAGAACCCTCGTTTTATTTGTTTAAATTGAAGATTAATCTCCCTTGGGTTAACACAAACTAATAATAAAATAGTACTCCAATCTGCATAGTAGAAGATCAATTAGTTTCTTGTGGAAGTTAAGGGATGAATTTCTAGATTTCAAAGATAAACTATTGAATTTACAAAAAACAAAAAAAAAAAGTATTAAAAAAAAAACACTAACTTTAAAATATCTGAGCAAAGGCAAAAAGGATACAATACTTGGGCTCGTTGTCCTAATTTTAGAATAAACCTGGGCTTTATTATTCATTGTAGCCCAAATAAAAGGCCCAATATTTATAGAAGCCCATGGAGATTTCTTCCCTTCTTCTCACAAATGCTTTCAGAGGCCTATTCTGATCTTATTGGTTATGCTTTGTCCGATTAAAAGCTCATCTATTCTAATGAAAAGTATTAAATATTACCCATTAGTTTTTTTGTTTTTTTTTTTTTGGCTATTTGAACTTTAAAATTTATCAATTTGAATACAATAACTTATTAAATAAAAGCTCATCTATTCTAATGTGAGCTAATTAATAGTAGATTAAAGTTAAAAATACTAGAGTTTGAATGCTATAATAAAGTGGGAAATTAAAGCTAAGGTGTAGAGGGTAGAAATGGTAATTAAGTGGATAAATAGTCCCAATCAGACTAGTTAGTAGGTGCAAAACATTATTGGTGGACAAGAAATGCATGCAATGGCCTATATCACATGGAGAAAATGTACTAAAAGGGCTCTAATCTAATCACGTAGTAGTTATTACCAAACTCCTTTTTTCACTAATTTGATGATGCATTTAAGTGTGAATTGCTAGAAGCCACCCAATCTATGGACTATATGCTCTTGTGTGGACCATACTTAACTCACTAATTAAGCTGTTCACCACATGGCCTCCCTTACCTTTATACAAATACTTACTATTTTTAATTTTAATTTGCTAATAATAACTACTACTATTATTATTGGGTTTTCCTTGTGACCATCTGCACAGACGGTGCACTTTGCTGCCACTTAATTTTCATTTTTACATGCCAAAAAGATGGGTAAATGATTTGGACTTGTAAATTAAATGTCTTTCATGGAACTTTGGGAGGGTAATAATAATAAAGAACAAGAAGATGCATGTTGACCTGCAGCCTTTCTTCCCATTAACTCGGGTCATTAACTGATTAATAGTATGATATAGAGAATATTGTGGTGTGGATTAGGTATTCTTGATTTTTTCTGAGATATAAAACTAATTTTTAAGACACTAGTTGTAATTTTCGGTATTTACAACTTACAAGGCTCATAAAATTTTACTTGAGAGGGTTTATTTATTTATTTTTCTTTAAATATAGTTTTTAGGGTTTTATCCAAACTAATCAATGCGGGATGTAGGCTATAAATTGATTAATGAGGTGAATTAAAGATTTTCTTTTTATATTTCTTCAAATTTCAAATATATACATAGTAGGTGAACTTCTCCTGAAGCAATTTTTGCATTGATAAATTGATTTTTTTTTCAATATGTGAAAATTTTATTAATATATTTGTACATTTTATTTTATATTATTTTTCTTTTATATTCTATATAAAGCAATAAAGCAATAATTTATTTTTATCAGTACAGTATGATTATTGAACTATTCTTGAATTTATATAAATCGGTAAAAATTTATTTAATAAAATATTCAATTTCATTTAGGTGATACATATACTACGTATTTATTAAGTTTTTAGTTTAAAAAAATGTACTAAAATGACATATATTTACTACAATAAGTATATATAACATTTGTAGCAATTAATATTGAGGTATGATGTCCCTTTCAAGATTTTAGTTGAGTTTATTGTATGAGTGATTTGGTGTTTCATTTTAATTTTTTTTTTGTTTAAAAAAAAGGTATTGCATACTAAATATTTGCTGCTTATAGTAATTATCTTGGATTTCAATCTATGAAAATTTGCTTTAATGAAAGTGTACTTAACTAACAATATTTAGCATTTGTTATGTTTAGTTTTATTCCAATTATTATACACACAAGCATGTATTTTCTTAAACAGAAAATCTAACTTTGGATTTTCTTTAAAATAGAAATGATATACTATCTCCATTTTTTGGGTTTACACCATTAGGCACGCATGCCGATACACATTTTCAATGATTAATAACTTAAATTGTGTACAATAAAAAAATTATAGAAAGTTGATATTCTAAAACTATAAGTTTAGACGAATCTAACAAAATCTCACTTGACTATATTTTTTCTTCCATAACTATGATAAAAATTTGAGACAATGTTAAACTGTGAATAGTGCAAAAATTATCAATGTTGCAAACCTAATAAAAACGGAGGGAGTATTTATCTATCAAACTAAAATTTAATAACATCCTGTTTAACCTCTGGACAAAAACTTGAGAGTCATCTCCTTTATACATACATCCAAAATTTAAATGAAGGATAAACTCAACAATATCAAAAAAAATTGAGGAGCACATAATATATTTATATCTACTGGGATCCTTTTTGTGGATGTATATCCTTTTCCTTCTCTCTTTTTCTACTCCATACAGTAAATTCTTTCTATTTATTTATTTATTTATTTTTTTTTTTTTTACCTTGGAGTAGATATTAGGCAGGCAGCATTTACTACATGCATGCTAAGGGATATGATGAAGTCTATGCCTATATCACTATTCTACATCACAAAATAACGAGCTACTTGCATTATCCATTACTACTACTACTACATATTCTTATCTCTATCTCTATTTATTTTTAGACTTGCATTACTTAATTGTGGGAATCTTATGAAATTCTAACTTTTGGAGTTGCGCCATTCATTCTACATTAATGGTATTTTTTTTATTTATCTTCTTTTAATAAAGTAAAGATTATTTTCTTATTCCAATTACTTAGTTTGAATCATTTATAGTAGTCAAGGTTGTTAAGATCGGGATCCTATATGGGATCGTTTTTCTCTTTGCAAGATCGGGATCGTAGGATCGAATCGGGATCCTAAGATCTTATGAAATTGCAATAATGGATAAACTCAGTTATGCATACTAACAAGTAAAAGCATTATTTTGTGTGATTATGAATCTTGTAAGTTAATTAATACAATACAATACAAAAATATCACAATTAAACATAAAAATATTTCCACATACATACATATTATGTTTTTTTTTACACATCATACATAATGAATACAAGCTCTTAAGTCTAAAATTAAAAGAAATAAGTTATTTTGATCACAAATCATAAAATACTACAAAAATTTTATGCATTTAAGAGGGTAAGATCGTAGAAGCGTTTGAGGGAGTATGACCATAAGATCGTAACATTCTACTATCAGGATCGGGATCTTATGAATTTTAAGATCCTACAAGGATCGTGATCGTTTTATAGAGGTGTGATCGTAAAATCGTAAGATCCTAAGATCAGGATCGAGATCTTAACAACTATGATAGTAGTTATTGAAGCGTTGAAATGTGCATCGACAATTGTTTAATTATCATACAACAATTGTTTAGAATCCAACATTTATGGCATAAGAAAACTTGGCTCTTAGCATGTGTGTACAACCTTTTTTTTTTCCCCTTTTTTTTAAAAAAATCTTTCGGAAGACAATTGAAAATGTGAAACAAATCTGAAATCCATACAATTGTCACACGATGAGATCAAACCTTTTGTCAGCATAGAATAAATGTTACCTTACCCAGCAGAAAACCCCCACCAACAAAAGATGACAAACCATTAATTAAATATAGTATCCCTTTTGACCCCCCCACCCTTTTCTCAAATTAAAAAGCAATTAAAAAAAAAAACCAGAAAAATCAGATAAGAAAACTCAAAGCATTGTCTTTTTCAGCAGTTCACAGTTAGAGAGTAATAGTGATGATGAGCTAAAATGTTAGGCTGGGAAAAGGGGGAAAAAAAAAAAGGCTACAATTTGGTTCAAGAATTATGGAGATGGAGATCCATATATAACTTAGTCTCCACCTCAACACTTTTCTCCATTGCCTTCTCCAAGCTCAAGAAAAAAAAATTCTTAATTTCCAATAATCTTTTTTCAAACCAAACATGTGCATTGCAGTGTTCATGTGGCAATCCCACCCTCTCTACCCTTTCCTACTTTTGCTCAACAGAGATGAATATCACAATAGGTATGCTGTTTGCCTTTCCTTCTTTCTTTCCTTTTTCCAATTCTGTCTAAAGATTACAGACTAATGAATTGAATTTGATCATTTTTGTTGTTAGGCCGACCAAGGCGGTGGGGTGGTGGGAAGGTGGGGAGATACTCGCCGGAAAAGATGAAGTCGCCGGCGGCACGTGGCTGGCCTGCTCCAAGCATGGGAGGTTGGCTTTCCTAACGAATGTGCTCGAGCTGCACACTCTGCCGGAGGCCAAAAGCCGGGGAGACCTCGCCGTACGCTTCCTAGAGGTACATTACTTGTTAAGATCCCACATCGGTTGTGATGTGAATTCCTATTACCTTATACTCCCTCCGTCCCAGCAAATTTGTTTAACTTTGAGTCAATTTTATTGCAAAATATATTTGGACAAAAGTAGTCGAGTTTGGAATTTGTTAGATTCGTTTAATTCGTATAGTTCTAAAATATATATTTTACATAATTTTTAGTTATATATATTATGAGATATCAACGATTAAAAAAGATGCATTCGATTGTGTGCAGAAGTCAAACAAGACGAGTTAGTTGGGACAGGGAATATATTTTATAAGGTTTTAGGTGCTATAAGTTACATAAAAATGGTTGGAATGTAATAAAGTTTTTGTTGTTGCTGTTGTTGTTGTGAGGCAGAGCGACAAGAGCCCGATGGCGTTTGCAGAGGATTTAGTGAAGGAGGCGAATCAGTACAACGGATTCAACCTCATTGTCGCTGATCTCGTCACAAAATCCATGGTGCATTTCTCCAATAGGCCGAAAGGAGAGCCCGTTTTCATCCAGGAAGTCGTCCCGGGAACTCACGTCCTCTCCAACGCCACGCTCAATTCGCCCTGGCCTAAGGCCTGTCCAATTCATTCAATGCTCTTAGTATAGTTTATACGTGCTTTCTTTCTTATAACCGCTTCATTGCCAAAGTCGTCGCTATCTGACAATATGCTGCAGGCGGTGCGGTTGGAGTTGAGCTTTAAGTTGCAAGTGGCACGGTACGGTGAAGGGGAAATCCCGGTGAAGGAAATGCTGGAGGAGCTGATGACGGACGACGAGAAGGCCGATGAAAACGAGCTCCCGAACATATGCTCCCGCGATTGGGAGCACCATCTCAGCTCTATATTCGTGGAAGTCGACACTCCATTGGTTAGTGACGACTTCCTCATCGACAATACTATAATGTTGTCGCTTTGTGCTCTAGAATGTTGTCGCATTATTGTGCACGTTGACAACGATAAAAAATTTGATCGATTTGCAGGGGAAGTATGGGACGAGGAGCATGGCTGCCGTGACGGTGAAGGCCAACGGAGAAGCCAGCTTCTACGAGAGGTACATTGATCGGAATGTGTGGAAGGAACACAACCTCAATTACCATATCCAGAAACTGTAACCAAATTTGGATTTGGGGCACAAGTGGTGCGGTGCTGTGGTGGTGGTAATGTTATTACATGTAACTGAAAAAACTATAGGAACGAAACATACACAGATATCTGCAATTGTACTTGATTTGGAGGAGGTTCTGTTTGTTTGTTTTTGTTTTTATTTTTTATTTTTACTTTTTTTGGGGTTTTTAAATGTTGTGTTTTAAGCATGGGAGAAGTGTATCTGGACTATCTCTGCTTTGTTAAATTATGAAATGGTATCTTTTTCCTTTTGTGGGTTGTTAAATGACTGTTGGTTCTTGTGGAAATGTTGGGGTTGGCCTTTTTCTATATGTGAAATTTTGGGAAGGAACCAACAAACTGAATAAATGATTCAACCAACACATTTAATTTGGTGCGCCAATTTTTCGAAGAAGTATTTTTGGGTTTTATTTTTGGCAAAAATAATTTTTGATAGGAATGAGACGAGGATTCTGATGGACCATACCCATACTGAATGTGGAGATTTGAAATTATATAAGGTTTGAAAGGATCGTTGAGGTTTATTGGAATGGATTTTTTTGTTTTTTTGAAAAAAAAAACATTACCTTGAAGACTACACACTGACATTATTCTGTAATGGGCTGAAACTTGATAGTATATATTAATATTGGCCTTGCATACACAAGAAATTGCCTTTGTTTTTCTATATACTTCCTTTGTTCTCTTTTAAATGCATCATTCTTGCATTTTATGTCGTGCAAGACACACTTTTAAAGGTTAATAACTCAAATTGTACATAAATAAAAATTATAAAAATTTGATATTCTAAAACTACGTGATTAGACGAATCTAACAAGATCTCACTTGACTATGTTTTTTCTTATATAACTATGTTAAAAAAATTAATCAAAGTTACTCAATAAATAGTAATTACTATGCAAATGAATCACTTATTTGAGAACGGAGGTAGTATAAAGGAACTGTAATTGTGAAAAGATTGGAAGATTTTGCGAAAAACTACTCATATTTACATGAATCAATCCCACAAAACATTCAACTTCAATTTTATTTATACCAGTATCTCAATAGTCACTACTCACTACTAATTTGTGTGGGGTTCGATTTTTTATCCAATCCCATATCATTCTTTATTATCTTTTCGTAATTTGTGTGGTATGGGCTTTTAACAATATTCCCATTATAAAAATTTGAAATTATAGTATAAAAATGGACCCAGAACTTATCTGTGCCATCTCTAAATTGGCCCAGTTCAGACCCAAAACCGATCGAACACGGGCTTCGAGTTGGGTCTTGGATCTTGACAAGGCCAGATCCATTGACATCCCTAATCCTATAATCTCATTGGGTCGACTAGTGAGCAGTGAGCACATTTACTAGTTACTACCAGTGTTTTAAATTTTGCCGATATCTTCGAAATTTCAACCGAAATTTCGAATTTTGGGACACCTCGAAGTGAAATTTCACATACAATATATTTTTGCAAAATTTCCTCCGAAATTTCGCCTAAAACCCGAATTTTTTCGAAATTTAACCAATATTACCCGAATTTCCCAAAATTTTTACTTTTTTCAGAAAAAATATTTTTTTTCCTAAATTTTAAAAATATCTTTTAAAAAAAATTTAAAAAATAAAATTTATGCTTCAACACATGTTGATTATGTCATCAATTTTAAGTCAAAATATTTTCAATTAATTATGTTCATGATATCAACAATATTATGAATATAGTATATCATGAAATGAGTATTTTCAGCATATTGATAGTTTATATAGCAACAGAGATGAGGTATTTTGGAATATCTTCATTTTCATCATCTCGAGAACTCGACGTGGTTTTCTAAAAAAATTGCAAATATCTCCAAAATTTCCCCCAAAATTTCAAATATCTTCAAAATCTTTCATAAAGTTATATGTCAGATATCGATACCGATACCGACATTTAAAACCTTGGTTACTATCAGTCTCTAAAAAATTCATTTAGGTCTTTATTCCAAATAAAAACAAACATGAGGGGCTATTCTATAATTTTTGAAGAGATGGGGGACCGAATTGCAGAAACATCCTATATTTGCCGCAGACCGCAGTTTTCTCTACAGGGCGCAGTGCACAGTCAGCAGACAACAACATTCTTGTTTGATTGGGGCAAACGAGAATCCCTCTTCAGTCCACATTTTCCCGATTGTATCAATCAATTCACCATCCCACTCCCCAATTTCCGATAACCATTTCTCAGTCCTCCCTGTTGAATTTTCAGTTGTGAGCTGACAGAATTTCGTCGAAAAGTTGAAACCCGGAACCCTGGCCAAATTTTGTTAAGTAATGACAGTTGATTTTTGAAAAGTGGCATCAATGGCGGCTGCAGGAGGGGCGAGCACGGAGCAATTTGAGGCGTTTTTCCAAAGGGCCGATTTGGATCGGGATGGCAGGATCACCGGTGCTGAAGCTGTTGCTTTCTTCAAAGGCGCCAATTTGCCTCAGCAAGTCCTTGCTCAGGTTTAATTTGCTAACTAGCTTTCCATCAAATTGATGTGAATGTGATGGTGAATTTCGAGTCCCATGTCGTGCTGATTGATATTGGGGTTATTTTGTAGTATTTGTCATGAGATGAAGAATTCGAGTACTTTACTTATGTAGGTTTGCTGTTTTCTTGTGAAGATGTGGTTTATGGCATTGGACTTTGCTTTGGGGGTCCAATCAAATAGCATGAGTCGGTCTATTGTTTCATGACAGCACTGGTTTAGTTTGGTTATGATGTAGCTTTTGCACCAGAAGGGGTATTTAATTTAAGCTAGGACACAGCTTGAGTTCGAATATAGAATATGCCTCCCAATTTATTTGTTGAAGAATGGAAGAGAATAAGAAATATGGACTATTCAAAGTGGATTAGTTATGATACCTTAATGTCACTTGTTGAAATGTCTTCATCTTGTTAATTTATGTTGGATTCTCGATGCTTGGGAATGACAATTTGCACTAGTCTATCACTGTATAATGAGATATTTGGTTACATATTTTCCACAAGTTTCTTTTGATTTTTTCAAATGTCTAGACTTTAGCTGGCCATCTTTTGTACAAGTTCCTCGACTGAAGGGTTTCTAGTCAAATGCCTAGGTCATCACCTTGTAGGTATATTCGCCATGCCTCTACTTCTAAATGGAAACTGGACAGTAGCGTGAGATTGCATATTGCAACCTATACACTGTCTTTTTTTTGGGTTCTGTCGGGATTTGCTTTTCTTTATGTTCCTGCAATCCAAGAGCTTGTGCATTTATTCTCCTACACTTATTGTCATGTGATTTTAGTAATTTGTTTTATGCTTATTGAGGAAATATGGAATCATTATGGGCTTCTGACTACTGGTACCAGTTCATTAGTTCTTCGCACTTGATGTTGGTCATGCATATCCAGGTTCTTGATGAAACAACTGCATGGAAATTTCAAACTGTTTTGACTTTTTGCAGATCTGGGCATATGCTGACCATAATCAAAGTGGGTTCCTTAATCGTCCTTCATTTTATAATGCCCTTAAGCTGGTAACAGTGGCCCAAAGCAAGCGACAATTGACACCTGATATCGTTAAGGCTGCTTTATATGGTCCTGCCTCAGCAAAAATCCCAGCTCCTCAGATAAATCTTGCAGCCTTATCTACTCCACAACCAAATCCAGTAGCTCCTGCACCTTCACCACAAATGAGTTCTGCTCTGCCATCCTCTCAAAATTTTGGCTTCAGAGGGCAGTCTCCTGCAAATAATGTCAATCAGCAGTTTAGATCAGTGATCTCAAGCCCAGGAGTGAATCAGCATCCTAGACATGGGCAACATTCAAGTACAGGTTTGAACCAGCAGTATGGACAGGTTGTACAACCTTCTAGTGCAGGCATAACCCAGCAGTTTCAACCTCTCCAACCTTCAAGTCAGGGGCAGCAGTTTGGGCAGATTCGACCTCCGATTACAAGTATGACTTCGTATTATGGACAGGTACCACCTTCAAGTACAGGTATGGGCCAGTCGTTTGGGCAGGCACCTGTAGTTACAAATATGAACCCGCAATTTATCCCATCTCAAGGCAATCAATCTGTGAGGCCACCTTTACCTGTACAGTCTCCTACTTCTAGTCCGCTCCAAAGTGCTGGTGGCCCAAATGTTCTCAGTGGAGATAGCCAGTTGGGTGCTGGTCTTCCCAACTCAAAGAATCAGATTAGTCGCACTTCCTCTGCACCAGAAACACAACTCCTAAATAGAGGAGATAGTCCCTCTATTCAGCCTGCTGCTCAAAATCCCCTAGATCAATTTCCAGCATTTTCTTCAACTGCTTCTCAGGATCCAAAAGGAGCAGTTAGTTTAATGCATAGATCATCTTCTGATCCAGTGTTTGGAGGTAGTTCGTTGTCTTCCAACCAATCTCAATCTCATCAGGGTTCTTCTCCTCAACAATACCCAGCAAGTAGCTCACTTACCTCTTCAGGTATTGTCCCTGGAACTTCTGCTCCCCAGCCTTCATCTAAACCTGATCCATTTGAAGCTCTTCGAAGAACTGTTATGCAACCATCTACAGGGGTTCAGGCTTCACAGCCATCCACTATGCCGAATAATCAACGAACCCCAACTCAAATTACCTCGTCGATCTCATCATCAAGTGGCCCAACTAGTGTGGAAAGTCCGATAACAGAACAAACACAGAATACATGGCCTAAAATGACTCGTTCTAGCATACAAAAGTACACAAAAGTTTTTATGGAAGTAGACACTGATAGAGATGGGAAAATCACTGGGGAGCAGGCACGCAACCTATTCTTGAGTTGGGGGCTGCCTATAGGTATAATGTTGTCATTATTTTTGTTTCTTACATCTTCCAGTTCTAATTGTTTTGGCATCACCATTCATTCCTTTTAAATGTGGTTTTTCTGAAACTGCATGGCCACAGACTTTATACCAGTTTTCTGTTTTATAGATGGATATTTCTATTTCATTGGTCTAGTGAGGTTTTTGCAGTAGACACAGGTTGACATATATTTACCTTCTAACGAAACATTTTACCTTGAACTAAGTCAATAACCTATTTTAAACTTTTGAAATTAAGGGGTTTATGGTTTTTAATTTAATTTTGTGATGTTTTATTGTCGCTGTTTTCAGTTTCTCATCTTTTTGATGGTGACAATTGACAACTTTAAGTATTTAATTGTTGTATGTTTCTTATTTTTCAATTCTATATATCTGATTGCTCATTATTTTTCGTTTGGCTATGAGGTGCACCTACTAAATGCAACTTGCTCATTTTACAAGCTATGTCATTGTGGGAAAGATGCTATTGAAAAATCTTTTTCCCCAAATTATTGCCTATGAAAGTATCTGATATGTGCATAATGTGTATTCTTTGTTATCAACTTCAAACAGGACCTGGAACCACGCAATGGTATACGTTTATTATGATCCTAACCTTCAAGTTACCAATATTCTATAAAGCATTTGATAACATCACTCAATCCTTACTTTTGGTGACTTTTGCAGTGGTTTTAAAGCAGGTTTGGGACCTATCTGATCAAGACAGTGATAGCATGCTATCCGTGAGGGAGTTCTGTGTTGCACTTTATCTAATGGAGCAATACAGGGGAGGACGGCGACTTCCATCTGTGCTTCCCAATAGTGTTTTACATGATGAAACTTTATTATCTTTAGCAGGGCCCCCCACTGGTTATGGAAGCATGGGCTGGGGTCCCACTACTGGTACTGATTGACTTTCTGTTCGGATATTGCATTTTTAATTTCAAGCTCAACAATCTTCTGACATATGAGTTGTGCATATGTATTGGTATTTAGGTTTCAGACCACAGCAAGGGTTCCAGGGTGTGCAGCCTCCTGGTTTAAGGCCCCCAGCGCATCCAACAGCTTCACAGACTGAGGGATCAATTCATATGAATCAGCAAAATGCGAGAAGTCTTTCTATGGAGGATGGCCATTCTGTTGCCATCAAAGGTCAGGAGGCAGCAGAAACCAATGAAAAGGTAGCTTTGTAGCTATTGGCTTCCCCATTCTTGTGATGCTATAGATTTATGTTGGCAGCCTTTTTCTGCTTTCAGTGTCTCTGTAAATTTTAATGATAAATTCTGCCTTATGATCTCATTATCTGTCTTCATTATCATTGCATTTGAGAATGTAGAAAAACCCCCCTCATCTTAAAACTTATGTTGATAAGGAAAGTGTATCGTTTATATTTGTCAATATGTTAGTTTTTCAATGAGTGTTCTTGTGTAAAATAAAGCCTTGAATATATAGAAACAAATTTCCATGAATGATTACAGATGTGAATATGAGCACGGACCATGTGCTCTATGGCAGGTAGAAAGATCGATTCACCTTGAAGCTTTAAGTTCTAGGGAACATATTATTTTATATCTGTTGATATATTAGTTTCGTCAATAGAAATTAATAACTTCAACATTCAACATTATTACTAATTGATGACTTTGGAACTTGAATGTATCATAGTTAATGGCCACTTTCCATGAAAACTGAAGCATGGTCTGTTTAGGTTCCATTTCATAAAAAATATCCCTGCACCATTAGTAACATGTACAATGTATGTTTCTCTTGACTATGCATGTTCTGTATTTCACACGACCGATCGAACTTTTAGTCATCACCTTAACACACAGTATTTTGTCCTGGCCATTCACTTCTTTAACTCGTTACTTCTATCTTATCATTCTTTTTGTTCTATGAATGCTGTAGGTGGAAACCCCTGAGAAGGTGCTTTTGGATTCTAGGGAGAAGCTTGAATTCTACAGGACAAAAATGCAAGACCTTGTGAGTTACTGTACTCTTGGGCATTATGATTGATTTCATTTTTTTCATTTATAAAGTCTATATTATATACCTTGATCAACTTTGCATGATATTTTGTCAAGCCTTTACTTCATCAAAATTGTAAAATTGTATTTCAGGTGTTATATAAAAGTAGATGCGAAAATCGACTCAATGAAATTACTGAGAGGGCTAGGGCAGACAAGACTGAGGTACACTTTGCAATAGAAGAAATATACTTCTCTGTTGTACTTCAGAGACTCTGCTTTGAATTGATTCTGCATTTCTGCTGTGGTCAGATTGTCTATAGTTTGTAAAGGATTTATAACATCATTTTCAGGCTGAATTACTGGAAAAGAAGTACCAAGAGAAATACAAGCAGGTTGCTGAGATTCATTCTAAATTAACTATTGAAGAGGCTTCCTTTCGTGAAATGCAGGTAGTCTACATGCCGAATTGCCGACTCCTTCCAACAATTGAATATTTATTACAAGCTATTGATTCATAAAACAATTTTGTTCATTGGGATGATGCTTCTTTCATTTTTTATAGTTGTCCTCCTGGTATTTATACATGAATATGAGGCATGAAACAATGATGAACTTCCCCAATTATAACATTATAATTTACATCTTAGTAATAGATTTATATATACTAGCAAAACTTTTAGAAGGATATTATTATACATTGTGCCTTCTATGCTTCTATGCCCTGGTAAGCTCTAAAAGTCAAAATATTCTTTCATGTTATTAAGTCACTGTGGCATTTGAATTTGTCCTTCCAAAATTGTGATATTACAGATTGAGTCTGTTTTCTCGTGCATTCGTTTCTTCACTATATCCTATTTCCTCTAAGAGCCATTTTGGCACTCCATATTCCACTCACCATGTCAGTGACTCTAGAATACTGTTTGCTTCATTTCTAGGAGAGGAAGATGGAGTTGCGTCAAGCGATCATTAAAATGGAACAAGGGGGAAGTGCAGATGGCATCCTTCAGGTGATTATTTGCAGTTTTATTGTGATGTGCATTGCAATTGATTGGGTTCTAATGCTTTTCTGGCCTTCCAGGTCCGTGCTGATCGTATACAATCAGATCTTGAGGAACTATTGAAGGCACTAACTGATCGTTGCAACAAACAATCTATAGAGATGAAGGCATCAACACTGATCGAGCTTCCCCAAGGTATTCCCTTAATTTTATTTATTGATTTATTTGTTCTGTTGGGCATAGTCTATATGCCCAGTTCTTTACCCACTACTCTGTTTTTGCCCTCTTGGACATTCTTCTCATCTAGCTGTTCATTTTTAGCTTCAATATGACAAAACTACCTAATGCAACTAAGTACATGGTCAACATTATTATGCTACTGTTCATCTTATTTCGAAGCCTGGAAACAAAACATGTGGCAGAATGAAATGATGAAAAGGAAGAGATCAATAGTATAGGCTTTTGTCTAATGTTTCTGTATTAGAGGTCTTCCAGGATTCATGAACATTTGGCTTTGGTGGCTACGGAATTTGCATGATATGTGCACCAATTCTTTTATGCTGCTGCATTAAAGCTTACCAACATGCTAATTGGCTTACTTCATGGGAAAGAACAACCAAATGTTGTGCTTGTGAATTGATACTCCAATTTTCGTTATTTGCCATGTACCTTCTGCTTGAGCCTTGAATGATGCTTCATATTAATGATTCCCAACTTGTTATTTCTTAAGGTTGGATTCCTGGTATCCCAGAGGTCGCAGCAATATGGGATGAAGACTGGGACAAGTTTGAGGATGAAGGTTTGACATCTCCCATTACCTGACTTTTCTCATTCATTCATATCCTCCCACTGTAAATTTGGAAAAGAAAATATATGGAAACTTTGAACTTATCTATGATGCTAACTCTGGAACTATGGCAACTGCTTGCTGTATTATTGACTAGGATTTTCATTTGACACTGCTGTTCCTCAAAATGGCAAGCTGACATCTGCTCCAAGGGAACATTCACCTCCTCCAGCTTATAGCCCATCCCCAGATGCTGCATCGGATGCTGATACTTCTTCTGAAAAACCCTTCAGTACTGAAGCAAGTGCTTTAGAAACCGAATCATTGTACAGTGCGGATGAAACCAAGAGTCCTCGTGAAAGTCCTAGGAAAGAAGCCTCATTCGAAAGCCCCACTAAAGAATATTCAGATGAACATTTCAGGAAAAGCTCTGATGATGATGCTGAAACCCACAGGTCTTTTTTGGCTTTCAGAGTGCCAGTATAACTTTTGTATAAGAGAACTATAATACAAACATCTTGAATGCTCACTCTCCTTATTTCTGTCATTCCCAGGCCTGGCAGGAGCTTCGATGAATCTGCTTGGGGGAATTTTGACAACAATGACGACATAGATTCAGTCTGGGGCTTCAATGCTAAGGCCAGTAGTCATATGACATATTTTATCTTCTTCCATTCATAATTTGAGTGACCAGTTGGCCATTAGTTCCTATGTTTTTGTTTTTCACCATTCCAATCCTCCTTTCAGGAATCCGACCATACGAAACATGATGAGAAATATTTTTTTGATTCTACTGATTTTGGTGCAACTTCTAGTAGAACCGACTCCCCTCAAGCACGGAGCTCGCAGAAGAATAGTTCATTTATCTTTGAGGATTCCGTTCCTGCAACTCCACAATCAAGGTTTTCGTATTCTCCTCCAGCAAGATACAGCTTTGAGTCGAGAGATCCCTTCTTTGATAGTTTTTCCAGGACCGATTCCTTCAGTGCACGAGGGCGCAGCTCTTCCCCTCCCCGGGGTAGCCATGCTAGGTTTGATTCCATAAGCAGCACTGGTGGCCATGCTAGGTTTGATTCCATAAGCAGCACTGGTGGCCATGCCAGGTTCGATTCCATAAGCAGCACTGGTGGCCATGCCAGGTTTGACTCCATAAGCAGCACAACTGGCTTCGATCAAAGTCGCAAGTTTTCATTTGATGATTCCGATCCATTTGGTAGTGGTCCATTTAAAGTTTCATCAGAAACTTCAAAGAAAGGATCCGAGTGGAGCAATTTCTAGGCACGGAGCTTAGAGTCATCATCATCATGAGAAGAGACAGACTATACCAATGTTGGGTTCAGTGCACTCTGTATCTATATAGAGTTATTACGAGACTGAATTTTCGTAGAGACAAAGCATATATTTGCCAGGATCCTGGGCTTGGGATATTTTCCCTTGTCATGAAGATAGTGTAAGGTTGCCTAATAAATTCATTCTTATCATGTGTTATGGATAAACAGGATTGCTCCATGTGGGTGTGTATTCGCTTTGTAATCTATGTCAGACATTGTATATGACACCTGTGTGTGTGGTTTTGTGAATTTTGACTCCAGAAATCGATTCTGAAAAATTATTCATCCTCGTACCTCCTTCTCAGTTTCTATTTTACACATTGGTGTATGTATCATTACTTTTACATAGTCCTGTAGGATTGATGATTGGCCTCACAGATTAGATCACTACATCAGTCGTTTGCATTATACTTTGTATCCAACAGTGTATGTTCCTTGAATCAAGGAATGCCACTACAATTTTAGTGGTCTTTTCTTTTCTGAAACATTCCAATTCCTATACGTTAAATTAAAGGACTGAACCTTTAATTTGCAAATGAGTGCTTCACAAAACATTCCCAAAAATCAAGCATCAACCCACCAAACAAGAAGCATAAGATCACGATTCAGAATGAAAATAATCAACTAAAAGCCACAGACAGGCACAGTAGCTTTGATGGATTTATAATCATGTTCTCTACATCGAGCACACATTTATTTCACAAGAACCTCGTCGAAAACAAAGCCTCAGATTTCTAACCTGGATCTTGTAAATTGGTGTAAAAAAAGGACCAACTCCTCCAACATGGATTAACTATCAGCAATTTTGAACTATACTATAGTTTTGACTTCTTGAGTATAGATAAGCTAAATAAACTAAACTAGGCCAGGTAAGAGGAGACCCTCATAATTATTTGGTGTTCTTCCGATCCTTCTGCACCTGATCATAAGCATGCAGCAAAGAAGCTCGCATATTCGATATTTCCACCAGAGTTTCCAGAGCTAAACACACAAAGATAAAGCAGGTCAGCTTTTTCCCCCTTCTAATGAATCTTTGGAGTCATTTTCTTTTTTCACTTCAATCCAAGGGAACAGATCTACAAATTACACTGTGTCTGACATTGAATTGGCAGAAATATATTCCAAAGCATTGTAATACCTGTTTCAAATGACAGTTGTGTCGCTCGAAGCTTAGGAGAGACCAAAGTTCCAAACATAGAGAGTAATTTCAGTCTCTCCTTCTGAGCCTGAAATAAACATTTCCATAATATTAGTCGAGAGGCCACACAAATTTCTGTATAAACACAGAAAAAGACCATAACACATCAAGTATTTCCCATGTAATAAAGTAAAAAAGCATAACCTAATTTCTGAATTTAGCATCACGTTGATGTATTTGCAAACATATTAGCATGTATTTACAGAATACAGCATAGAGATGGTTGCTAACCTGATTTTCATCCGTCACAGGAGATCTTATGCCGTCATCCTTCATATCCTGAAGCTCTTCAAAAGCAAAAACACAAGAATAAAACAAATTGGTTGTTAAACAAGGTCAATTATATGAGAGAAGAACAGAGTACAAATGTGTGGCCACCTCTAAATTCTCCTGAAGAGTAATATTTCATAATGAAAAAAAATTATCATGTGGAAAGAAATAAAGTTGTATACGACTGCAAAATTAGAATATTTTGCAGGGGAAAAGTGACCAAGGCACAAGTAATGTCTTCCACAATTAAAACTTGCATTCATTCACTCAAATAAACACTGGCATCCAAATAAGGGCATAAATTTCCTCATTTTGCACCAGAAAAATAGAGTAAAATAAATGTACCTGAATGCTGAGGTTGTGGGCTAGACTTGTTTTGCATAAGTTCATCCTCTTCAAATTTGGCTCCCTCAGGATACTTTTCAGTATCATTAGCAGTAGACACCCATTTACACAATGTGAAGTGCGGGAATTGGGTATCTTGCTCACCTGGAAAGATAATGATCAATATAAACAGTTTGACAAACTCAAAACTTCATGATGGCTAAACTTAGATAAACTGAATATTTCAATCCCTGGAATTTGGAAAACAGTCAAATAAGTTAAACAAATTCACTGCCATTTCCAAGCATAAAAAGGCTTTCAGGGGCAGAGTTAAATTTTGCATTATATATGCCTGTGAAGTCCCACAAAGATAACATTTCCAGAAACTTTCACATCTAAGTCATAATACCATCGGGTGTATGCAATACTGTTGAAGCACGATGCGATTTGTGGTCGAACATCGCGCTGTTGATGCGTGAAGCCCCCATCGAATGCCGGGCACTGGCTAACTCTAGCCATCCCTACAAAACCATAAGACTACATGTCATCACTTGCCAATTCTGTGTTGAACAAAAACAAGATTCTTTCTCCACCATATACCAATGAAACAAACTCACATCACCCAACGGTATAGTGTCAAGTGCAACTACATCAGATGCAAAAGAACAAAGTATTCTTACCAGTTGCCATGAAATCGAGCACTGAATATTCACATCGAGGAACAATCACATCCTCACACTTACGTAGAAATGTCAATCAATAATCATTTACCCAACATTATATAAATTCCACAATAAATAATTGCACATATTTCTTTTCATTCATTGGGCACGACCAAGATTGTCTTTTTTCTTGCACACAACTAAAACGACGACTTCAATTTTCACCAAATGAATTGAAGATCTAGTGAAATCCTCGATCGATATTTTCAGAATAGAGTAAACAAAATAAGAACAATAAAAATAAAAGAGTCACCTGGCGAAGAGCTGAGGAAAGGGAATCCATAAGCATGAGATAATTATCCATGGAATCCAAGAAATTCAAGATGTTCTGTTCACTTTGTATGAGACCATCAATAGATTCAAGAGCTCCATTGCCAGAGGTTTCCATTTTTCTGGAGATCAAATTCGGTGCGGATATTGATTCAATGAAATTTGGCGCAGAACAGGAAATGGTAAAATAGCGCAGCAGATGCGAACGAAAAAAAAAAAAAAAAAAAGAAGGAATTTGGAAGCAAAATGAAAGTATAGTGTTGTGGTAAAAAAAAAAAAAAAATTCGTCCGACTCTGGACAAAAAGGAAGAAAGAATTTACTATTTTTCAGATTTTTATTTTTTTATTTATTCTTTTTTCTGGACATATCGTGTGAGCCATACAACACAAATCATCCTAATGGTCAAATCTTCGTAATAAAAAGAAAGAAGAAAAAATTTAATACTTCCTTTTTTTAAAAAAAATTTGTTACGCAATCCACCCAACACACAACCCATGCACATTTTAAATTAATGATAACTCAAATTTGATACAAATAAAAATGCTAAAAATTCGATATTTGATTATAAGGAATAATAGGGATTAAGGATTTTTTTTTTTGGAAGAGCCGAAGCCAGGAAAAAATAAGAAAAACAGCAAAATCAAAACAGAAAGGAAAACAAATGATTAGTATCTAGGAAAGCAAACGCCTGAAGCGTCTGCCTCCAAATCGCCAAGAACCCAGTCCGGAGGAAACGCCCACGTGGTGAAAAAGTCCTCCTTAGATGCACCATGCTTAGCCAGCGTATCCGCCACCTTATTACCTTCTCCCAACACATGAAAAATGTTACAAATCTGAAACTGATCCCGTAAGTCCTTAATACGAGCCTTAAAAGCCACAAAAGGGTGACAATCATGAAGTACCTCCAACGAGTCTACCACCAGCCGAGAGTCCGAGAAGACCGTCACCTGGTTGATGCCCAAACTGTGTACATGTTGAAGACCATTTGCCAAAGCAGCCCATTCTTCTGATGTGGTGTTAGTGGCATGACCCAAATAACCACAACCTCCACTCATCCAGTGCCCATCTTCATCGCGGAGAACAAATCCGAAGCCAACTCTTCCTGGATTGCCCAGGCTACTCCCATCAACATGTAAAATATTCCCAGTCACCCCCAACGAGTTCCAGCTGATCAGTCTCATAGGCCGAGAAATAGTTCCAGCTGAATTAGACACTACCAGGAGATCCTTCAGGAGCATAAACACCCTTCTACGAAGCTGCAACAGAGATTGCTTCTTGTCTTGAAAGATTCGGCCATTTCTCTCTGTCCAAATAACCCATGCAATAGCAAGAAACAAAGGGCCAATAGACATATACATACCACGAAGAAGACTTCTAATGTCATTCCTCTCCATGCGATGGCAGTCTCTAGGAGGTTGAAGATCAAAGGAGTTCCAAAGATGAGTAACCCACGGGCAATGGAAGAGAAGGTGAAACCAAGTCTCTTCTTCAGAGCCACAGATCATACATAAAGGCGACGTTGCCAATCGCCGCTGAAATCGGACAGCATTGACAGGCAGCGAATCATGCGATATGAGCCAAAGGAGAAACCCAAACTTCTCCGGGATATTGATGTGCCACATCCACTTCCAATCCACATCTGCACCAGTATCATGAGTGATGAATTTGTAAGCAGATTTAACATCATACACTCCATTACATGTGCCCTTCCAAACCCAAGTATCCTGGACCGAATTATGCATGCAAGGAGGTGGATTAGCCTCACTCTCCTGCCGCAATTTCCCAGGAAAAATAGAATAAAATAAACCCCAATTCCAAGTACCATCTTTGATCACATCTCTTAATAGGAGCTCAGGAAAAATAGGGATTAAGGATTTAAGTAAAAATTAAAAAATTTGATATTTTAAAATTATATTGGTTATCAAACAAACCCAATAAAATATTACTTAACTATATTTTTCTTATTTAACTGTGTTAAAAATTGATCAATATTACTAGCCCAAGTGGTAAAGTCTAAAAAAAATGTCAATATTACTAGTTCAAGCGGTAAAGTCCATACCTTCACCACCTGGCTTGGCCTCTATCCCTCCCCTTTATTTTCCTTTATAATTTATGTGGCATGAACTCCCACCACCCTTTCTTTGGCTTCGACTCTTTCTAAAAAAAAATAAAATAGTGACAAATCCTTTGCATAATATTCTTTAAGAAACGGATGAAGTATTAATTATTAATTATAAAGTTGAATTAAATTTTTACTTATTAAATAAATAAAAGATTAATTTGTAATTTGCATTGGAATGAATTTGATTAATTTATGTCTTCATTTCAAAATCTCATTGAATATTTGGTTGATGAAAATATCTGTAATTTTAAATCATATATCTAAATAAATTATTAAATATTTACATGAATAAATTAAAGAGTCATTTAAAATTCATACACTAAATAAATTTGCTTGACATAAATAAAATAATAAATAACCATTCAACACATTTAATAAGATTTAATAACATAAAAGAAAGAGAATAATCTTTAATGTATTACGTATCAAATTCAACCAACCATTGTTGGAATAAATAACCAAATAATTTTGTAAATTCTATTATTATCAATTTGGTCCATAAATTTCAAATGGTCATATAACTTTCATATTTTAGTAGAAATAGTCCCAAATACATTTAATATTCGATTTGAGACCCCTAAACATTTAAATTATTCACTTTTATCCCCAAAAAGTTTTTTATTGCAATTTAGTCCTTATTACATATTTATATTTTTAAAAATGAGGATTAATTACAAAATTTAGAAACTTTTTAAGGGTAAAAGTGAGCAAGTTCAGGGACCTAAAATTAAAAATTAAATGCATCGTTTAGGACTATTTCGGCTAAAATATGAAAGTTATAGGATCATTTGAAATATTTAAATACTTATGAATCAAATTAGATAATAGAGAAACTTACAGGACTATTTGAGTATTTATTCTCGACGAATATTAGATGATAATATATTACACCATTAATCGTCATCAATACACTTTTCCTTGATGCGTGCCTTAACAACTCATCATCGCTGCACCCTTAATCTATCCAAATGCTATTCAATTTCGAATTATTTTTAGGTCCCCGCATGTAGGGCTGTTCAGAGTGCGGTCCAAACCGTAAACCAGACCAGACCAAACCGTATTTTGACGGTTTGGTTTGGTTTGCAGTTTAAAATTTGTGGTTTAGTTTTTTTTTAGAAAACTGTGGTTTGCGGTTTAGGTTTGGTCTGGAGAAAAAATTAACCAGACCGAACCGTAAACCGCAATTATATATATTTCTTTAATATTATATATATTAATAAAAATATGTATATTGATGATGTTTGGATGTTAGTAGATTGACTAGCGAATAGCGGATTGAAAGAGATATTTTTTTCACATTTCTCTCTCGAATCTGCTATCTGCTAGCGGATCCGCTGACTCCCAAACATCCCCATGATATAGTATAATACACTATGAATGATTAATGCCCTTTCATTGGCTTCTGTTTATTTGTTTAATATGTATCAGAAGTTTCGTTGATGTAATGCACTTTGTACATTGATTTACGGGTTATATTTATAATCCTGATATGTTTCAGAAAGCACATGTTGCTACTGCTATCCTTCATTGATACTACTGTTGTTTTCTTATGCTATATTTGTAGTTTTATTTTTTCCAATAGCTTGTAATAGTTCTAGTTTATTACGTATTTGACTTGTAAATAGTAAACTTATATATTTTTTAACTTTTAGTTTGCATTTCGGAGTTTGTACTGTTACATTTACGACTGTAATTCATAGGATTTTTTTTCTTTTTAAAACTTTGGTTAAACCGTAACCAAATCGCATCAAACCGCTTTTTTCGGTTTGATTTGATTTGGTTTAAAATGCTAAAATAATTTGGTTTGGTTTAATTTTTTTCCCAAACCATTTTTTTATGATTTGGTTTGGGTGGTGCAAAACCACACCACACCGCATTCACCCCTACCCGCATGTCAATAAATTGTTTTAAGATTAAACTGCACAAAATTCATGTTTTTTGGGAAAAAAAATATTAATTTAAAAGTTTAAAAAAATAAAAATAATTTGTTTAAATATACCAAAACGAAATTAATCACAATAAAATAGTTACAGATTTAAAAATAATAATAATAATAATAATAATAATAATAATAATAATAATAAACTATAGTTAGTGAAACTAATTAACTAATTAATCACTAATCACAAGTGATCGATATATAATCATAAAAATAATTACAAATCCATGACTTTCAACCTTAGCCTGGGGTTCGATTCCTCATCCGTCCCCTATCTCTCCCCTTTATCCCTTTGTAATTTATGTGGGATGAGCTCCCACCACCCTTTCTCTTGACTTATAGAATAAACTGGGAATAAACTGGCAATATGTTTGATTTTTTCGGGAAAAATGAGGGCCGAAGCCAATTTATTCCAAAACTTGCAAGGTTTGATACATACCCATTCGGTCAACAGCAATATGTTTGATTTTAATTTGCAACAAATATGAAATTGACAACAAATTAAAGATAGCATTACAAAATACTCCTATTAGTATTATTAAGCGAACAAAAGTAAAGATGTCAATTGCATGAGGCAAATACTGAGTAAGAAATTTTGTTGGACGACTTCTTCCTCTTGGGCCGAATGTGCTGCTGCACCGGAAAGAAGAGATGTTCCTGACAAGGTACAATCCTCCACGACCATATCGGGAACACCTGAATGTTCCCCACAGGCCTCTCCTGTTCCACATCGTACACCAAAAACCTCGACTGATGATGATCCATGAATATCACCACCAAATCGCTGCCGCTGATCGGGCAGGGCTCCCTCGTGCTGACGCTCATGTTCACATACGTGGCGATCCCCACCATCGGCCTCCACGAACTCGCGTCGCGATGCCTCTCCATCTTCCAGATCTGAATGATTCCAGGATCGCTCGGGGAAACGTAGATCAGCCCCAGACACGATTTCATGTTTGTTAGAACAGCGTCGGAGAGGAATCTCCGGACTGCATCTGCAGGGAGCTGTATCTTGTCGCACTTTTCCTGTGCGCCGTCGAAGCAGACTAATTCCGACCAGCCCTGAGGCGCGCCGCCGTTGGCCTGGCAGCAGAGCCAGTAGAAGGCTCCTTCGACGTAAACCCCGACGTTTCTAATGGATTTGAATTCGGGACAGGCGATTCTTCGTTTCGTCCAATTGCGTTCCTTGCAGGAGAAGACGAAGTAATTGTTACTTCTTGTGATGATCACGACTTTGTAATCGTCGGAATTCGGATCGTAGCAGAGGCCGTGGGCGGCGGGGCGGTCGCCGGACCACCAAATGGCGGAGTACATTCGGCGGCAGGGGTTCCAGAGGACGTGCATTTCGGGGTGCTGGGACATACAGCGGAGAAGGACGATTCCCTTGCAGTAGCAGAGAATATCGGCGAAGCCAAAGGGGGAACCGAGATCGGAATCGTGATGGAAAGTGTGGCCCTGGAAATTCAGCAGAAGGAAGCCGCCGGATTTGTGGGGGGCGCAGCGGTTGCGATCGCAAATTAGGAACCTGGTTGAAGAGGACGACGACGATGATGATGGAATTAGGGTTTGTGATTGGAGGTTGATGAATTGGGGGTTTGAAATTGTGGAATTCCAGAATTTGCAGACGGATTTAGATCGGAGAAGGGATTTGAGAGGGATTCTTGCGAGGATGGATTCGAAGAGGTGTGTTGGGAGACCGAGGGATGCTGCGGCGGCGTTTTCTTCTTCTTCTTCTTGGGAGGGCTGTCGTCGTCTTCTTGCCATGGATGTATATATTTATATATATATGATGATGAAGAGGGTTTCACTTTGCTGTTTTAAATTGTGTCTGGATTTGTATAATTTGGTAGAAACTGCTCTATATATAGGGAAAGAGGGAGAAAATAGAGATATTAGACTGGGAAACGGGCGTTGAAAGTCAATGAATTCTACGATAGGACAAGTATTTCGTCCCCGGATTAGGGTTTTGGGATGACGATACAATGCAAAAGTGGTTCTCGGCCAACTCTTACAATCATAAATCATTGCATATCTATTTATTTTTCAGGAAATTATTCGTTTTCTTTAGCAAAGGCGAAGCCGGGGGAAATTATTCATTTTTGTAACTTTTTTATATTTAATTCTACCATTAGGATAAGTATTCGTCCCGAGATTAGGGTTTTGGGATGACAATACAATGCAAAAGTGCAAAAGTGGTTATCGGCCTGCTCTTACCATCATAAATCGTTGCATATCTATTTATTTTTTAGGAAATTATTCGTTTTTTTAAGCAAAGCCGAAGCGGGGGAAATTATTTATTTTTATAACTTTTTCATATTTAATTTAATTTGTCAACTTTTATTAATTTGTGGAAAGTCTTTTGGGGGAGTTTTGGGGGTTAATTAATTTGTTCGTGTCATAAACTGGAACGCAATCCATTCACACCAAGAACATAAAACACACACACAAAAAAAAAAAAAAGAGGGGAAAAAGGGATTCACACTTGGTTATTATAGTTGTAATCGCTATTTTGGTGTTTAGCATAATAAAATTTTGGCTTTCAAAAGATAAATATATATTATTATGATAAAATTCAATTATGTAGGATTATCTGTTTTCATAAAATAGCTTTTCGATAATTAGCTGCTGATTATGTTATTTGGCAAAAAGAGGCGAGTGCATGGCGTTGAGGAAGTATTTTAATTTGCTAATTAGTTGCTGATTATATTAATTTGAATATGTTATAACTTAGGATTCCAACATTTAAGTTGGGTTCGATCCGGGTCCCCTATCTCTCTATTTTGTTCCTTCGTAATTTGTGTGGCATTAATGGGCTTACACCACCAATTTTCTAACCTGATAAGTTGTTTAGCAAAAAAAATTAATTTGGCCTCAAAATTTTCCACAATGTATGTAAAAGAGAATGACGTGGGTTAACACTTTTAAAACTTTTTTCTCATAATTTTAAATTATTTTAAAAATAAAATTATTAGTGTGATATATTTTAAATTGATTATTTATTATATATATATATATATTTGTATCTTTTATAAGTGATCTTTTTTTTTATAGATATGAATATTTTGAATAATTTGTGTGTGTATATATATATACTACTCCGTACTATATATTATATTGGTTAACTTTATTTATAATTTTATATCTATTTTTAACGTAAGTGATATATTAAAATAAAAATAAATTTAATATAAAAAGTAATAAAAAATTTATGCATTGTATTATATTTGAAAATAAGAAGTATGGCACATCCCACTATCCCAGTATTTATTGGATGTTTGGACTTTGGATCGAGTTTGTTTGTATACTTTTAATTTCTAATTCAAATAAAAAAAAACAAACAAAAAAAAAAACAAAACCAAACAAACAAACACATTTTCTACTAATATTATAATTATAAAAAATTAGAACCATAAACAAAATATAAAAAAAATCATGTACTATAGTTATCACACGTTTAAATAATTTAAAATACAGTTAAAAAAAATTTTGGGTGAAAATATACAATTAAAAATTAATTTTTAATTTAAAACAAAAATTTTAAAATATATCAAAGACAAATAGTATTTCGGAAGACCCCAATTATAGTTAACATTAAGCGCTTGTAGTTGTAGAAAAATGGAAAATTTTATTTAATACAAATAAAAAATATTCTAGGTCTATTTGTATTTGATCGTCATTGTATGATGGAAAAAAGTACTACTCCATCCGTTTTCAAAAAATTGAAACGGACCCACAGTGCACGCAGTCCAATGCACATTTCAAATTATTAATAACTCAAGTTCGGTACTAGTAAAAATTCTAAGAGTTCGATATTTAAAAACTACTCGACGAGACGAATCTGATAAGATCTCACTTGACTATATTTTAACTAGTATAACTATGATAAAACTTTAAGTCAAAGTACTTGTGTGAATAGTACCCAATTTCCAAACGTTTCATCTATTCAAAAACGGAGGAAGTATTAAATGTTACGGGTTTTGTTCTACGCCCTCCATTCCGTGGTAATTATTTTTTAAATTTCAGTTTCAATAATTAAGAAATGTGTTAATTAAATTCATAAATTTTTATTTTTACTTTTCAACTAAATTCTTTGGTAATAAATATACATGAATAATTAACATTTTATATGACCAAATAAAGAATAATATTAGAAAGATATAATATAAATATCTAAAACCACACCTTTTGTGAAATATTTTTTTATTTCTAAAAAGACATCTAAATAAAAATAGGGTAGTATTTTTTTATAGTCCCTAAATTACTGACTATAAATAAATAGAAGAGATGACGAACTCAATAGACATGTGCATTTGGAGCGAACAAATCCATTAGCGGATAGCCGATCAAGTGAACATATTTTTAATCTGAATTAGTTATCCGCCAACAAATTCAATTGCTCTCAAAATATAACTCCTTTAATTTATTTAATAAAATCACCACGAAAATCCAGATAATCGTCATCATGTAAGGCTGGAAGTGGCTATGGTCCTCAAAATTCCCGGAGCGCATATGTTTCCTCCTTTGGTTAATATCGTGGGAAGCGATTCCTTGCAATGCTCTTAGGTTTCACAGAAATTTAGCAACCACGCCGCTATGCCATATTTGTGGTGAGTGGGAGGAGGACTGGAAGCACTGTCTGTTCCAATGTCGCTGGTGTATGGCCATCTGGAAATCCCTGGATATCACCATCCCTTCGGATCTTACCTCGCTGGATAGGGAGCATATTCGCCTGTGGCTTTTTGGTATGTACAGGTGCTATGGGGCGACTTTCTTGGCAGCCATCTGGAGTATCTGGAAGGAACGGTGTCTGAGGGTTTTTCGTGGCACTAACACCTCGCACCATCAGCTAGTCAGGAGTGTTCTCCACTTGGGCGAAGAGCTGCAGCGCCTCCAAAAGCGTCCAGCTACTGGGGGAGCTCCTACTCGGCTTGTCTGCTGGAATATGGGTTCTTGGACGGGAATCTTCCTCCATTCGGATGGGTCTAGACTGGAGTCTTCGGGTCGAGCGGGCTATGGTGCGGTTCTCAGGCATGCTGATGGTAGTTGGCTTGGAGCGGTGTCGGGGCAGCTTGGAAATGTGTCAGTCCTTCAAGCCGAGTTGGCAGGGTTGATGTACGGTTTGGAGCTGGCGGTTAAGAAGGGTGTTTTGGAAATCTATTGTGCCGTGGACTCCATGGAGGTCCTTCGACTCCTCGATGCTAGGAGGTGTTCGACACATTGGCTGTCTTCATATCTTGGCCGCATTGATGACTTGGTGCGACAGTTTCGTCGCTATAGTTTTAATCACATCCTTCGGGAGGGGAATGGAGTGGTGGACTCGCTGGCGAAGATGGGAGCGGAGAGTGAGTTATTTTACACGACTTGGGCCTTTCCACCGGACCAGATTTCTTCGGCATTGGCGGCAGACTTAGCTGGCACGTGGTTTCCCCGGGCCAACTAATTCTTCGTCAGATTCTTGGTCTTCAGTTTTACTTTCTCCCTTTTCCTAGCCTGTATAGGCTGTAATGCAAAAAATATTACCTTTTTCACTCTTTTTCTATATGCCCATTAATTTAACAATTAAAAGTTATAATAAGTACATGGTTACATATATCCTATATTTGCGAAAGAAAGACACACAAGCAAATTAATAAATCTCGTTAGAATTTTCATAAGTTCCTTTTTTTTTAAAAAAAAAAAAAAGGAGTATAAAAATATGAAGTGCTCCTATAAAATAATCTATAAATTAGATTTAAAATATATTTGTGATTATGTAATGGGAAAATAACATAATTTTATCTTGAAATTTGTCTCAAATGAGCTCTCATCACTCTTGAAGCAAAAATTGGTATGGGTAATGTAAAGAAAAAGACCCAAAGAGTAGCAAAGTCCGTGCCTTCTAACTTTATGGTTGAAGGTTTAATTCTTATCCAACCCTTATCCATCATCTTTATCCTTTTGTAATTTGTGTGATACGAGTTCCCACTACTCTTTTCTATGGCTTCGGCAAAATAATAAATAAAGAAAATGTACCACTAATGTGGGATCAAACATATTGGAAAATAATTATCAAATATAAAGGATTATATGAGACAAAAAAAAAACAGAAAGAAAAAAGAGAGAGAGAGAGAGAGAGAGAGAGAGAGAGAGAGAGAGAGTACAGAATCACAAAAATAAAACTTAAAGGACTAATTGGGTCTTTTTCTCTAGGTTATGTACCAAAAATATAACATAATCTAAAAAAAAAATAAAAAAAAATAAAAATAAAAAAATAAAAATAAAAAAAAAAATAAAAAAAAATATAACATAATCTTATTATGTTGGAACTGCGACCGCCACCCTAACTCCCGCACGATTTTGTTTTTTGGCTCCTCCCAAAAAACCTCATTACTAATGGGAGTTGGGTGGACATTTATAAGCAAGTCCAATTTTCCTACAACCGATGTGGGACTTGTTTGATACTCAGCATTGTGTTTTCTCAATATAGTGGCCCATAATGTTTCAAAGGGCGATGTTGTGAGTTGTGACAAAAGCAGAAAAATAAGCTGCACTGCAGATTCACATTCACAGCTCCCCTCAATCCTCAACCTTAACAAACCCACCTGACCACCTGATCCAGCAATCCAAGACAAGATCGAAAAATCCCAAACCTAAGGTCTGGCAGGAGAATTGCAGCAGACGCAGACCTTTTGTAGTGCAGACTGTAGAGGTCTTCAGGGCACATCAGCTGGGAGCAAACAACAGAAACCATGCCAAATGCCAGAACATAATATATGTATGAAGATGAATCAACACAATCATATCAAATACAGTAAATACTACAAAATCTTTGTTGTACAACTACAACTGAAAATTGTGCACCAACAGTAGTAGCTGACATAGAAGCATAAAAAAGAATACTCAGGTCTCGATCGGGACATTCCTTCATCCACCACAACTTACTCAAACCAGCAAACACAGGGTAACTTTCTTGCTTGGTTAGGTTCATTTCGAAGGACAGCAAAGCGTAAGCAGTGAGCATTATCACAGAGAAATCGGTTCAAATCTCAAAAATAAAAAGGAAATCCACAGCATTTTCACAGCATCCATTGTTCCACAAATTTTAGCAAAACAAGATTCATCAAGCTAAAGTCATACATATATATAAATTGCTATATAAAATTTTAACCAGAGTCGGCCAATGGTGGACAATTCCTGCTGATCTTCCTCCACGGCAGACTGCTAATTTTGAATAGGCATGACCAAATGATCCTCACATGGAGAAAGCATTGAACCCCATTGGTCTGGAAACCTCTCAATGCCTCCGATCATTTTCTCTTCAGCAATATCATACATCAGAAAGCCTGCGCAGTGAACAAAGATCATAATCATGGTGTCACTGATGGGACATGGTGATGGTGGCCTTGCAAAACACATGTATCTAGGCTGATCATAATGGATACAGTTGGATGGTAAATTCTCAATGGGCATTAATCTTCTCCAAGAGTTTCCATCCCCATTTTTTTGCATGATCCAGATTTCCATTCTTTTTGGTTCATTCAAAACCAACACTAAGTGTCCTTTCAAACCAACCAGCTGGGCTTCAGACCTATAACTTTGGGCGGCCTCTGGTAGCTTCAGCTTTTTGCACTCATCAAGGGTTCCATCGTAACACAGTAACCCTCTATACTCAAACTTTCCATGTTCTCGACCTCCATAGCACAGCCAATATAATTTTCCATCTACATAAACACCTTTGGACTCAATCCGGTGGAAGTCGGGACATTCTTGGTCTGTTTTTGTCCAGGCTCCTTCTTTACATGTGAACACTGAATATTTCTTATTTTGGGTGATTAGCACAACCTTGTAATCATCAGTGCTGATATCATAGCATAGACCCTGATGCGCACGCACATTGCCTTTCCACCGAATAATCCTGTACGCTCGACTGCAAGGATTCCACAACACATAATTCTCACTGGAAGTAGGGATACCCCATAATAGCACAATCCCATTGCAATAGCCCCGTATCATAGCAAAACCAAATGGGCTCCCCAAAGTTGATTCAAGTTGGAACTTTTGATTATTATATTTAAGCAAGCAGAAGGTTCCAGTATCAGTCGAATTTGGAGGGCATCCCCAAACAAGAAAGCGTCTTTTGAAAGATGAAGCTACCTGAGATTGGACCTTTATAAAGTGAGAATCCGAGATGATATTGTTCCAGAGTTTGGAGACAGATTTAAAGCGGAGAAGAGATTTGACAGGTAGTCGGGTGAGGATGGATTCCACCAGCTCGCATGGAAGAATTGGCGTTCCTTCCTCATCAGTATGGTGATCGTTTTGGTTTTCTGCCATGGCTGGGACATTTGTGAGACAATTAGGGCTTTGATGCGATACACAACTAGGGTAAAATCTGACACATTCAACATAAAAATAAATTTCTTCAAAGATTATAAATATAGTGTTTGTACCTAACAACAGAAAATACTTATCAATCATATCATACTACATTCAAATCTATACAACATCCACAGTACATAAGAAACTTGAGAGATAGGCAATAATGGTTCAGATAATCAAAGGTAAGCAGCATTTAAATAAAAATATTGGGTGAAAATCAATAATTGCATGCTCTAGTTCTCTTCTGTTAGCTTTTTACAAAATGCTTGTGGAAAATTTTACAATGATATAAGCAATATACATATATATATATATATATATATACACATCAGATCTTAGTGCGTGTTGAAGTTTACAATAGAATATTCTGCCACCCCTCTTATAAAATTGGATGATGGGTACCCTACTACATATTCTAATTCCAATTCCATAATAACAACAGACATAACAGCACAACACAAAATCCTAGAAGCCTCCTTCTTAACTGAAAGATAAAGCATGGGAGTGGCCTACACAGCCAAGTTTTTTTTTTTTATTAGCTTTCCTTATTTTATAAATAGATTTTATTTTATTTCCAATTTATCTATTTATCGATCCTCCGTAAATGTACTAGTTCATTATGTACTACAATGGGAAAATAAATTCTAGGTTTCAACATGGTATCAATGCCTAGATTATCCTCGAGTTGTTTCCAAAGTTTCCCAAGGGTCTTAATGGTGTTTCTCATATATAGTTCGAATATGTTCTAAATAGTTTGTGCTATCCACAATTTTTTATGGTGTTCGTCGTTTCATGTGTTGAGAGAAAATTTGTAAGCCTTAGTGGGCAGAGGGTAGTATGGAAAGGTTGAAAGGAGTTCTTCATCCCCTGTTCCTCGGGGGACACTGTTATGTTGAGTCAAAAGAATTATGAGAAGTTGGTGCAACGTCTAAATGCTAACACTTATTTCTACTATTTTTCTGGCTTGAAGTGATGAAGGCGTTCTTCATCCATCTTGCAAATAAATAGTGTAGTATGATTAGTGGCATTTGTGATGTTCTCATTTGTGTATTTAGTGGTTCGAGTTTAGCTAGCTAGCAAGTCAAATTAAATATTAATTAATAATAATTAGTTTCCTCATTTATTAGGTCCTTATTTTTTTAGATTGCATTTGATTTTGCTTTTAATTTATCTATTGTATGGTCCTCTGTTTATAGAGGGCTCCATTATTCTATTCAATGGGGGAATGCATTCTAAGTTTAATATAACCTATTTGTAAGTTTTAAAATTAAATTCAAATGCAGAAATGACTTGATATCATGTTTTAGTTCTATACATTGAAATGCAACCCAGAACTAAGTTCAAAACCAAGTTTTAAACAAAATTTTACTACTCAATATTGTTTAACTCTTAAAACACTTTCCAAACTATGTGCAACTGTGTAAGGTTTAAAACTGCTGTTTTTAAGCTTAAAAATAATTTCAAATTCGAACTTAGTCTAGAACATAGAATTGGGCCTTAAATCGAATTTTAGTTCAAATTTGGCAACGCAATCCAAAATTAGTTTTAAAACTTGTTCTTAAACAAAACTTGGCACCTTACAACATATTTCAATATGTTACAATGTTTTTTGAACCATGTGCCCATGTGTGAGAATCAAAACTTAGAATTGGATCTTAAATAAAGTTTTATTTCTAAATTTTATGATGCAAGCAACAACTATGTTTCGTAATGGTTCTAGAACTAAGTGCCAAAATTAGAATAGCTTTAGTTCAAAGTTTTGCAATGCAAATTAAATTAGAGCAAAGCATACACAAGATTTAAAACCCAATTCTAGTAATGAATTCTCATACTTACTTTGAAAACCATTTAAAACATATTTGTAGGGACGAAAACATAGAAGGAAAACAAAATACTTATCAATAAATGGAAGTTTACATATAGAGGAGGCAGAGTATCAAATTTTCATTAAAATGGTAATATCCATATAAGGATAATGCACATTGTATATCTGTTGAATTATTCCCAATATCAGGTGTAACATCAACAAACTGTGCCACTTTTTAACTGATATTCATGCATAAATATAAAATGGTAAATCATATCAATGATAAATGAATTTGAGAAAGATATAACTTTCAAAAACCTTAGATTTACAGAGTGTTTGCTTCATTACCAAAGCCAAGCAATAGCAAAGAACTAATCCTTGTGCATATTAGATTAACAGACCAGAGCATTATGCCTAGACAACTTCATTCAGGCCAGAAGAATATGCAAATTCATGGTTACAAGGACAGAAGAAAAATAATTTAATAGAAAAAAAAAAAGACACAGAACCTTGAAAATCCAATGATGCAATCCAACAACAAATGAAAGACATTCATTAAAAAATAACAAAATAAATAAAGATACTTATCAAAACCTAATTATTGTTTAGATCTGTAAATGAAATAATAAAGAATGATGAAGATGGGAAGAACATCACTAATACAAACTTCCCATAAAATGCATATGCTGTTGTTTAATTGTAATCTATCAAAGAAACAAAATGAATATAGTAAACACCAACTAAATAGCACAAGAGAATTAGAAAATGGAAATTCATGATAAATAAACAAGGCACAGAGAAAAGCCCTAGAATTCTAGAAAGATAGAAACAAGCAATAACTCACTCCAAAAGCCTCGAACTTATCGCTTCAAACATAAATCTGCAAAACACACAAACAAAACAAGAAATGAAACACATAAAGTTGCATAGCAAATCTATCAAAGAAATAAATTGGATATAGCAAACACCAACTAAATAGAACAGAATAAGAAAATGGAAATTCATGGAAAATAAACAAGTCGCGGAAAAAAGCCCTAGGATCCTAGAAATATACCAACATCACTTCAAAAGCCTCGAACAAATCGCTTCGAACATAAATCTGCAAAAACACATAAACAAAACAAAAACATATGAAGTTGCATAGCAAATTGATGGATGATGCGAAGGGATTTAAGTAATCAACTTCGCCCTTGATCTAGAGATTGATGTGCACCAAGGTGCTAGAAGTTTTCAATACGAAATGGCGATTATTGGATTCACACCTTGAATTCTTTTTTCCTTCGATGGAAACCTGGTCTCACAGTCTTGTTGGTTCACATAGTCGATCTGATTATTATGCTTGTTAAGGCTTTATAAAGCTGGGATGGCATGTAGTGCCCCTAGCTGACACAACAAGGACCCTGGGTTCTTGTCAAGCACCATCCAAAAATAAATAAAATATATTAAAAATAAATAATTAATTAATAGTCTGGAAAGAACCTTGCCCTATCCTCGTCGGGCTCCACGCTGGCAACTACTTGGAAATATGTGTGTGGTCACTGAGGTCCTCACTGGCAACCAATTTTCTTGCTGTGTATATAAATAGAAGTTTGATGCTTAGGTGGCATGGCTTTATAGAAATCGCCATTTATCAATGACTTTACAGAAATGGTCTCATTTATCAAAAGGATTTATAGCAATGGTCGTTTAAATATGTTAATAAATTTAATTGTGGGCGCTTGATGTATAAATTCAAGATTCATTCTATACTTAATACCTTTTTTTTTCATATTTGGTTTCATTCTCTATTTTCTCTGCTAGAGGAGAAAGGAAGAAAGAACATTGAATTAGGCAAATTTCTGACACTGAATTTTAAGTGACTAGGTTGTACTGTGGACTCCCCGGAGCCTTCCCATTCATCCACTTGGCAACCAATGCCACATCTTTACAACTTTACAGTATGGAAAGAACCCTAAGCATGTCAAATTTATTTCTATACCCTATGCACCAAATCAAGAAATTAAAATTCATTATAACTCCAACTTCATCTATTTTTTCAAATTTTTTTTTGCAAGACGTGAACATTTGTATTTTTGCAGTGTCATTTGGGGGGAATATTTGGTTGTGTCAAGGTAAAATTGTCTAGTTAACTGTTAACATCAATTATACATTTAATGCAAAGTAAAACTGTAAGTCTGTAATCAATCCAATTCCTAAAATTGAAGCTAATCTTGATGGAATCGACCGGATCATCACTTTGAAGGAGGAGATGTGCCTAGTTGTTGGTGGCTTTTCTCAAACCAAAATCAAAGAAGAACTTGGGATGGCTGCCTTGTTGCTTCCCACCTCATTTATTCAATTAACTCTTCCCAAATAAGCATTGTGCTTGCGAACAACTAGCAAGATCGCTCTCACATTCTACTCTCCTGATAGGCTATCCGCTAGCTCCCAAAAATCTACTTAATCTAATTCCTAATCCTGTGTGCTGAAAGCGTAATGCCAATTATGTACGCAAGGCAAAGGCCTGGTTTGGAACCCTTATACCAAATAACCATTTATTCATAAACCATTGAAGGATTTCTTCAACGGTAAGAAGCTAAGGGCGCACATGGAGATTTTCGCTATGAAGTAAAAGGGTTTCGAATTCAACAATATCATGAGTTAAAGTTCATCGGTGTGATTTTATAACGGTCTGAAAAAGGCAAATTTATATATATGTATAGATCCCCTTTAAATTTCAACGCTCGTTTGTTTCCATTTTTTATTTTTTATTTTGGGTTCAGTCATTCATATCCAAAACCCTGATTCACAAAAATTGCATTTTCTTTCAATTTCACTCGTCGGTTTTCCTGTTTCTTGTGTTGGGCGTCACTGTGTTATTGGGACGGATTAGTGCAAGGGAGGGTTCTCTGATCAAGGTAAAGCCCTTTTCTCCTCGTGCACGATTTTCTCCATAATTTAGGCGGAAAAGAGAAAGATAGTGCTGGAATTGATAAATTATGTTTGCTATGCCGCTGGGTTTCTTTCTGGTGCTTTTCTGGGTTTCTACATTTCCTGGCGAATGTTTGTGGGTATTGGGTAAGTTTTTTTAGTTTTCCAGGTTTCCTTTTTTACGTTGTCTTATAAACATAATTCGATTAATGTGTTAATTGCTCTTTCTTCTGATCCAAATACTACTCCAAGAAAATATTGCACACTTATTCCTCCAGATTCCACTCCCAGGAGATACAAGGATATGCATAGTTAGTTTATTTCCTTTTCTCCAAAATGTATCTCTCTAATTTTCACTACTGTTTTCTTTGAGCTTGGTTATCTAAGTCCATTGGCTATCTTTTCTATTCAAAATGAATTCATTTTCTTTTGTTAACAGAGTTCATATTTCTTACCAAAAAACTAAAACCTATTACAAGATATATACACTCCACAATGGGCTATAGGAAAGCAGCCCAATATACCCTAAACAACTAGGGAAGCCCAATATACTCTAAACAACACAACTAAACTACACAACATAATTCTAACACTCCCCCTCAAGCTGGAGCATATAAGTCATATGATCCAAGCTTGTTACAAATGTATCGAATACGAGGTCCCCGAAGGGATTTAGTCAGAATATCAGCTAACTGATCATTGGAAGGAATGTAACTCGTAGCGATACATCCAGATAGCACTTTCTCGCGGATGTAGTGACAATCTACTTCAATATGTTTAGTTCGTTCATGAAACACTGGATTGGAGGCAATATGTATGGCAGCTTGGTTATCACAAATTAGCTTCATTTGAGACACATCAATGACCTTCAATTCATGGAGCAACTGTTTTACCCAAACTAATTCTTGAGCTGCCAAAGCCATAGCTCGATACTCTGCTTCAGCAGTAGATCGTGACACCACACCTTGCTTTTTGCTCTTCCATGACACTAGATTACCCCCTACAAAGACGCAATACCCAGAGGTAGACCGCCTATCAGTAGGAGACCCTGCCCAATCAGCATCCGAGTACCCAATCACTTCAGTATGCCCATGATTGGTATATAACAGACCATTACCAGGTGATCCCTTAATGTACCTCAAGATACGCATAACTGCAGTCCAATGAGCAGTACATGGAGATTCCAAGAACTGGCTTACCACACTAACAACAAAAGAAATATCTGGCCGAGTGAGAGTAAGGTAGTTAAGCTTACCCACCAATCTCCTATAACTGCCAGCATCAGCAAGAGGCTCCCCCTGACCAGGAAGTAGTTTAGAGTTAGGATCCATTGGAGAATCAACTGGTTTACAATTGGTCATTCCAGTTTCTTCTAAGATATCCAAGGCATATTTTCGTTGAGAAATAACGATTCCACAACTAGATTGTGCAACCTCAATGCCAAGAAAATATTTGAGAGGACCTAAATCTTTAGTTTGAAAGTGCTTGTGGAGATGTTCTTTCAATCTGGTAATCCCTTCTAGATCATCCCCAGTGATAACAATATCATCAACGTAGACAAGAAGGAGCAGGCACTGGCCTGAAGAATTATGTTGATAAAAAAACAGAGTAGTCTTTAACACTTCGAGTCAATCCAAATTCTTGTACGACGGAACTAAATCGTCCAAACCAAGCACGTGGAGATTGCTTTAAGCCATATAAAGACCGACGGAGTCTGCAGACCAAATTAGACTCCCCCTGCGCAACAAAACCTGGTGGTTGCGCCATATATACCTCTTCATGTAGATCGCCATGAAGGAATGCGTTCTTAATATCAAGCTGGTGGAGTGACCATGAATAAGTAGCAGCCAAAGATAAGAACAACCGAACAGAGGGCATTTTAGCAACCGGCGAAAAAGTCTCCGTATAATCCTCACCATAGACCTGTGTAAACCCCTTGGCAACCAATCGTGCCTTAAGGCGATCAACGTGGCCATCAGGGCCAATTTTAACAGCATAAATCCACCTGCAATCAACCACAGACTTGCCCTGAGGCAATGGAACTAACTCCCACGTACCTGAACCATCCAAGGCAGCCATCTCATCTAGCATTGCTTGGCGCCACCCAGGGTGAGAAAGTGCTTCACGAAGAGACTTAGGAATGGGAACTGAAGACACATTAGATAGAAGAGCACAATAGGAAGGGGAAAGACGATGATAACTAAGACAGTTATAAATAGGATGAGGATTACGAGTCGTACGATTACCTTTGCGGAGGGCAAGAGGCTGATCATCAACGGAGGCAGGAATCGCAGACGGAGAAGAGACCGGAGACGAACGTGAGTCATCAGAAGCACCATCCATGTTAGTGGGAGTGGGAATGGTGGAAGGTTTAGGACGGCGACGATAGACCTGCAATGGTTGAGGCTGGGGGGACTCTGAGGGAACATCTAAGTCAATAGGTAAAGATGGGATAGGTAAGACATCAGAGACACAAGGAGGAGAGGAATGAGAGTAAAACGGAGTGGACTCGAAGAAAGTGACATCAGCAGAAAAGTAATAACGACGAGTGTCTGGGGAATAACACTTATAGCCCTTTTGAAGGCGAGAATACCCAAGGAAGACACACTTAAGAGACTTAGGAGCAAATTTATCCCGATTTGGAGAGTGATCTTGGACAAAACATGTACAACCAAAAACCCGAAGAGGTAGATGATAAAGAGGGTCATGAGGAAATAACAATTGATGAGGAATTTTACCTTGAAGAACAGATGAGGGCATGCGATTGATTAAGTAACAAGCAGTAAGTACAGCGTCAGCCCAAAAGGACAATGGAACATGATGATGAATGACAAGTGTGCGAGCAGTTTCAATGAGATGACGATTCTTGCGCTCAGCAACACCATTTTGTTGGGGTGTGTATGCACAAGAAGAATGGTGTAATATCCCATGAGATGAGAGAAAATGGGTCATAGAATCAAAGAAATACTCTGGAGCATTATCACTACGCAACACTTTAATAGGAACCCCAAATTGTGTGTGAATTTCATTATAAAACTCCTCAAAAATAGAAAAAATCTCAGACCGATTTTTCATAAGATAGACCCAAGTACACCGAGAGAAATCATCAACAAATGTAACGAAATAACGAAAACCAAACACAGACAGAGTTCGACTCGGACCCCATATGTCAGAATGAACTAAACCAAAAGGTACATCGACTCTATTATTGACTTGCTTAGGGAACGAAGTATGAGACTGTTTCCCAAGCTGACAGGACTCACAAGAGAAAGACGACAAGTGAGACAAATTGGGGACAAGACTTTGTAACTTGGACAGACACGGGTGGCCCAAACGTTGGTGAAGGAGTTCTGGAGAGATGGTGGATGAGCACACAACGGAAGGATAAGTGTGAGGTGATGGAAGGTGAAGATGGTAAAGCCCATGTAACTCACGTCCGGCGCCAATCACCTGTCCCGTGCTGCGATTCTGGATAGAAAAAGAGTCAGCGTCAAATGTGATAGAACAATTTAAGGACTGTGTGAGCTTACTTACAGAAAGAAGACTAAAGGGACAATTAGGAACATATAGGACAGAATCAAGAGACATGTTTGGCAAAGGATGGGCACGACCAATGGCTTTTGCAGAGGCTTGAGAGCCATTAGCCATTGTAACAGAAGGTAAAGGACAAGAAGAATTTAAATGTGAGAAAAGACGAGGGTTACCAGAGACATGATCAGAAGCACCTGAATCAATAACCCAAGGGCTTACTGGGACAGATTGGGAGAAGCAAGCAACACTATTTCCCGAGTGAGCAACCTCCTCAATAGTAGATGGAGATGGCCGCTTGGAGGTTTGGTATGCGAGATAGTCTTCATAATCCTTCCCTGTCAACAGTAAAGAATGGTTGCTAGATGTATTGGGAGAAGTATCTGTGTGAGCAATATTAACATTAGCACGAGGATGTCGGCCATGTAACTTGTAACACCGTTCACGAACATGGCCCAACTTGTGACAATAAGAGCAACGAGGGCGATTGGCGCTATTGCGAAAGCCCCCCTGAGAAATAATTTCACCTTTGTGGATCTGTGGTGCAGTAGAAAGTAATGCCGATCGATCATTCGGGGATGCTGCTGTTAAGGAGGAAACACGAAGAAGCCGAGAGTACACATCCTCAAGTGTTGGAATCGAAGAGCTAGACAAAAGTTGATCACGAACTGCACTCAAATCAGGTCCCAAAGTAGCTAGAGCACACACCATAAAGAATTTATCTCTTTGGGCAAGTTCCTGAGAGGCATCCTTGCCAGGAGGCAGAACAGAATTAAACTCTGCTTTAATGGATGAGAGTTTACCCAAAAATTCAGGGATAGAAAGGCCTGATTGACGAAGATCCAACAAAGTTGATACGGTTGAATAAAGACGCTGGATATCATTGGTGTAAAGAATTTCTGCCTGTTTCCATAGCTCACAGCAAGTGGTAAAGTTAGTAAAAATAGGATGTAGAGAGGGATCAATGGATTGCCACATAAGACTACACAACAAAGCATCTGCTTTCACCCATGCAGTCTTTTCCTTGTCGTCAATTTGAGCTGCTGAAGTGGTGAGATGATCGGACAAACCTTGTCCCATACACCACATGCGGACAGCCCTTGCCCATGATGAATAATTGATTCCACCAATCAATTTTTCCGTGGCAATAGCCGGAGAGGGTGATAATGTGCCAGAAAAAGACATGCTAATAATTGCCTACTCACAGAGCTTCAAATGTCCTGAAAGAACTTCCACAAAGAATCCACAAGGACTTCAAAGAGCTGAAGCAGCAGAGGAGGACGAAGCTCCGGCGGTGGCGCTCGATGGTCGAGCAGAGGCGACGGCGGCGCTGGGCGGCGGCGTTGCTAGAGTGAGGTGGGCGATTCACGGAGGCGCTGAAGCGAGGAGGAGACGCGGCGGAGGACGAACCTGAAGGGCCGTCAATGGCAGGGCGACGGAGGGCAGAGGTGAACGGCGGGGCAGCGGTGGTCGCGAGCGCAGGGAGGCGCAGTGGTGGCGCGAGCGGCAGCGGCAGCGGACGCCTTCTCCTTCGCGACCCCGGCAGCAGCGGCGGCGGGCTGGATGCGGAGCCCTTCGCGAGCGGCGGGCGAGTGCGCCGACCTTCTCCGGCCTCCTCCGTCCCTGCTCTCTCTGCGGCGCGGCTCCTGCGAACGGAGACGACCTCCCCAACCTCTCTCCGGCAGTGCACTCCAGCGGCGGTGGAATGAAGGGCGCGAGAGCGGCAGCGGCGTCGAGCGGCTGAGCGGGCGGCGTCGAGAGGCGCGGCGGCGTTGGGCGGCGCGGCAGTGGGCGGCAGTCCTAAGTTAGGGTTAGGGTTTTTGGATGTTGGGGCTCTGATACCATGTTAACAGAGTTCATATTTCTTACCAAAAAACTAAAACCTATTTCAAGATATATACACTCCACAATGGGCTATAGGAAAGCAGCCCAATATACCCTAAACAACTAGGGAAGCCCAATATACTCTAAACAACACAACTAAACTACACAACATAATTCTAACATCTTTTTTTTCCACTACACTTAGCTCTGCATTGTATGACCGAACAAACTTTTTCACTGCCACTAGACCACCTTACATTTGGGAGAAGATTAGATTGCAAAATCTATGTTCAAATAAATTAAGCAAACATACATACATGCCTTCTATAATTTTTAGGAAAATGATGCATGGGTTTTATGAATTTTCTGTTAATAATCTAGTTTTTACTCCCTAGATCCATTTTATTTATTTATTTATTTTTGTGTATACAGTGCTTCATCAGTACGGTGCTCTGGTTTCTCATAGAGAAAAACTTGCACACCTAGACTCCCCCGCGACTGCACTCATCTCATGCTTTCACAGGATATGAGAAAGTTCTAAAGGGGAGGTTCACAAGAAGAAGAAGGCCAAAGGAAATGCCCTTTGATTAATCTGGCTCTCATTTATCTCCATATCCGTCAATTGAAATCAATGAGAAAAGACCTTTGCTACAATTCAATTTCTTGAATCAAGGGTTCCAATGGAAATTTTCATTTATTTCTTGTATTAATCACATTTCTTGTGCTGCTGATTCTATTTCTCGAGTATCCTTGGTTCCTGATCTGCCCAACAACATTGGGGGTAAGTTTTGATTTTTCTGTAAACTTACATTGTCCTTCAAGGTTCAATTATATGTGAAGTTTGCTTTCTTTACTATGTTCTTGTTCTTCTTTCAAGATACTCGATTTTGATTTGTCATTATTGATCTGCTTTTTTCTTTAGATGGAAATAATATTACTTCAAGATACATCTTTAGCTTGTTGGAACAAGCCTCTCTCTATGATTTCAGTGGAAATAAGAAAGATAAGGGATAAGGGCTCGGATTAATCAAGTACTGTGGGTTTATTCTTCTGATTTATCAAGTATTTTATGCTGGGTTTCTAAGCTAAGGGGTTAAAAGCACCTAGAAATCACTATTATGTATGTATGAGCTTCCGCACAAAAGATAAATAATAATTGAGCCCTGAATAAATTAAACGTCAACTCTGTCCAAGTAACTCCTTACCACAGAAAAGTTATGGGCATTTAAAAAGAATATGAAAAATCAATTGACACAAGGCTTTCACAACAATGTATGTTCAGCATTGAGCAATCCACTTCATATCAACCAATGGAAAACACATAATGAGCAAGTAAAAACTTACATGTTATCTTTCAAGATACCCTTGATGAGATTCAGTTGGAATTACCATTTGGAGAGACATCCGATCAACATGGAGCATCCAGTGACAAATATTTCAATGTAATCATAACTTTTCCCAACACTGGCTTGGCTGCTCATGCATTCCCGTAGGCAGCAGACCATCGCAGGCTATGATCAAAACTTCTCTTTCAAGTGTTTTCATTGTATATTTGCTTCACCATTTTTCTGCAAACAAGAAACAAAATTTGACTCCAAGAATCACACTCAAGATCTTATTTCTCTGCTACTAACATGCTGGGGAAAAACAAGTATTTGTGCCAAAATTTAAGATTTTTAGAATATCAGTATTTTTTCTGACTCCTGGACCAGACCATCACACACCTGTCAAGTTGTCAACACATTCCATCAATCAACAAACCACGGCACATGCAACAATGGCCGCTAAAATCAATACATACTGTCTCAAATGAATTTGCACCAAAGAAAACCCAATGTTTCACAAAGCAGAAATACAATCTTCTTATATAAATAATGAAAATCAGAAGGGGGAACGGGTGGTGGGAAAAAAAAAAAAAGGAAAAAAAACAAAAAACAAAAAGTTAACCAAAACAAAACAGAAGGTAATCCCTTTGTATAAGGACAAATTTCTACAACAAAATAGCCTCAATCAATAAATTGAAAACAAAAACTATCTCACTAATTCGATCAATGGACTTGGATTAAACGAGAACATCGACCGAGTGAGAATAAATTAAGTCAAAAGAATAAATACAACTTCATGATAAAATAAAAATAAAAACAAAAATTCTTGATTGTTCTGTCTGTTCAACAATACTCCAGCATCTCATTCCAGACCACATTTGACTGGAGATTGCTTTTGCATCATCTCTATTGCATCTCAGTATGCTACAATGCCCCTACAGCAAAATCATCGATATCTTCAGGTAAATACCAAGGGCTGTTTACATATCTTACAAGTTCTCCTCATAAATAGCAATGTTGCTTAATATCAAAAAGATACTCTCGGTACAGAGCAATTGAGATTTAACTGCTAATCCTAGAAATATTGGAAGCTAGATCATATTCTCCTAAGTTGTTGAGATGTTTGATTATGGTTCCTACATGACAAGATTTGAGACGAATTCTCCCCTCAACCATAATACGAATGATTGTTGCAGCCTCTGCAACATGATTTCCTTGACATAACCCCAGCAAAAGAATCGAGTAAACAAGAGGGTCGATGTGTAGCAAATTCCCTGACTTTCCAAGCACATCGAACAAGGACAATGCATCCAAAATCCGTCCCTCTGAGATTATTTGTTTAAGGATACTACTTGATGCCAACCCACTTGGTCTCAATCCATGAGCCACCATCATCTTAAATGTACTCTCAGATTCCTCGTGCTTCCCAGCTCGCAATATTGACAAAACAAGCAAACTGTATAGCTCATCTGATGGAAAATTACCTCCACCGAATTTATCAACAACCTTTCGAGCCTCCTCCACACAATTTTGTTTGCATAGTCCATCAAGCAAAGTAGCAAACGTGACCTGATTCTGTTTGACCCCTGAATGATCCATTTTATCTAAAATCCTCATTGCCTCCAAGGCCTTACCTTTTTCAACGAATCCCTTTATCATAGTTGTGTACGTTACAACATTTGGCCTGCATGCCCCATCTTCTTTCTCCATTCTGCCTAAGAACTCCAATGCCATCTCCAAATTCCCTTGCCCACAAAACCCATCAAGGATCATAGAACAGATAACAGTATTCGGCACACACCCATGCCCTTCCATAATCTTGATTAACCCAAATGCATCCTCTAACCTCCCACAATCACAAAGCCCCTTAATAATTGAAACATAAGTAACCATATCAGGGAAAATATCAATCAAACCCATCTCCTTCATCAACCCTATTGCTTCATCCATCTGACCCTTCTCCACAAGCAATCCAATCACCACATTATAGGAAACTGTATCAGGCCTAATATTAAATTCCTTCATCTTCCTCAAAACCCATAAACCCAAATCATGATCTTTAGCTGCCCTGCACAAACTTAAAACCACCTTAAACATCTTGGCACTAACAGCAAAGCCTTCATCCCTGTATCTATTTATCAAATCCATTATAAGTCTGGGGTTCTGCTCAACCCCCAATGATTTACAAGCTTCGTTATACATATATGAAGTGTGTTTGTGGGTGGGATGAAGAGCGGCCCAAATGAAGAATCTTAATCCAATTTGAGGCCTATCGATTGCGCACCTTTCTAAAACTTGAATCACGCATCGAGAATCCAGCTTGGCTTTCACCTTGTGGAGATGTTTCTCAACGTTCGCATCGTCAGTCTCCAAATATGACAGAAACTTTTCACATGCAGGTGAGGAATTGGCGCTGAAGAGGACAAGTCTTCTCAATAAGAAATTTGGGGTTTTGAGGGCGGTTGAGGAGGAATGCCGCCGAACGATTGAGAAGAAAGTAGGCATATTCTTCCAAAGAGAGCTTCGATTAAATCCCGGGAGTCCGTTCAGCTTCACAAAATTGTACCATCATCAGCAAAACACATTACCACAATGCAAATTTCGCCACAGTTGGCATCCGATTCGTGGGGAATGGGCCCGTCGGCCCATTTGGGACAGTCGCCGCCGTGGACAGTGGAGGTTTTAGCCTTATAGGAAAACGTATTGACAAACAGAGGAAAGTTAACAGGTGAGCTAATTAACTGGCCTAGGTGGCCCATGGGTGATTAACTAGTACAGCTACTCAATTCAATTCAGTGGATTCAGGACTCGGCTCAGAAAAAATTCGATTCGTATTTGAAAAATTCGAGTCAAGTCGAGTAGTTGAGTATTTAATCGAGTATCGAGCTCGAGTACAAGGTTACGATATTCGTCGAGTATCGAGTACTCGTCGAGTATCAAATCGAGTACCGAGTCGAGTCGGGTACTTGACTCATTTTTTTAAAAATTTTAAAATTTTCATATATTTTATATTTTTAATACTCCTTCTACTTTTATTTATTGTCCATTTTTATTTTAATTCATTAATAAATTCATGTTTAAATTTAAAAATAAAATATAATAATTCTACGGGAGAGGGTCCACCAAATTTTCGAAGGATTAGTTTTGGGTCCAATGTGGCTTCAGGATACCCAATACACGCCAAAAATAAAATATAATTAATTAAAATAATTATTTAAATATAAAATAACAAAAAAATAAAATAAATAAAATTAAAATAGATTAATAATATCATTATTGTTATAAAATTATAAAATAAATTTAAAATAACATAAGTTCTTAATATAATAAATTTATTTAGAAATTTAAAAAATAAATTTTAATATTGAAATATCTTATAAAAAATAAACTAAATTCATTAATTAAATAATAGAAAAATTAAAAATTAAAAAAAATGAACTTTACAAACTAATAAAATTATACAATTAAATTAACAAAATAAAATAGAAGAAATTCAATGAACTGAAAAAATAAAAATAAAATTAATTAAATAAATAAATTTAATAATTAGATAAAAATAAATAATATAAATGATGTTAAAACATGGTATTATGATTTAAATTGATACATAATTGTCATGCAAAAAAAAATTGATACATAATTAAATAACATTGTATCTCGTGTTGTGACTTGTGAATTACACAATTCGTTATCGAGTTCACCAAATTCACTCATGTTGTACATTTGAGCATCAATAGATCATATTCATCTAAGAATACACACTCTATATAGAGTAGTAATGTTGTGGGATGAGCCTGGAGCAACGACAACCCCAAGATAAGACCGCACACGCTTTAATATTTTAATATAATTAAATGTCTTACACAAAAATTGGAGTTACTTATAAATGTGACACATTTCTACTAATATTTACTATTACATTTGACAAATATATCGAAATCTGCACTATATAATCAAACTAATGCACTGAATATACGATGAATGTTTATTGGCATATACTGTAACTGAGGTCAAATACATCCAACTTCCGAGCCTTATAAGTATTTAAGTTTGCGATATTTCAATTTAACCGGCGGTACAATATTAACCGGAAAACATCGAAAAAAGCACATCGATGGATAAAATCATTATTCCAATATAAGAGACATGTGGTTACACAAAACCTAGCTCAAATGTTGGTATTGTGAGGTGATAAGTGGTACCCAAATATTATTCATTACCCAATTCACTAACTAATTCAATAAATTCACTTATTTTATACATTTAGGTACTAATAAATATTATTCGGCTAATACATACCCACTATAAATGGAGTAGTGATGTTGTCGGATGAACCCGGAGCAACGGCAACCCTAAGACACGCTTTAATACTTGACTGTAATAAAATGCATTATATAAGTATTGAAGATACTTTTAAATATGATGAACTTGTATTTAAATGTACTGTAATATTTAAGAAATGTATCGTATTGAGTGCCAAATGGAAAAAAATGAAAAATGAAAGATGTTTTGCGACCAAAATTTTGGTCGCTAATTCGGTCTCGAGATTGGCGACCAAACCAATTCGATCGCTGTTTCGGTCCCTAATTAGCTACTGAATGATTTTGGTCGCAAATTCGGTCGCTAACTAGCTACTAAATGGTTTCGGTCGCTAACTAGCTAATGAACGATTTTGGTCGCAAATTCCGGTCGCTATACTGAAATTTTCTTGAGTATAAATTTTACAATAACTAGTCAAATATTTATATATCAATTTGAATCAAGTTTTTATGTCATAGTTCCAAAATTTAAAATCAACACAAAAAAAGCTTGAACTACTCGAGCTCGAGCTCGAGAAAAAAAAAAAACAGAGTTCGAGCTACTCGAGTTCGAGCTACTCGAGCTCGAACTCGATCATACTCGAGTTCGAGCTCGAGTGATGCTACTCGACTCGAGCTCGAGTAGCTCAAAAATCTGTCAAGTCAAGCTCGAGTATCCCACTACTCGAGCTCGACTCGGTTCGATATCACCCCTAAACTGGCCAGCTTGTTTTATACAACCTCCTCCTCATTATAATTATAATTAACCTTATTAAATTTTTATCATAGTTATAGTTACAGTTACGTAAGAAAAAATATAATCAAGTGAGATCTTGTTACATTCGTCATGTAGTTTACTTTTATAATTTTTATAAAATTCGTCATGTAAATTTTTTTTATAATTTTTACTTTACACTATTTAAGTTATTAACCACTAAAAATATGTATCGACATACGTGCCGAAAGAAGATGTAGCAATTTGAATGAGACCGGGAAGTAATATTAAAAAAAATTATAAAATTTGAAATATTACTATTTTCTTTGGAGTAGCCTTTTGAAGGCCTGAAAATAAGCGGTGGGAGCCCATGCCACTTGGGTAAGTCTTCAACACTATTTAAAAAGACATTTTTATTTGGTGAACATTTAAAAATACATATTGTATTAAAAATACATAGTATGTTTTTTGGTGAACATATTTAAAAATACATATTGAATTACAATAGAGTATTAGCACTTATTACGGTATATTACAATCTCATAAACAGAACACTCGCCATGTCTGCAGCAAGAGTATCCTGAGCCTCATTCGGGGGAAAAGCTCGAGTTGTGAAGAAATGTTCAGAATTAGCACCTCTCTTAGCCACCATATTATCCTCCCAAAGGATATAATACCAACGAGCCCCAGGAAGTTGATTACGAAGATCCTGAATATTAAGGACCAAAGGACGTAACCAATGGAGCTCACTAAAGCCTCTAAGAAGAAGAGGCAGGGCCTCATAAGAATCTGAAAACACACACAGCCTGAGAAATGCCCAAAGAGGGCAAACCAACCATTACCACCCTTTTGGTCTTTTCAAATTAGGAGAACACTCCTTTCATTTTTAAATAAATAAATAAATAGAGTTTTAGACTTTTAGTTTGATCATGAAACTTTTACTAATATTTATTTCATTTTCTTTTAATAAAACTAATGGAATTTCTCTACATTCGCAAAGTTTCAATCCCAAATTTTGTTTAGGTAGCAAGAAACTTACAATTATTCAAACCAAATGTTTGTTGGTGACATTTGAACTCGTTTAATAGTTTTTTTTTTTTTTTTTTAGCGAAGCCGAAGCCTCAATTTTTTTTTGGTAGAGCCATTAACCGAAGTCTCATTTAATAGTTGATACTACTAAAATAAATAAATAAATATATTGGGTTTATTCAACTAGTTAGATATTCGATAAATTGAAGAAGGATTGTATACTTTGCAATGTGATTTATGGTCATTTATAATTTTATAAATTTGGAAGTGAAGCTTGTGGCCACAGAGGTTAGGGTATTGAAGGCTCAATAGTTGAAATGTGGTTCATAGTAGTTGAAAACTAAATTTAGAATCACGAACATTGGATTCTAGTTCTTAGAAATGTTAAATTGAGCAATCATATTTCTTTAGCAATTGCAAGCTTGTTTGAAAAGATGATTTTTGTTGGAATTTCGGAATGCCTTTTGAAAAAACAATTCATATATTTTCATGTGTATAACAATTACTATAAAGATTTCGATTCTAACATATGTTCCAATTTCCAAAGTAAAGATCAATCTACATTATACAGGAAATACCGAAATATAGTTTCAAGTTTCAACAATGCGTTAAAAAAAAAGGAAAAAAAAAAAGGAAAAAAGACACATTTACACATATTATCCCAATGAAGAGATTCAAGGAAAACTACATATGAGAATATGATGCTAAGGAACAATCCGGTTTCTGTAATGGCATAACAACTGTCAGCAGGTGCAGGTAGCGCTAAAATGATGTGTAGCATTTTGTAAAGTGATGTATAAGCCTTCTAAAGTGATGTATAGACGGTAGTTTGTTTTTTATTAGTTTTTAGTTCATAACCTCCATCCATCACTTTTTTATACTCACATATCATTTCATATACACATACCCATCACTTTTGAATGTGCCAGCACCTACAGGCCGCCAGCACCCAAACGATTTCCCTAAGAAATGTATGACTGTAATCCATTTCTGGACAACACTTAAAGCCAGAGCTGTCCCAGCAATCTAATTATAGACATCTGTGGAATCTAAAGTCCCAAGTTTCCTGAACCTATCAAGTTCTTTAAACCATAAAATATAGTGGAAAATTGGAAATGACATGTACAAGAGCAACTAAAAGAGGGTAAATAATTTAACCTCTGGATTGAGCTGCCGCGCAAACACAGCATCCAGCGGATCAGAGGCCTGAAAATTCAGCTAATTTGAGCTTCTTGAAAACCCACAAAAAAGATAGTAGTATTTATCAGGGACCAGGAAAATGGATGCAGCTGTACAGAAGACATCTGCCAAACATGGAACTAAATTGTGGTAATTACTTTGGGAGAGAAGAGAGAACCTTCCATATATGATAGAAAATTACAATCTCGAACACAATGGGAAAAAAGAAGAAACACCAGCAGGACAAATAAACAAAAAACAAGTGAACAACCTCTCATGTCTGGTAGAAAATTAGGTCCAAATTTTCAATTCCTGTAAAGAGTACTCAGATTCTCGCAAGTTTTCTTAATCCTTAAAATAAAAGAGAGAAATGCTGCACATATTATAAACTGCTCCGTTAATGCAGCGATGATCGAGGAGCAGCACTCTGTTCACCCAAAGGGCGTGTAATGAACCCCCGATCAACCATCTTCTCTACCAGCTCCTCGTGCTTCTTTAGCTGACCTGCATTCCTCAGCAGCTGCATTACCATTTCATAGACACCTGGGGTAGGCCGCAAGCACCTCTCCTCTACCATCTGCCTAAAAAGCATGTACGCTTTGTTCCAATGCCCCATTGAGCAGTACATTGAAATTATAATCTTGAAAGAATTCACATTGGGCTCCACTCCTTCTGTATCCATCTCTTCCCACAATTTGATCACCATATCATTAGACCTCAACTCTGCACACATCTGCATCAAAATATTGTATGTGACAGTGTTGGGCTTGCATCTCAGTTCCTTCATCCTTAAAAACAACCGTTGGGCTGCATTCACATCATTGTCCCTAGCCATGCACCGAAATATCGGATTGAAACTTGATGGATTCGGCTCACAACTCTTCTTTACCATGGAATTGAGCACCATCAATGCATCCTCTCGCTTATTGTCCTTACAATGTACCTCAATCAAAAAATTGTACGTAATCACATCCGGCTCACACGAAAGCCTCTTCATTTGCTTGTATATTTCCAACACTTTCTTGGTCCTCTCCGCTTTAACATGAACACGCATCAAATTATTGAAAGTAGCAGCATTTGGTGCACAACCCACATCCAGCATTTCAGCAAAAACATCATGTGATCGCGCAATTTGCCCAGATCGACACAACGCATCAATAACAACAGTGTAAGTATACACAGTCGGCTGAATCCCAGCCATTTTCATCTCCTTGAACACCCTCTCTGCTTCATTAATGTTACCCGCCCGAAACCATCCATGGATCAAGCTTGTGTACACTACAACATCTAGCTCAAATTTATCCTTCAAGCTATCGAAAAAGTTTTGTGCTTCAGCTGCCCGCCGCTTTCTAGACAACATACTAATCACTATCGAAAATGCTTTCTTATCAGGTTCACACCCATAGTCCTTCATTCTATTAAACGTGTGCACTGCCTCTGCACCCATTCCAGCACGAACGTATCGCCTAATCAGAATTGAAAATGTTTCCAGTGGAATTTTCACATTTTGCGCTTTCAATGAATCAATTAAATGCCACGCGACATGGAATTGGCGTACCTTCCCGGAGATATCAATAATTTCATTTAACAACTCCGGGGATTGACAGGAATCCAGCAATGATTTCGCCCAATTGAAGAAAGCTAGGGTTTGGGCAAATGGAATGCCGTGGCGGGGGGCGGCGCATCTTTCCACTACATGGCGGACAACGGCGGTGGATGGAGGAGAATCACTGGCGGAGATTTTCGAGAACTCAACGGAGAGGGACGGGAAGGCAACATCGGGGCTTAATGGGGTTTTGGGATTCAGGAGGAGGTTAGGGTTGTTCCGATGATGGTCTTTTATTAAAGAGTAGAATTTATCGGCGATGAGGGTTTCCGCGGGGCTAAGCTGAGGTGCTGCCGGCCTTCCGTCGCCCACTTCTCCGGCGACACAATCATTTTCGGAATCGACGGCGCCGGAGGAGGAGGATGAAGAGAAGAGCTTGAAGTTAACGTTGTCTCTGCGCAGAAAATTTGCCCGGCCGATTGAGCGGGCGGAGCCTGCCATTGAAGGTTGCCAAAGGCAATGCGGCGGTGGCGCAAGTGTATAACCGATAACGCAGATTAGGGTTTTAACTTATGATTAAAAAATTATTTTTATTTTAAATAAAACCCAAAAAAAAATTAAAACTTTTATTTTTAAAATTTTGAACATATTTTAAAAAATAGTACTCCCTCCGTCCCACGAAGATTGAAGCCTTTCTTTTGGGCACGGTAATTTAGGTAGTGGAGTTTAGTAATTAAAGTGGTGTGGGTATTTGTGTTTAAGATTATAATGAATTTTGATACTGTTTATTGTTTAACTTTGACTTAATATTATCGTAGTGATGTAATTTGAGAAAAATATTCAAGTGTGGTCTTGTTAGAATCGTCTAATCGTGTAGTTTTAGAATATATATTTTATACAATTTTTATTTGTATCAATTTTGTAATATTAAGAGTTAAAGAAATATAAGGGACTTTGTATAGGAAAGTAATAATGCATTGGAATTTGTGCAGAATAGTAAAAGTAAGTATTTTTAATGAGATTTGATAATAATTAAGATTCTAATCAAACTTATATTAATTTAATTTTTCTAAAAACGGAAAGGGTTCAAACTTCGTGGGACACCCCAAAAAGGAATATGGTTCAAACTTCGTGGGACGGAGGGAGTACTTTTTTAAACTTTTGTTTTAAATTTTTATTTTAAATGTAAAAAAATTAAATAAATTTTAAAATATAAAAAAATAATAATTTGATTTACTATTATGAAAAAAAAAAAAAAACTGATTGGATTTTTTCGAAAAAAGAGAACAACCCGAAAAATTTGATTGGACGTACACACTATATAAGTTACTAGTTACAAAAAAAACTAATAGGAGCTATTAAAAAGAGAACTGACATTTTGCAGCTATAGACTCACACGCTCAAGAACCTCAATCTTTCTGTCACGTCACAAATTTCAATTGATGGCTTCCAGTTCCACGACGACGATATTGGTTTTGGACTCCAATACAAATCGCCGCAACGCTCTAATCAATTTGCTTCCCTCGGCCACGTACAAAGGTAGTACCTACCTTCTTGATTCTTTTTTATTATACCCTCTCACTTCTTTTTTTTTTATATTTTTTTAATTTTTTAATTTTAGGGGTAGAATGTACTCTAGGCAATGAAGCCATTGAAAAGATGGAGGGGTCGACGATGTAGAACTTCTGATTAGCCATATGTCAATGATTAAGGAGGAACTTAGCAATGTGGTTTTTTTTTTTTTTAGGGGAAGCAATGTGGTTAAGATGATGAAAATTCCGATGATAGGTAATTTTTTTTTTTAAAAAAAAATTTATGTTTCTTGGTTTACGAGAAGTAGTGCAATTTCATAAGATAAAAGAGCAATTTGATATATATATATATTGACTGACCAGCTGTTATCGCCTATGGTGTAATCTTTTTTCTTCTTTTTTGTTTCATTTGAAAAAATACGTAGTAATTGGCGACACCAATGGGGTCGACGTGGTGCGTGAAGCGTTCAGAAAAGGCGCGGCAACTTTTTTTCCCTCGGCATATCGCCCTTCCGACGTCCAACTTATGTGTTATTATACCCTCAGTTATGCAGTGAACAAATCTTTGGAGTTGCAGCAGGGTGCACCCAAGAAAAGGTTAATATGGACACCAGCTCTTCACGACGACTTTTGGGGGCTCTTGACAAATTAGCCGCACCAATTCAGCGTAATCACTAATCTCCCTTTTAATTTACTTTTATTATTATTATTATTATTATTATTATTATTATTATTATTATTTTTGTTGGGAAAGGACTGCGACACTCAAACACACACACACACTATAGAGGACCTATGATAATTCACTCACACAACACCAACTCTTTGATGTTGGTTCGCCTTTAAATAAAATTCTTAGTGCACAATGATACTTAGGTGGCAGTGCCAACCATATATCATTCAGGCGGTATAACCGACTATGTATTAGTTAGGCGGCAGGGCCGACCATATAACTAACAAGTACACCAAGAACTTAACAAACCAAGGCTTAACCGAAAGACTTAAACAAAGAAAACGCTTTTATAAATACAAAACACAATTACAGGAGATTTCACTACTCACACCTTATCACTCCTCAACTCTCAACTCACTTCTCAACTTACACCTCTCTACTTCACTCAACTCTGCACTCTTCACCACACACTCAACTCACCACTTCTCTACACTCATTACAAATGAAGAGCCTCACCCCTATTTATAGAGTGGGCAAGAGTTTTAGAGTATTCTAAAAATATTCTTAAATAATACTAATCTAGATTATTCTAAATATTTCTATAAATAATTCTACATACCCCAATTTCTCTAATATTCTAGAATATTCTTTTAGTCTCACTAATACACTTCTTTTAATTTTGCATTGATCTCTAACACTCCCCCTCAATGCAAAATTCCTTCAATGCTTGATTTGCATATCATTCCGGGTGCTTCTCTGAATTTTTCGAACTTGGATTTACTTAAACTCTTCGTAAAGATGTCTGCAACTTGTTCATCTGTTTTTGTTGGCACCATCTCGATCTATCCTTATAGCAATTTTTCGCGAACATAGTGATAGTGCACTTCTATATGTTTTGTCCTTGCATGGAAGACTGGATTCTCTGCTAAACGTATGGATGATAGATTATCACAGAAAAGTTTTACTTGATAATTTGTTGGTTGATGAAGATCTTCCACTAGTCGCTTCAACCAAGTGCTTTCTTGTGTTGCCGATGTTGCCGATCGATATTCCGTTTCGGTGCTTGACAACGATACTGTGGGTTGTCTCTCCAGATGAGGCTTCTTTGGTTTGCTCATGTATCGACTAGCCACTCCAACTGCATACGCTATGTCAGGTCGACTTAGCGTGAGATATATAAGACTTCCGACCAACTATCGATACATGGTAACATCTTCTAAACTTTTTCCATCATCCGCTCGCAATTTTCCATTGTGGTCCATAGGAGTTGCGATGGGCTTGCAGTTAAGCATTCCATACTTCTGCAAAAGATCCCATGCATATTTATGTTGTCCCAGAAATAAGCCTTCACTTGTATGCTCTACTTCGAGTCCAATAAAATGTTTGAGTTTTCCAAGCTCCTTTATATGAAATCTGATGAAGAGATTTTCCCTTGTTCTGTGGATCTCCTCGCCATAATCTCCGTGATGATTAAGTCATCGACATATACTAATATTATGGCTAACTTTCCTTGATCTTCTTTCACAAATAAACTTGAATCGGAAGGAGCAACTGTAAAACCACTTTGTATAAAAAACTCACCGATCTTCCCGTACCGTGCTCTTGGAGCCTGCTTCAAGCCATATAGTGCATTCTTCAATTTGTAGACATACTCGGGACGGGTCTTGCTCTCAAAGCCTATTGGTTGCTCTATATAAATGCTCTTGTCAAGTTCTTCATGTAGGAAGGCATTCTTGACATCCATCTGCCATAACTTTCAGGACTTGCTAGCCGCCAAAGCTATTAGGACTCGAATTGTTGTGATCTTTGCCACCGGGCTAAATGTTTCTTTATAATCAAGCCCATATTGTTGAGAAAAACCTCGAGCAACAATCCGAGCCTTATACCTTTCAATGGAGCCGTCTGGTCTAGTCTTCACCTTGTACACCCATTTACAAGATATTGGCTTCACATCTTTTGGTTTGGGAACTAAGTCCCATGTTTGATTTTCTTCCAATGCTTTGATTTATTCTTCCATGGCTTTCTGCCACTCTTGGCTCTGCGCTGTTTCTTCATAAATACCAGGCTCAATAGGTGTAGATTAATTCACAAGGGCGGCATTGGCATACCTTGGATTAGGTTGTCTTAGCCTTGTCGACCTTCGCAATTGTTGTTCATCTGTTTCGTTTCTGCTGGGAGAGAACTCATCGGATGCAGGTTGATGTATACCGGTCTTCCATGGACTCTTATCTTTGGTGGATTGTCTTTCTCCTTCTTTACTCAAATCCGATGTATGCTCTTCACCTTCTTCTTTTTCTTCTGGATCATGCTCTAAGCCATGGGATTCTGGGAGCTTGATCTTTTCAGGTGTCCACCACGAAGAAGCTTCATCAAACACCACATTTCTGGAAGTATGACACTTTCTAGTAGTTGGATCACAACATCTCCATCATTTTCTTGAGTCATCATAGCCGATAAAAATGCATCGAATGGACTTCTTATCAAATTTTCTCCGTAAGTGATCTGGCACGAAGACATAGCATACGCATCAAATACCTTGAAATGACCGACGGTTGGTTTAATCCTCCATAGCTTCTCGTACGGAGAAACAAATCCCAGATTTGCTTGTGGAAGCCTGTTGATCACGTATAATGCCGTCCTCATACATTCAGCCCAAAATCTTCCTGGAATGTTTTTAGCATGGAGCATGCTTCGACATGTTTCTGCAAGGTGACGATTCTTGCCCTCCGCTACTCCATTTTGTTGTGGAGTATTAGGGCAGCTAAGTTGCCGTCTGATCTTGTGCTTCTCAAGGTAGACATTGAACTCAGTCGACAAATATTCTCTTCCGTTATCCGTGCGTAGGCACTGAATTTTCTCACTGAGTTCACTTTCAATCTTCTCCGTAAACTCTTTGAACTTCATAAAGGTCTCCGACTTCTCCTTCATAAAGTAGACCCACACATACCTTGAGTAGTCATCAATGAATGTCACCATGTACTTCATGCCTCCAATTGATGCTTGTTTTACCGGGCCAAAAACATCTGAGTGTATGAGCTCCAATGGTGTCTTGGAACGATGCTCCGACTCTTTAAATGGTAATTGATGAGCTTTGCCAAATTGACATCCGGCACATACGATATTCGTGATGATATGAAGTTTGGGAAGCCCCTTTACGATTTTTTTTTCATCATCTCCTTCAACTTGTTGTAGCTCACATGCCCAAGACGTTCATGCCAGAGATCAGTCGTCTTATTCTTACGAGTCTTGTCCACGTATGTTGTCTCTGCAGATAGCACATGGGCTGACTCTATTTTTCTTCCTTGCATAATTGGATTGCCAACCACCTTCATTTTCTGGAACATGGTCACATCTTCCCGGAGATATCAATAATTTCATTGAACAACTCCGGGGATTGACAGGAATCCAGCAATGATTTCGCCCAATTGTATAAAGCTAGGGTTTGGACAAAGGGAATGCCGTGGCGGGGGGCGGCGCATCTTTCCATTACATGGCGGACAACAGCAGTGGATGGAGGAGAATCACCGGCGGAGATTTTCGAGAACTCAACGGAGAGGGATGGGAAGGCAACATCGGGGCTTAATGGGGTTTTGGGATTAAGGAAGAGGTTAGGGTTGTTCCGATGGTGGTCTTTTATTAAATAGTAGAATTTATCAGCGATGAGGGTTTCCGCGGGGGTAAGCTAAGGTGCTGCCGGCCTTCCGTCGCCCACTTCTCCAGCGACACAATCATTTTCGGGATCGACGACGACGGAGGAGGAGGAGGATGAAGAGAAGAGCTTGAAGTTAACGTTGTCTCTGCGCAGAAAATTTGCCCGGCCGATTGAGTGGGCGGAGACTGCCATTGATGGTTGCCAAAGGCAATGCGGCGGTGGCGCAAGTTTATAACCAATAAACGCAGATTAGGGTTTAAGTTTAAACCTCAACATGGAAAAAAGGACAAATACATTATTTTTCTTTTCCAAAAACCCAAATCAGTCCTTTTTCTATTTTATTACCAAAACAGTCCGCTACAAATGCTAATTATGTCCAAATCAATCCCTTGTTCACTAATTATGCTCTAATTGGTGACGTGGCAAGGGTTTTAATTTTAACCTGACACGTGGGCATAATATTAGTCATTTTTCTTTTATTTTTTACCAATTCAGTCCTAAACTTTTGTTTTGTTCCATTTAGTCCTCTACCTAAATCAGTCATTTTTATATTAGTTTCCCTATAACCTTTCAAATTATTTCATTTCAGACCCAGAACCTTAAATTTTTTATTATTGCTAATCCATTTATTAAATAAATGCCCAACATACTTCTGTAAATAAAATTAAACACCAAACCTCATACATTGGGTTTGACTGTCTTGTTACCGGATCTTCCATGTACTGGAAATATTACGGATGCTCTCTAACCACCCGACCGCAACCGATGGTCAATTGGTTTTGGTTTTCTTCAAAACAATCAGCACAATCTTCCTTTGTTTCATATCTTAGGACGTAGCAATGTTTGAGTAAAGAATTTAACTTGAATTTTTTGAAGATTACAGATACAGAAAACCTTGATTTTATTTTAAAAAAATATATTTAAAATATTAAAAAATAGCCTAAATTTTATTATCCATGCTTCCTGGATTCATAATCTTGCAAAAAGCAAAATTAAATCATTTACACAAAACTTAAAATTAAATTATTTACTCAAACCTTGTTACGTTCTAAGGTAGGAGACAATATATAATTGTGCTGATTGTTGCTGAAGGAAACCAGAACCGATGAACCATCGGTTACGGTCGGGTGGTTAGAGAGAGTCCGTAAAATCCCGGAACTTAGAAGATCCGGTAACAAGACAGTCAAACCCAATATATGAGGTTTGATGTTTAATTTTATTTACGGAACTATGTTGGGCATTTATTTGATAAATGGATTAGTAATAATAAAAAATTCAAGGTTCTGGGCCTGAAATAAAATAATTTGAAAGGTTGTAGGGAAATTAATATAAAAATGTTTGATTTGGGTAGAGGACTAAATGGAACAATACAAAAGTTTAGGACTGAATTGGCAAAAGATAAAAGAAAAAGGATTAATATTATGCCCACGTGTCAGGTTTAAATTAAAACCCTTGCCACGTAGCAATTAGAGCATAATTAGTGAACAAGGGATTGATTTGGACATAATTAGCATTTGTAGCGGACTGTTTTGGTAATAAAATAGAAAAATGACTGATTTGGATTTTTGAAAAAAAAAAGGATGTATTTGTGCTTTTTTCCAACCTCAACATTGTGTATGGACATATGGAGTATTGAACATATTTTAAATTGTGATTAAAAAATGTATTTTTATTTTAGAATAAAACCCAAAAAAAATTAAAACTTTTATCTATTTTAATTTTTTTTCTTGAGGAGCAATTGAAGGTCTGTAAAGGGGTGGTGGGAGCCCATGCCACGCAATTACAAAGGGGAATAAAAAGGAGGGATAGGTGGCCGGTGGGGAATCGAACCTCCAACCTTCCGTTGGAAGTCAATGGACTTAACCACTTGGGCTAAGTCCTCATCCCCTCTATTTTTAAATTTTGAAAATATTTAAAGAAAATAAAATTTTAAATTTTCCTTTAAATAAATTTTTAAATTTAAAGAAAATAAAAATAAAAATTTTTAAAAAAATTTGCCTAGTGATCAGATTCTTTTATGCATCGATCTCTATTTTCTATATCACTTTATAATTTGCATGGCATGTGCTTCCATCATTTTTCTAATGGCTTCACAAAGAAGAAAAATAAAAAATAAAATATACACAGTATACAAATAGATTAATGTCCTTAAGATTAGTTCTGCTTCTTTCTTGAAGTGTTGTAGCCATAAAAAAGGATATATGATCCGATCGATCTTGAGTTATTAATTACATGATTATATTATGATCCCCATAGTTACCAATTTGATTATATATTATGACAGATTAATTATCAAACATGCCATGCCACCATGAATCATATAGTTAGGTTACAGTTTACAGTTTCAAAATTCAAAAGCAAGAATCAAAGAGGACTGACCACTGACGAAACATCTAAAAACTCATTACATGTTTGATTTGCCACAACTTATAATTATGTAAACTCTGAAGATTTTTTAAATGAGAATTCATTATGATGCAGCTGCACATTTTTTTCCTGTTCTTCACCAGGCTTCATCATCGTTTCTTCCGCGCCATGATTGGATGCTTCGAGGTCTGATAGTTCAACATCGGATGTATACGCTACAGGAGATGGAGGAAGGCTTTCGACATCCTGTGTTCCCCTCGTCTTGTACTTGTGGAGCAAGTGAACCGGCGAGAAGCCATGAGTGGGTGTACTTGCTCCACTCTGGTATGGCGAGGCAATGGAAGCGTCCGTTCCATTGTCTGCTTTACGCATCATCTTCTTCTTCTGCTTCGCCATTTGATGCCATTTTTTGAGCGCCTGTGCTGTTTGTTCATCGAAGATGGATTTCTTCATGTTCGATCCCATCTAATTCGCAAATTTCGTGTCAAAAAAAATATCAAAAATCCTAATGAGGGGCAAAAATGGGGAAAATTTCAATGTTTAATGATAAAAGTAGTACTCACTTGTGTTACCAAAGAATAGAGTGGAAATGTATTGTAGCTGCACAATATTTGTAGGGCAACCCCAAGAAGAACTCTTGTCAAAACTGCAAAAAGTTTCTCATGGAAGCACTCTGTGATTCCAAACTCATACTGCAAGAATTCAAATAATTACTTGATTGTTTAAGGTACATGTATGAATCTGCATTTCTTGATTTTAAACAATGTGCATACCCATTTCCACAAGAAGTATGCCATTTGATATGCATTCTGCAGTACAAAGAGAGGAAACAAAGAAAAGTTCATCATTAATTACATCAACTAGAAATGCAAGCTTAGTACACTCACATCCATTCAATCATCAGATCCTTAAAAGACTCACATGGAATAGTGTGCAGTGTATGAGAAACAGAATCCATTGAGGCTTATTAAACCAAAACAAGCTATTGCTTGGCTCCACGATTGGAGCTCCGGTGACTACTGTCATCCGATCTTGGATTTGTTGCGCCATCTCCATTATCACAAGTTCGAGTTTGGTCCCTACCAACACAATTATCTACAACAAAGAAATAAGGACACTCGCCATACTTTATTTCAATTCGCGCATGTCTGCATATGTTTACGAAATTATTTTAATTTTCTTACAAATAGTGGAACTAGGGAGATCCAAGCAAGCGTATGCCATCCTACAAAATTATCGGATTCAAGGCTAAATTCATATTTGGAGCTGTACTTTGATATTAAGATGTGTAATGAAATGACTTACTGTAAATGTTGAGGAAAAGAAAGATTATTGCAAAGAACCACAATGGAATACTGCAAGGAAAAGACATAAAAGATTTTGTCAGTCGGACTGTATTTTTCCCTGTCTGGCTGTCATTCCATTACATAAACATAATTGACAAGACACAAACCTTATTCCCAATACAGATTTGTAGTCATCTTGCATCGATCTTTTTACATATTTATGAAAATCAAATTTGGTGTTCGTTGCAAAATGAGCCTGCATAATTTTCAGCACATTGTAAAAAATCATATTATCACATAAAGGATATATAATTGGAGAAGAGAACAAAACACTTACGTTAATAAATCCACGGCGAATGGTTATATAATCAACCTTAGATATCGAACCAAAAAATTGCCTAAAAAATGCTACCTGCCACATTAACTGTTTTAGAAACTCAAAGACAGAAAAAAAAACTTGTAGTACATATGTAGGTAGTCAAGATTCTTACAACCCATTTCATTCCAGGATACTTGAAGGCTGAATGGCGCCTGACGAACGACGTTTGATGAGCAAATCTAAACCTTGCAGGATCTGCAAGTTCAATAATAATATTTACTTCTCATTTCCTTGCAGGAGTACAAAAATTTGCAAAACAATATTTTGAAATTTAATTACCATTTGTGAACTGGTATTCCATGGTGGATGTCTCCGATTCCCACGCCTTCCACTTCTTCATCTGACATATTTTATTTCCACGTATAATTCAATAGAAGGAAGCATAAGTATCCATACTGTGGCAAGGAAAATACTGTAATGTCTACTAACAGACATTTTCTTCGAATGTATAATTAGTTGTTGGATACTCACTTTGGCATGGCCTAAAGCCACAAGGACAACGCTGTAGAAGACATGGATGACTATGAGCACAAATAAGAAAATGTGCAGTTGATGAACTCCTGTATACGATATCATCGACACTTGCCCCTGCAATAGCACACATTATGTTTTTTTACAGAGAGTTATGGTTCAATGTCGCAACCATTACAGTTACAATAAAGAAATTGTTGGGAAACATTTCATTTAGCAGAGTATTTTTCGCGGACCAATCATGAAAAAAGATGACGAGGAAGCAATTAATTAGGCACAAATGGTTGATGGCTTACTTTTTTTGTGCAGTACTCATTGTTTCCATCTGCAGCTAAAGCGCGTCTTGGTATGTTTGTTTCAGACAATTTCCTGTCTGTATTCTTGCCTTTATCGTCAGGTTCTTCAATGTGCTTGTCGCAGGGGAGCCATTTGTTCCCGAGTTCTTCAGGCACGCATACTCGAGGAATGTATGATGCTCCAATAGCCAGAAGAAGGGATATGAATCCCACCAACATCAATTCTGAAGCAAATGATGCATATTTTCTGATTTTTGTAAGTTATAAATGACATAATGATTTAGGAATTAGGACTTAGGAGTGAACCCCATTTTTAAAGTTTCTCAAAATCTGTCTTTTTGTTAACAAGTCAAAACACAAGAAGCATTTGATTTGCTTTCTTTCTGACAAACTACAAACATAAGTCACTGTCTAAAACAACAAACCATGATTTCCTTTTTTAAAACTGAAGAACCTGATTTAATCTTCTCAAGAGCTTCAATCATGGCCTTCTTTTCGCGCTTCTGAAACCACTGTCGAAATTAGACACATCACAAAATTCCATATGATCAAAATGATCCAATCCACACAGAAACACCTAATAAATAGTAGTAGAATGTAAACAATATGTATGCAAATGGACATATACTATAATACCTACCTTCCCAAGGGAGATGATTCCATGCTCTATGGCAACAGAAATGAGGACAAAAACAGCACAAACAATGGCAACAGCCCACGTCGAGGTTTGCTCGAGGGTTCTCTCGCTCACTGAGCTTCCACCTGCAGCCATCAATCTCTCTATACAGATAAAGCAACAAGATCAGACCAATATATATGTATATAGATGTGTGTGTAGAGTATATATACATCATATATAATGTGGACCTGGTCGTCTGGTTGATGTGGTAATAATAATATAGTAGTAATCGATGATGATGAGGAAGATGGAGGAGGAGGAAAGGATATGTCTTTTTGTGGAGGGAGCAGTTGCTTAGGAATATCTTGGGTTTGGCCACATTATTAGTTCTCCAATCAAGAGAATAGAATACTATAATGTTGCTGGGAATTGAAGGCCGGCCGGCTGTTTGTACGTTGGTAAAAAACAACCAGTCCACTGTCCACCATCATATATATGTAAGCTCCATTGCTTTTTCAACCTATGCTGTATAATACTTCCATTGTTTTTTTAAAGATTACACTTCTCCTTTGCACGTATGCCAATGCACATTTTCAACGATTAATAACTCAAATTCGACACAAGTAAAAATTCTAAAAGTTTGATTATGATATTTAAAAACTACAAGATGAGACGAATCCAACAAGATCTCACTTGCCTATATTTTGTATTCTATGACTATAACAAAATAGAAATCAGAGTGCTACACTGAATAGTAAAAAAAGACAAAATGTACCTTTAAAAAAAAAAAACGGAGGGAGTATATTCTGTTGTCCGTCTTGGCGTGTGCCTTGTCCACCTTTTAATATCCTAAGCTAATCCTAAATACACTTTAAAAATGATACAGAATGAAGAGGACAATACATTATTAATTCAAATTATTACAAGTATAATATGAAGGTTTACTATTAATTAAATAATTTTGATTTTGATTAAATTTTTTTAACGTAATCATATTAAAAAAAAAAAAAAAAAAAAAAAGAAAAAAGATTTTAGTTAAACTCCTGTGCTCTCTGAATGTCTCTCCCGTCCTCTCCCGTTCACCCCTCGCACTCGGATCCGCCTGACCCCGGCGTTCCACCGGGGAAGCCACTCTTTCGAGATATTGTGACTCCGCGACCGCCTTCTGAACCTTGGCCTACTGTGACTAATGTTCCACTGAGTGAACTTGTCTCTTTTGATACAGTTGACGGTAACCCACTGTTGCCGAGAATCCAAATTCATGATGCTGCGATTGATCGGTTAAGCCTGCCGTTCGTAGATGCTCTGGTGGTACGTGTGCTCGGCAAGCGCATTAGCTTGTCGGTTATGCAAGCAAGACTGACGGCTTTGTGGAAACCCAAAAGCCATATGAGGGTGGTGGATGGAAACAAGGGCTATTTTTTTAGTCAAGTTTGCATCCGCTGAAGACCGCCGCCATGCCCTCTATGATGGACCATGGTCCATATTTGATCATCACGTGGCAGTTGCGCCATGGTCGAAGGATACTCATGCTACCGCAGGGACTATTACGAGAACATCGGTATGGATTCGTTTTCCTGATCTTAACCCGATTCTCTTTGAAGAGGAGATGTTGTTACTGATCGCTACAATGGTTGGCAAGCCATTGAAAGTGGATGCTAATTCTCGGGATCTAACACGGGCGCGCTATGGCCGTGTATGTGTGGAGGTAGATCTTAGCAAGCCGGTCATCGGAAGGGTTATGGTGAATGACTGCTGGCAGAATGTGGCGTACGAAGGCCTCCACCATATTTGTACATCATGTGGTCGGTTCAGGTTTGACCTCGGGGAGTGCTTGCATCATGACCGAGAAGTTGTTCATCCGAAGACGGCAACTCCAGCGGCGCCGCCACCTAACCCCCGGACCGATAATACTGGATTAGGGCAAAAGGTGACGGGAGACAATTCAGGGAATTCAAATCCTGAAAAGGAGGAGTTACCTTGTGAAGAAGATTCGGGAAATCAATACGCGGATTCTATGGATACAGGGACGTTTTCCAATAATGCAAATCAGGAAAATAAGGAAACTGCCGCTGATACTTCGGATTTTCCTTCTGTAGAGAAACCACCCTTGGTAACACATGGAGAGTGGATTATGGTGACCCGACCGCCACGACCCCCCCGAAGAGATGGACTGCAGACCATGGCTAGAAAACCCTTGCTCGATCGCACTAATACTTTGAACAATAGTAATGAGGATATCACTGTTACTACTAGAGGGGACCGAGGTAAAGGTGTGGCTATTCCCGCTCCAACGCTGACACCCAATGATACTCCGGGCAACACAAAAAAATATAAAAGTAAACGGCAGCGACGTTCGGACGATGTTGGCACGTCTGTATCGAAATCAGAAGGGCTTCACACGGATCATATACTCCAGAATAATCCGTATCTCGCCTTGGCTTTGGAGAATAACCAGATGGAAGAGGATCAGTCCGAGGGTGACAAGCAGGACCATGCATCCGCTGGTTCTCAATGATAGAGTTCAATAATTTTTCGATCCTTTCATGGAATGTTCGTGGTGCCATGAATAGGAACACACAACGCCACGTCAGCGATGTTCTTCGAATCTATAAACCTTCGGTTTTCATTATGCTGGAACCACAAGGTGCCTTCGAGCAGCTTAGGGTTTTTCTATATCGATTGGGCTACGAGCCCCTCCATATTTGGGAGTGTGTCGGACGTTCAGGCAGCCTATGGATTCTTGTTCAATGTGGTCTCCCTTTCTGTATGCGAGTGATGGGAGACTTTGGTCGGTTGGTCACATTACAGGTCTCTAGTGGAAGTTCTTCATGGAATCTCTCTGCAATTTATGCAAATCCATGCACCCAGGGGCGAGTGAGTGACTGGGCTAACATGAGAGACACTCACGCTACTATTGCGGGACCTTGGGTTGCACTTGGTGATTGGAATGAGGTCTTATCTCCTTCCGAGGCCTTGGGGATGATTCCCCAATCAAGACAGTGTGCTATGTTTAGCCAGCTGCTTTCAGATTGTGAGCTCGAAACCGTCACCACCATAGGAGATCCCTTTACTTGGCAACGGAACACGACGGGAGGGTCGTTATGCCGCAAGCGCCTCGACCGAGCAGTAGCGAATGTGGAATGGATCTCTTCTTTTCCGAGTGGATTAGTAGAAGTGCTGCCTCGTAGAGCATCGGATCATAATGCGATCCTGCTCCATTGTTACCATGATACTCAGTCTCGGGCTCCTAGACCTTTTCGATGGGAGTACGCTTGGGCATCCCACCCATATTACCCTCATGTCGTGGACTCGGCATGGCACTGGAATGATGGGCCTTTACTGTCTAGACTGCGCCAAGTTCATGAATCATCACTTCATTTCAATAAGCACGTCTTTGGCAATATTTCTGGCCGCAAGCGAAAACTGATTAGAAGACTTGAGGGTGTTAGAAAATACCTGCTTCGAGTTGATTCTGCCCGTGCACATCTCCTGGAATTGGAACTTACTCATGCCCTCGATGATGTGCTACATCAAGAGGAAGTTCTATGGTTCCAAAAAGCTCGTGATAGGTGGGTTAATCTTGGTGATCGTAACACCAAATATTTCCACACTCAGACGCTTATTCGACGCCAACGCAACAAGATCTTAGGTCTTGAAGTGGAGGGCCAGTGGACTACTGATGATAATGTTTTACAGGACCATGTTCGTAATCACTTTGGTTGGCTATTTAGCCAATCCAGTCGGTCCCAACATGCACAACTGACCTTGGAAAAATTAAACTGTGTGGAGTCGATTGACGGCCTTGATAAGGAGGTGGAGTATACAGAAGTTAAGGAGGCGGTTATGGGTATGAAAGGCCTAGCTGCACCAGGACCCGATGGCTTTCCGGCGATGTTTTATAAATGCTATTGGGATTCGGTTGGTGCGGCTGTTCATAGCTTTGTCCGGGAGGCCTTCTCCAATGGATCCTTTGATACTAGTGTGGCGGCGACCTATATTTGCCTAATCCCTAAAGTGAATATACCTAAGGAGATTCGGCATTATAGGCCGATCAGCCTTTGTAACGTCTGTTATAAGATTATTACGAAGGTTTTGGTGAACCGGCTCCGACCTTTACTGCAGCACTATATTGGGCCGTTCCAGTCAGCTTTCCTTCCGGGAAGGGGTACGTCAGGGAATGCCCTTGTCCTTCAAGAGGTCATAACCTCTTTTCAGAACCGGAATCGTAGAGCCCATGATTTCTTGGTTAAAGTTGACCTTGAAAAGGCTTATGACAATGTGGATTGGGATTTCCTTGAGCTCTGCCTAAGGGAAATGGGACTCCCTGATTCTATCATTCGAATTGCTATGTTCTGCGTTCGGTCCCCAGTTTACTCAATTCTGTGGAATGGATCATCGCTTGCCCCCATTACGCCTGCGAAAGGTCTCCGTCAAGGGGACCCCCTTTCGCCATATCTATTCCTTATTGTAATGGAAAAATTTTCCCGGACTATCATTGCCAAGGTCCAAGAAGGTAGGTGGCGGCCGATCAAGATCTCCCGGCATGCACCCCCATTGTCTCACTTGATGTTTGCCGACGATCTGTTGCTTTTCTCTGAAGCCACTTTGGACAGCGCCCGATGTTTGGAGGATGTCCTGTCATGTTTTGCTAATAACGCCGGCCTTCGGTTTAATCCACGCAAGTCCCAGGCTATGGCGTCTCATGCTGTTTCCTTGAACCTTAAGATGGAGATATCATCGATTCTTGGCATCGGTTTCTCCACTGAATTGGGACAGTACCTTGGCTTCCCTGTGTTCCATGGTAGGATTCGGTCGGAGCATTTCACCTATGATAATGGCCAAAAATGACCATTATTTTCAATCCATTTCCGTGTCTTAAACGGGCATTTGATCGCATTCCGGTCTTACATTAAGTAAGAAAGCAGTCGAATTGGACTGATTTATGCATAATTGTAAAAATAATAAGCTGGTATGAAAAAGGCATAAATATGTAATTTTATTACATATTTATGTTAGAAAAATCCAAAAACATGAGAAAAAGAAAAGGGAACAAAAAGATGGGAAAAAGATAGAAAAGCCCACAAAAAGAATATTTTCGGCCCATCTGGCCCAATCCAGCAGGCCCAGGAAGACCTTTGTCGCGGAAGCCCTTGGCGCGATGCAGTGTTCCGCGACAAAGGCGTACTCCGCGACCAACTGGCCCCAAATGAAGAGGAGACCAGCCAAGCCCTTGGCGCGATGAACCTTGTCGCGATAGCATGACTCCGCGACAAAAGCCCATTCCGCGACCAAGATGCACAAATAGAGACACAAGACCCAGTCGAGAAACCTTGCCACATGCAGTGTGTTCCGCGACCAACTTGATGTTCCGAGACAAGCTGTGATGTGTGTGATGTCTTAAGACACAATGGGCTAGAATCAAGGCCCATGGGCTTAGGGTTACACTTCTATAAATATGAGGTGTCTCCCATGAGCTAAGGGTTGGATAGTTGGAAGTTTGAATTTGAGAGTTCTTGAAGGCAAGCTTAGGAGTTCTTCCTTAGGTAGAGTAGTTAGGTTTATTTTTATGTATTATTTAATTTTTGCACTTAGTTTAGTTTAGATTAGTGTTTTACTGTTCACAGTGCTTAGATAGCCATTTTCATACTATGTTTTGTTTTCTAAACTCTTGTTTTAGGGTTTGTAATACCCAAATCATGGGTATTAACAACACCCCTTCAATAATATGGGAAAACATTCATCATTTGTGTCCCAAATCATGAAATGGGTCTCACACCCCATGGATTTATGCTTTCTTTTCATTTTGGGGTCATTTGACCCCCATTTTGTTATTTTTATGTTCACTGTTAGCATATTATGGATAATGTTGTGTGGATGTGTGATCAAACCCTAGATTAGGATTCCTGCTTTATTTTAATATCCTGCTCAGTCTTGTTATTTTTGCTTAAGCATGTTCTTCTTTATTTTGAATGTTTCTTGCTTATTTTTAGCTTAGAATAACTTTTTGATCTGAAATAGGATGAGATCACGCTGTTTGCATGCCACTGTTCATTTCTGCTTTTTCTGACTTTTGTCCTGAACCACCTTGGGCGCCAACCGCCTTCTGGCGCGGAACCACGTTCCGCGACAGAGTGGCAGTTCCGCGACAAGGGTGTTTCAAGACACTTGTCTCTATAATTTAAAACCCTTTGTCGCGGAATACCTTGTCGCGGAGCCACGTTCCGCGACAAAACTGTCCATGCATAGCGACAAAGGAGCCAAACTCTTGCATTTTGTCTTCATGGCTTCTTGTCGCGGAATCATCTTGTCGCGGAGCCACGTTCCGCGACAAAATCTCATTCCGAGACAGAAAAATTATGCCATGTTTCTTAACCTTTGAACACTTTGTCGCGGAACACCTTGTCACGGAACCACGTTCCGCGACAAAATCTCCATGCATAGCGACAAAGGTTCAAATGCTTTAGAATTTTATTAAAATACTTTGTCGCGATGTCACCCTTGTCGCGGAGCCACGTTCCGCGACAAAACCTTGCATAGCGACAAAGAGGCGTTATGCTGCCAAAAATTCTAAAAAACTTGTCGGGATGTCCATGTCGCGGATCTCGGTCCGCGACAACATTTATGATATAGCGACAAGGTTCCTCCCCCTCTCTTTAATCTTAAACAAATTTCATTCTCTCCCTATTTTATATTGCAACACTCACATCATAGCCCCACGGGTTAGGATGTAACATTCTGGAATTGCAATGTAGGGTGATATGCTGCCCAAATTTTGATTCTCCATTTGCATCACTTAACTAATTGAACCCTTGACTCATTAATGATTAAAGATTGAGATTAGCAATAATCAAACTTCAATAATCATCATGATTAAAGGACCTTTGTTCAATTGCCATTAAAACACTCTTGTATAAACAAAACCTTGATGGCTTAAACAGATAATCTGGACTGTAATTAATTATGGTAGGAAGGATTATTTAAGACCATTACATGTGGACCCAATCCACAACCTTGCATGAGAAACCAATGTCTCTCATACAATGGATCTTCTTTTGCTCCTTATTTATTTTGTCTTTGTGTATTGTGTGGAACCATCAGTAAAGAATACATCAGAATAATGTTGGCGGGTACTCCCTCATGGATAACTAGCTCGTATTCTGGGTACTAGTTACTAATCGTTATTTTGCATGGTCTGAATGGCTGTCAGTGGAAGCCTTGGCGGTTCGCCCATTCGGGGTTATAATAGCTGCTCAACTGATTCCCATCCAGATACAGTTTTATTTTTGTTATCTTAATTTCCAAACCCAAATTCCAATCTGTAATGGGAATCAGTCGGCATCAGTCAATGCCAACTGATGATCATTATAGAAAGGAAGTATGTAGGTTTTTATCCGAATTCACAGACAGTGGAGGCCCAACTGGTGTTGACACCACCATTATAGAGTCTCAGCTGTCTAAATTCGCTCCATCCGAGTGATTGGGAAATTGGACAGTAGATGTTTACAGTCCACCCAATTATTCTGCCATTACTTTGGTACCTTGACCATTACATTCTGTGTTTCACCTTCTGTCTAGACCCGCTTTTATATTTTGGGTCAATTAATTTTACACTTCCATATATCCTTATGCATGATAATATTATGTACTGCTGTGGTCTATAATTATTTTGGGATCCTTCCCTTGGACAATAGAAGTCTAGATCTTAAAACAGATATTGCTTTATAAACTTCCAACAAAAACCTCTTTATAAAATCCGGATCTGAGTAAGGGATAAATTCTTCAGTTATGACTAATTCATATTCTATCAAGGGTTATATTTTGGGAATTAAGAAGCAGATTCAGCGATTAGGTCTCGTCTAGACTGAAAGGGTCTGTGTTTTAACTGAGAGTCTAGTACCTGACAGGGAATGATTTTCAAATCCATTATTTTCTAAAATTGCTGGTTGATGGAAATGTAAGATTAAGTGCTACACCGAGATGGGGTCCACTTGGATTCAAATACAGTGTGGTAAATAATCTTAGAGGAACATCATCTAGGCCTTGGTTATTTTCCAAGATAGGGTTGAGTTTTCTTTCAACTGCTATCCTCTCCTGCCAAAGCCTACTTTTGAGTCCTGAGTGAGTGCATCCGGAACGAACTAATTCATTAGTTCGTTTCATTAGTTTGTATCTCATAATCACCCGGAAGAAAGTGAACACACTAGTGGTTCACCGAGAGCCGGGAATTCTTGATCCATACTCCTTCATCCTGATGGGGAGCTGTCTTTTACTACCAGGGTCAGATTTTCAAAACCTCCGAGTGATAGGATTTTAAATGCTTTCTTTACTGCTTTCTTCTAACCGCTTTCATTAGAGGTCACTCGGTTGTATTGAGAGTTGTGTAACTGCTACTAGGATTGACAGTTAAGGGATAGTTTAGGGCTTGATTCGAAACTTTGGGTGTGACATGGGAGAATGATAGTGGTACTTGGCATTTCAATAAATGATGTGTCGGGTGTTGCTTATCCACCACAGATGAAGTAACATACCCAGGCCAGGGCAGTTACGAATCTGTGGTATCTTAGAATTTGTGGTCTTAGGAACATGTAAACTCATATTGCAAGTACCTGTCTGCTAAAGGGAAAGTCTTATTGAGAGCATGAGAATTAGCTATCTGAAAGAAATATCCCAAACAAAGATCTGCGTATAAAAATGGAAGTTTAATATTGCTGTATCTTGCTCTTGTCCAACTTTCATTCTTTTCTTCCTGTCCTTTCTGTCTACATTGTGACTCAACTTCACGGTTGGCACAATGCTCTTTTTCCCTGCTTTCATAGATAATATTTACTGCATTCTTAGAATAAATCTTATCCGCTTTCTAGAATAGATTTATTTGCTTTATAGATTAGTTTAACTGCTTTCCAGATTTAATTTATATTCATGTCAGTAGTTATTAATCACCTTTCAAACCTATTGAGCAATACGAATGGAAAATCTAGTAAAACGACGTGGGACCTGCTTCTATCGCACATCCTCCAGTGAACGATCCGGTCTTACTATAAATTACTGCAATTTTTGACACCGTGCGCTTTCGGGCCACAGTTTCTTAAACACGAGCAATAAAAACATGATTACATATAAATATATCCCTAATCACAACTCCGCCATCATAAATTGGTTTCTTTAATAAAACTTAAACCAGGACGATTTTTCGGAAAATACTCATGTAGTGGGAACTTGCCAAAAGCTTCATGGCAGGAACTCTCATGCCAAGAATTGATGAGAAGCATCATGGCATACTTGCCGGGGATCCTCAGTGTGACAGGCTGATGGTCAACCTATCCCGGCTATGCCATGAGATTTGTCAACATTTCATGACAGGGAGGACCACAGCGCCATTTGAAATTAAAGCACCACACTTGAGTAATAAAAAGACTAATAATCTGGATATATCCCTAAACCCTTTCCCGTGAACCATAACTCTCTTCATGTAGTAAATCTAACCTGGTATATTTTTAAGAAAATGCTCGTGGGACGGAAATTGTCAAAAGTTTCATGGCGCCGTTGCCGGGGAGGATGCAGCGCCGTTTTATTTAGAGAATTACATTCCTCATTGCTCCTAGAGTAGCCTATACATATAATTATAAATATTCACCTTCAGAACCACTTCTAACCTGGGGATTGTACAGGTACTGTCATTATTGAAGCCATTGTTCTATGCAAAGGAGGAAGCAGACGCCAGCCGAGATCCCGTTTAATTCAGAGATAGAAAAGACAGCTCGACGTCTTAGGGCGGAGACTAAACGAAGAAGGGAACGGGAACGACAGGCATTACTTTCGCCAAGCACCAGCAGCGATATCTCCGAGATGGCAAACCCTGACATCCCACCAATCATTCAACCCAATCCCCCACTTCACAACATTGAGGAAGATCCCGAGGATGCTGATCATGATGAATTGGATGATCCCCCTCCCCAGATCATACAAGGAGGTGGGAATCCACCAAACATGGACCAGCAGCACTTCGAGGCACCCCCTCCCAACCCGAACCAAAACCCACCAAACAACCAAAACCAACCAAATCAGCAAAATTTCCCAAACCAACAGAATCAGCAATACCACAACCCCCATCAGAATCCCCCGAATCCGAATGATTTCAATGATCCGAGGAACTATTTTATGCCTCAGAACTACTACCCACAGCAATACCAAGGAGGGCCTGAGAACAACCATCAAGCAGCAGCTGCTGCTGATTACATGCAGCCTATTTTAGAGCCATATCTGAACATTCCTGGACAAGCTCCATTCTTGGCCAGGAACTTCGAACTGAAACCGGCCCTAATCAATCTAGTCCAGAGCAACCAGTTTGCCGGAGCAAGTCATGAAGATCCCCATGATCACCTACAAACCTTCCTAGAATTGTGTGACACGATCAAAAATCGTGATGTACCCGCAAACACTATTCGACTAAGGCTATTTCCCTTCTCTCTGACAAGCGGAGCACGAACATGGTACAAGTCACTGCCCGTAAATCAGAAGTCTACATGGGAAGATGTGATCAGAAACTTCCTAGCAAAATACTTCCCGGAGTCCAAGGTGGATGAATGCCGCTCCAAAATTGCGGAATTCAAGATGAAACCCGACGAGTCCCTGTATGATGCAAAGGAAAGATTCTTCAACCTACTCAGAAAGTGTCCTCAACATGGTTTCCATGACTGGGAGAGACTGAGAAAGTTCTACAGTGGTCTGACCCCAGCATGGAAATCCATGCTTGATGCTGCCGGTGGTCAACATTTGCTCTACATACCAATGGACCAAGCCTGGGCAAAGATTGAAGCCATGAGTGTCAACCGTTCTGTTCTAACTGATGATGGTAATCCCACTCCCCCTCGTGGTTTGTGTGTTGTAGGTACAGTAGAGAAGTCGGACATTGAAAAGCTTCAAGAGCAAGTGGCAGCGTTATCTGTGAATCAAGGAGTTGGAAGTTCTGCGCAGGGACAGCAAACTGATGTGATCTGTGGACTGTGTCAAGGTGCTCATGCAACTGACACATGCGAGCAAGTCACAGCAGAGAGCTGTAACTATGCAGGAGCTTTTCCGAATAGACACCCGAATTTGTCTTATTCAAACAACAACGCCTTGAACTCACATCTCTTGAACAAGCCACAGCAACAACAGTTCAACCCTCAGCAGAATCAGGGATTCAATCAGAACAGGGGCCAACATTTTCAGAATCCAGGTTTCCAACCTCAGATCCAGCAGAGGCCGCCTCAGAATTTCCAGAACTTTCAGCCCAATCAGAATTTCCAGCCTCAGTTTGTCCCAAACCAAGGCCAGTGGAATCAGAATCAGCAGCAAAATCAGAATCAGAACCAAAAGCCTCCTTCAAGGCTTGAGAATATGATGACTGATTTCATCACTAGTCAGAAAGAAATCAACAATCAACTGCAGGCCTCCATCAGAAATGTGGAGACCCAAGTTACACAGATGGCTAATGAGATGCAGAAAAGGGACAAAGGAACATTGCCTAGCACTGCGGAAAAGAACCCGCAATGCAAGGCAATAACCTTGAAATCTGGGAGAGTACTAGCTGGACCAAAGGGAGCAGATACTGGAGCGGAATTTGAAGAAGATGATATTGTTGACAATGCTGGTAAGGAAGCTGATAATGGGAACGAAGCAGAAAAAGAGACAGCCGAAATGCAGACTGAAGCTGCGCCTGAAACGGGTGAACCAGATAAGGGTACAGGTGAAGGTACAACTTCCTTCCCTTCACCACCAAAAATTGCTAATAACAAGTACATGCCCAGGATTCCTTATCCTGCGCGGCTTAAAAATAAAGAACATGATCTTAAATTCAAGAAATTTCTGCAACGATTAAAGTCTGTAGAGATAACCATTCCTCTCACAGAAATGATTTCCGAAATGCCCATCTATGCTAAGTTCTTGAAAGAATTGATTTCAGGAAAAAGGCAGGTTGAGCAGGAAGAGGTAATTATTCTCAACAGCACGTGCAGTGCCATTGTTCAGAGGAGAATGCCTGAAAAGAAAGAGGACCCCGGATGTTGCACACTCCCAGTACAATTCGGAAAGGCCAAAGTGAGTATGGGGCTTTGTGATTTAGGATCAAGCATCAATGTGATGCCACTAGCTATGGCTGTTCGCCTCAAGCTTGGAGAAATTCAACCGGTCAAGATGAGACTGCAACTTGCAGACAGATCGATCACTCAGCCCGTAGGAATTCTCAAGGATGTTGTAGTCAAAACCGGGCAGGTTCTTTTCCCGGTCGACTTCATCGTCCTCGACATTGAGGAGGATTCTGAAATGCCACTTATCCTTGGACGCCCATTTCTAGCCACTGGTGGTGCACTGATTGACGCCAAATCCGGCAAAGTCACCTTAAGGGTCGATGGCGAGGAGATCATCTTTGATATGGAGAAATTGCAGAAATTTCCGAATGACAGTTCTTGTTTTTCATTTGAAAATGTAATAGTTAGGGAAGAGCTTGACTCTGAACTTGAGTGTGAAATGATGCTGGATGAACCATCAAAGCAGGTACTGAAGCCTGCTGGCGTGGAGCACAAAGAATGCAAAGCCGTTCACTTCGCCGATCCCGAAACAGGGGATTTGGAGGAATTTGATGGCATGGACTTCCATGAGGACGCCAACCAAGAGGAGGAAGAGGATCCTGTACTGATGCAGGATCCCGAAGGTAAATCTGTTCTCCCACTACCCAATTCTCGCAAACTACTCCCTTCCGTTGAATGTCCACCAGAGCTTGAACTTAAAACACTACCCGATCATCTCAAGTACGCGTTTCTCGCAGAACATAAAAAGTTACCTGTGATTGTTTCGGCTAAGCTCTCCCAAGAGCAAGAAAATGCTCTGGTGGTCGTTCTTAAGAAACATGTACATGCAATAGGTTGGACCATTTCTGATATAAAAGGAATAAGCCCTTCTATTTGCATGCACAGGATTCTAATGGAAGAAGAGTTTAAACCCTCCCGTCAACCTCAGAGGCGATTGAACCCCCTTATGCAGGAAGTGGTAAGGAAAGAAGTTATCAAGCTCTTAGATGCTGGTATAATCTATCCTATCTCTGATAGCAAATGGGTTAGCCCAGTGCAGGTCGTACCCAAACGAGGAGGGATGTGCATAACCAAGAATGAGCAAGGAGAAGAGGTTGCAACCAGGCCAGTGACCGGATGGAGAGTTTGTATCGACTACCGGAAGCTGAATGAGGCCACACGCAAGGACCATTTTCCATTGCCATTCATTGATCAGATGCTTGAGAGGTTGGCAGGGAGAGCGTTTTATTGCTTTTTGGATGGTTATTCTGGTTATAATCAGATTGTTATTTCCAGTGAGGACCATGATAAAACTACTTTTACTTGCCCGTACGGCACTTTTGCCTATCGACGGATGCCTTTTGGTTTGTGCAATGCACCTGCTACTTTTCAAAGATGCATGATGTCTATTTTCTCTGAATTTATCGAAAAATGCATTGAGGTCTTCATGGATGACTTCTCTGTGTATGGAGATACGTTCGAAGATTGTTTGACCAATCTTGCAAAGATTTTAAAGAGGTGTGAGGACACTAACTTGGTTTTAAATTGGGAAAAGTGCCATTTTATGGTCACTGAGGGCATAGTGTTAGGTCATCGCATTTCTCGTGCAGGCATTGAAGTTGATCCAGCCAAAGTTTCCATCATTTCCAATCTCCCTCTCCCTAACTCGATCAAATCAGTTAGGAGCTTCTTAGGGCATGCCGGTTTTTACCGGCGATTCATTAAGGATTTCTCTAAAATTGCCAAGCCGCTCACTAATCTGCTTTGTAAAGAAAATCCTTTCTTAATAAATGAAGCGTGTGTCCAAGCCTTTGACACGCTCAAGAAGATGTTGGTTTCTGCACCGATAGTGCAACCACCCGATTGGTCAATACCTTTCGAGGTAATGTGCGATGCTAGTGGTCTCGCCGTAGGCGCAGTTCTTGGACAACATAAGGATGGGAGACATTGCGTAATTCACTACGCAAGTCATGCCCTGAATGAAGCCCAAGTTAACTACACCACAACGGAGAAAGAGATGTATGCTGTGGTCTTCGCGTTCGACAAGTTCAGACAGTACCTAATAGGTACGAAGACCATAGTATACACTGATCATACAGCATTGAGATACTTGTTTAGCAAACAAGATGCAAAACCTCGATTAATCAGGTGGGTACTTCTGTTGCAAGAATTCGACATCATAATAAAATATAGGCGAGGTCGAGATAATGGTGCTGCTGACCACTTATCTCGATTAGATAATGATAAAAAGGAAAAAGCCGTCAACGAGGATTTCCCGGACGAACAGTTGTTCGCACTGCATCTGCATAATCAAGCTTGTCCATGGTTCTCCGACATTGCTAACTTCTTGGCATGCGGAATAACCCCCCAGTTTTCGAACTATCATCAGAGGAATAAGTTCAAACGAGATGTATTAAGTTACTTCTGGGAAGAACCTTATCTCTTCAAACACTGCCCTGATTTAATAATCAGGCGATGTGTGACCGAGCATGAAGCTTATCAAATTGTCAGAAAATGCCATGAATCAGAATATGGAGGTCACCATGGTCCCGCTCGAACGGCCCACAAGGTCCTCGAATGTGGATTTTATTGGCCTCACATCTATGAGGATTGCAGGACATTTGTTAAGGGCTGTGACAGATGCCAAAGATTAGGAAACATCTCCAAGAGGGATGAGATGCCTCAAAAGGGGATTCTCACGCTTGAGATCTTTGATGTATGGGGCATTGACTTCATGGGACCGTTTCCACCATCTGGTGGAAACTACTATATCTTGGTAGCTGTCGATTACGTATCCAAATGGGTCGAGGCTGTCGCATTACCAACCAATGATGGTAGCCAAGTCATCAAGTTCCTCAAGAACAACATTTTCAGTCGATTTGGCGTACCTAGGGTGGTGATATCTGATGGAGGAACACACTTTATTAATAAAGCTTTTGAAACTTTAATGAGTAAAAATGGGATCCTCCATAAGATAGGCACGCCTTATCATCCCCAGACTAGTGGTCAAGTTGAAGTATCCAATCGCGAAATCAAACACATACTCGAAGCCACTGTCGGGATAACCCGTAAGGATTGGGCACGTAAGCTCAATGATGCTCTATGGGCATACCGCACAGCATATAAGACTCCCATCGGGATGTCTCCATATAGGCTGGTCTTCGGAAAAGCCTGTCATTTGCCCGTAGAGCTAGAGCATAAAGCTTACTGGGCCGTTAAAACGCTTAACTTTGATCCGAAAGTTGCTCAGAGCAAACGTAAGTTGGACCTCAATGAAATTGAGGAAATACGAGCGCAAGCTTATGAAAGCTCTCGAATTTACAAGGAGCGGACCCAGAAGTTGCACGATCGCCGGATCAAACCTAAGTATTTCTATGTTGGTCAACATGTGTTATTATTCAATACTAGGTTGAAGCTGTTCCCCGGAAAGCTCAAATCTAGATGGGAAGGACCACATGAAGTACTAGAGGTGTTCAAAAATGGAGCTGTCAGGATTCAAACTGGCAGGGGCGATATAGTGGTGAATGGACAGCGATTGAAAGAGTACCTCGGACAGTTCGATCCGGAGAAAGAAAGCCAAGCAGTGGCAGACCCGGCTTACACTCAATAAGAAACAGCATTTAAAAAACACAAAAATTTCAGTTTATATATATAGTATATATTTACAGTATTTGTTTCATGGCAAGAAAGTACCCAAAGATCAATTAAACATTTAGAGTACTAAGACTCTAAATGTGAGGATGTTGATATTTGGAGAAAATCTAATGCGTCTTATTTGTCTGTCTTGCAGAAGTTCGGAACCACCAAAAAGAAGGAGCAGATAACAGCAACATGGAAAACCAGGTTCTTGGTTGGATTAGTTCTATAAATCTGAGAAAATGTTCTCGGGAATTGAAGAAATTCAAGACCCGAAACAAAACTCACAGATAAAATGGGACTAACCCAACCTAATTTTATGCAAGTGGATTATTTTAATTCTCAGCCCAGCATTTTGAATCTACTTGGACTAAATTTATTCAGCCCAAGTCAAATAAAATGGACGCAGGCCCAATACCACACTCGGGCCCAGTCCAAGAAAATTTGAAAATTCAAAATCCTTTGTCGCGGAAGGACCTTTGTCGCGATGTCATGCATCGCGACCAGGCCCTACTCCGCGACAAACTCCCTTTTCCTTCTAAACCATTTCCCCACATCTTGTCGCGAAGCACCTTGTCGCGGAGCATGACTCCGCGACCAGCCCCTGCTCCGCGACACGATTTGCGTTGACTGTCTCCATACTGAACCTTGTCGCGATGGCCTTGTCGCGGAGCATAACTCCGCGACCAACCCTCAACTCCGCGACCACTCTAATGTCGCCATGCCTTGTCGCGGAACCTTGTTCCGCGACAAAGTCTCGGATTCCGCGACAAAAGTTCAAGTATTTATATCCCCCCCACCCCCTCCAGTTTCTTTTCACCTTCCTCCTGTCATTTCAACTTCTCTCAGTGTCTTCATCTTCTTTTCCCCCATTTTTCTCTCATCCGAACGAACACCACGTGTTCTTCGCACTCTTGCACGCCATTTCTAAGGGAAACTATGGACCGATTTCATGGACCCATCCCAATCCTTGGACCCGTGCCTAGACCCGAGCCAAGGAGGAGAGGGTAAACCCTATTTTCACCATGGACATAGGCCCCCCCTTCGGACCCCTTAGTTCTTTTATTTATTTTATTTTGTTGTGTTCGTGGTATGGTGTTGTTAGTGTGCACATCCAACTTCAGATTTTTAGAGGTTTTGAGTGCCCTCGGCTTTGAGCACCATTTTGAAGTTTTTGAGAACTTGTTTTGAAAACCGATTAATGGAGTTAAAACTGTTAACGGATAAGATTTTTGAAGTTTAAAACTGGAAAGAACAAACTGATAAACATTTGGGTGTTGTTTTAAATATCTTGATGTTATTGGTTTGATTGATCCTGATGTGATGTGCACAGTGTGGGTGGTGTAATAAAGATGGAAGATCTTTTTGGGCACATTTGTTCTCATGTTAGAAATCTCATGGGAATAAATGCTTGTTTGTTTATGGAAACATAGTACAAACACCCAATAGGAAGCTTCCACTTTTAATAAAAGCAACCTTTTAGAAAAAGACAAAAAGAGTTATTTTTATTTAATGTTTGACTTGAGTTTTGTTCCCAATGGAACACTAGTGTGAGTAAGATAGCAGTATTTTGTCACCTAACTGCTATCCTTTTCAAAATCCAAAATGGGACCACTCACCTCCCACTTTTGTTAAATAAAACAAGTCAACCATTTTTAAATTAAAAATAGTGTTTGCAAATTTTTGGATGCTTTAACTGTCCAAACAGTCCAAGCTATCCAAAAACAGCAAATCCGTTCCGCCACGTCTCCATTGCACATTCCAATATCCGAGCACTCTGTTTCCACCTATCCATCTCATTCCACTTCCAACAAGTGTCTCGGACTTGTTTAATAAACTGAAAACTTTTAGGCCCTATGGCCCATTAAAAAGATTTTAGGCCCAATGGCCAATTTTATTTTATTTTGGGCTCTCTAGCCCATTTAAAACCCAATATTATTTACGTGTGCTTTAAATTAAAATTCAAGTCGGAAATTTAACAATCTCACATCTAGAGCAAAGCTCTAAATGTGAGGATGTTGGTTTCTAAACTTGAATAATTTCCGAAAAGTATATAAAAATTGGATTCATCACTTCTTATCTTTTCAGGGACAATCTTCCAAACCCAGACCCTGCACCCGAAGAAACCCATCTGCTGGACTTACCCCTCGAGCTCCTGGGTGAAATCCTCTCTCGCGTAGGAGAGAATGACATCAGTGAAGCCTTCAAAGCACAGCAAACCTGCAAGAAATTCAGGGATGCCGGAGACCTCTCCATCGTCTACAAACGATGCGAGGTCAACACCTCCACTATAAAGAGAGGGCGGGAGTACTATCGTTGGGAGAAGCGGAGATTCCTTCGGACATGCGACCAGGCTGGAAACCACAATCTCCAAATCATTCCAGCAATGTTGGCATTTGCAGAGGGGAATGAAGAGCAAGCCTATGAACTGCTACGCCTGGGGATCGAGGACAATCATAAAGCGACAATCTTTGCTTACGGGTTGATGCTCATGAGCAAGGAGGACCCAGGGCAGGTCGAGCAGGGAATCAGGATGATTGACAGGATAGTGACAAGATGGTCAGTCTTCCAAGACACATCCGTCAATGTCCTCGAATGGATGGTTGACCAACCAGACACCCCATTCCTATGGGCTGATCAGGAAGGCAGAGTCTACTGCCCCAGGGATCACGAGGCCATAATAGATCCCAATGATTGGTGTCTGCGGTGTGAGCTATCCAGCTATCTCCACTGGGCTAGTTACATGTTCTGAAGGAAAGGAAGAAGCTTGACTCCGAATTTACCCTGCTTTATTTTATTTCCAGTCTAGTAGTAGTAATCTGCAAGGGATTTCCTCCTTTTGTGTGTGCAGGTTTGTATTAACTGCACGAGAATCCCTTGCCTCGGATGTATTTAATTGCTTTCCCTAAAATTGGAACTCAACTTTTGAGACCACTGAACAATTCTTTACTGCTTTCCTTTGAAAAGATGTCTGCACAGTCCGAGATGAATAAGTGACTGTCAGACCAAAAATATGCTGTTGACATACTCAGTATGTCAGCAGTGCTTCTTTACTGCTTTCAATTAAATAACCAGCAAAAATATGCATAAACTTGCTCTAAATTCACAGGTTGAATTTAGGCTTGTGATTAAATTTTCAAACTTTTAAATTGGGATAATGTAATTGAAGACATGCATGAAATGAATTCCTGAGGTTTTGAGCTATAAAAATTTAATGATGCGATCAGCTTATTGGGTAATAAATCTGCATGTTAGAGATTTCGATTGAATAGATTGTTAGAATTAAGCTTTGATTGAATTTGAGAATATTGTATGACATGAATCAACCATTCCATGTGAGATCTGAGCCATGAGTTATTTTTACTCATTCTTTTCGTTGATGTGTGAATCATTTTGATTAAAGGAAGCTAGAACTTGCGATTGGGACCAATTCAAGACCATGCCATATTCCCGAAATCGAGAATATGATCGAGGCACTTAGAAAAACCCAAATTTTTTGGCCTTCGTTTGAATCCAAACCCAAAAATATTTTCCCTTTAGGATTAACCAATTTGAGCCTATAAGCCTAATTTTTCTTTGAAACCCTCTATATTATTCCTAGCCTTACAAAAAGACCAAGAAATTCAAACCCAAGTGTGCAGGAATGAATTCTATCAAAGGCATCAAGTTTGTGATCATCAATAAAAACTATAAATCGGTATTCTATAAACCGATTCAAAAAAAAAAAAAAAAAAAGAGAGAGAGAGAAGAGATGTTGAATTTCAGTCAACAACAATAAATTGCAAATGACAAAGCAAATTAGACATAGTCTAATGTCAATGCAATATGAAAAGAGAAAAACAAAAGAGAGAAACATTGATGATCATAAATTTTAAATAAAAATGCCAAGTTATGATGGAATTAATTCTTGCCACTTCTTAGCCCAATAATTTCCCTTTCCTACCTAATGTTACAACCGTATGCCCCGTTATAACCCTTAAATAAGACCTCGAGATCTCGATTTGAAGAAATGAGCCGGTGGCGAGTTGGTCTGATTGCAAGCTTATGGGATAATTTAATTGAATTTGATTTTGAGCGTTCATAATTAAACCCCAATTGAGAGTGAGTGAATTTTCCGATTCTCTTATAAGTGAGGCCTTTTCTCATTACACATGTTCGTGCCATACCTTAATTCTAATTTTTAATCTTTGCATCTTTCAAACACGATATTCATGAAGGATTAATAATAATGTTTGATTTGTAGGCCTGATATAGTGAGCAAGTATCATTTCATTAAACACTGCAATCAAGGGAATTCAACACTTGTAGCTTTTGATTGTCTTATCCCAATTCAAAAAGGATGTGATTTATGAAGCCACGAAAATGAATTGAATATGAAGAGTCCGTGTTCCTAGGAACATTGACTCTGACTGCTCGGGGACGATCAGTATTAAATGTGAGGATGTTGATAATGGCCAAAAATGACCATTATTTTCAATCCATTTCCGTGTCTTAAACGGGCATTTGATCGCATTCCGGTCTTACATTAAGTAAGAAAGCAGTCGAATTGGACTGATTTATGCATAATTGTAAAAATAATAAGCTGGTATGAAAAAGGCATAAATATGTAATTTTATTACATATTTATGTTAGAAAAATCCAAAAACATGAGAAAAAGAAAAGGGAACAAAAAGATGGGAAAAAGATAGAAAAGCCCACAAAAAGAATATTTTCGGCCCATCTGGCCCAATCCAGCAGGCCCAGGAAGACCTTTGTCGCGGAAGCCCTTGGCGCGATGCAGTGTTCCGCGACAAAGGCGTACTCCGCGACCAACTGGCCCCAAATGAAGAGGAGACCAGCCAAGCCCTTGGCGCGATGAACCTTGTCGCGATAGCATGACTCCGCGACAAAAGCCCATTCCGCGACCAAGATGCACAAATAGAGACACAAGACCCAGTCGAGAAACCTTGCCACATGCAGTGTGTTCCGCGACCAACTTGATGTTCCGAGACAAGCTGTGATGTGTGTGATGTCTTAAGACACAATGGGCTAGAATCAAGGCCCATGGGCTTAGGGTTACACTTCTATAAATATGAGGTGTCTCCCATGAGCTAAGGGTTGGATAGTTGGAAGTTTGAATTTGAGAGTTCTTGAAGGCAAGCTTAGGAGTTCTTCCTTAGGTAGAGTAGTTAGGTTTATTTTTATGTATTATTTAATTTTTGCACTTAGTTTAGTTTAGATTAGTGTTTTACTGTTCACAGTGCTTAGATAGCCATTTTCATACTATGTTTTGTTTTCTAAACTCTTGTTTTAGGGTTTGTAATACCCAAATCATGGGTATTAACAACACCCCTTCAATAATATGGGAAAACATTCATCATTTGTGTCCCAAATCATGAAATGGGTCTCACACCCCATGGATTTATGCTTTCTTTTCATTTTGGGGTCATTTGACCCCCATTTTGTTATTTTTATGTTCACTGTTAGCATATTATGGATAATGTTGTGTGGATGTGTGATCAAACCCTAGATTAGGATTCCTGCTTTATTTTAATATCCTGCTCAGTCTTGTTATTTTTGCTTAAGCATGTTCTTCTTTATTTTGAATGTTTCTTGCTTATTTTTAGCTTAGAATAACTTTTTGATCTGAAATAGGATGAGATCACGCTGTTTGCATGCCACTGTTCATTTCTGCTTTTTCTGACTTTTGTCCTGAACCACCTTGGGCGCCAACCGCCTTCTGGCGCGGAACCACGTTCCGCGACAGAGTGGCAGTTCCGCGACAAGGGTGTTTCAAGACACTTGTCTCTATAATTTAAAACCCTTTGTCGCGGAATACCTTGTCGCGGAGCCACGTTCCGCGACAAAACTGTCCATGCATAGCGACAAAGGAGCCAAACTCTTGCATTTTGTCTTCATGGCTTCTTGTCGCGGAATCATCTTGTCGCGGAGCCACGTTCCGCGACAAAATCTCATTCCGAGACAGAAAAATTATGCCATGTTTCTTAACCTTTGAACACTTTGTCGCGGAACACCTTGTCACGGAACCACGTTCCGCGACAAAATCTCCATGCATAGCGACAAAGGTTCAAATGCTTTAGAATTTTATTAAAATACTTTGTCGCGATGTCACCCTTGTCGCGGAGCCACGTTCCGCGACAAAACCTTGCATAGCGACAAAGAGGCGTTATGCTGCCAAAAATTCTAAAAAACTTGTCGGGATGTCCATGTCGCGGATCTCGGTCCGCGACAACATTTATGATATAGCGACAAGGTTCCTCCCCCTCTCTTTAATCTTAAACAAATTTCATTCTCTCCCTATTTTATATTGCAACACTCACATCATAGCCCCACGGGTTAGGATGTAACATTCTGGAATTGCAATGTAGGGTGATATGCTGCCCAAATTTTGATTCTCCATTTGCATCACTTAACTAATTGAACCCTTGACTCATTAATGATTAAAGATTGAGATTAGCAATAATCAAACTTCAATAATCATCATGATTAAAGGACCTTTGTTCAATTGCCATTAAAACACTCTTGTATAAACAAAACCTTGATGGCTTAAACAGATAATCTGGACTGTAATTAATTATGGTAGGAAGGATTATTTAAGACCATTACATGTGGACCCAATCCACAACCTTGCATGAGAAACCAATGTCTCTCATACAATGGATCTTCTTTTGCTCCTTATTTATTTTGTCTTTGTGTATTGTGTGGAACCATCAGTAAAGAATACATCAGAATAATGTTGGCGGGTACTCCCTCATGGATAACTAGCTCGTATTCTGGGTACTAGTTACTAATCGTTATTTTGCATGGTCTGAATGGCTGTCAGTGGAAGCCTTGGCGGTTCGCCCATTCGGGTTATAATAGCTGCTCAACTGATTCCCATCCAGATACAGTTTTATTTTTGTTATCTTAATTTCCAAACCCAAATTCCAATCTGTAATGGGAATCAGTCGGCATCAGTCAATGCCAACTGATGATCATTATAGAAAGGAAGTATGTAGGTTTTTAATCCGAATTCACAGACAGTGGAGGGCCCAACTGGTGTTGACACCACCATTATAGAGTCTCAGCTGTCTAAATTCGCTCCATCCGAGTGATTGGGAAATTGGACAGTAGATGTTTACAGTCCACCCAATTATTCTGCCATTACTTTGGTACCCTTGACCATTACATTCTGTGTTTCACCTTCTGTCTAGACCCGCTTTTATATTTTGGGTCAATTAATTTTACACTTCCATATATCCTTATGCATGATAATATTATGTACTGCTGTGGTCTATAATTATTTTGGGATCCTTCCCTTGGACAATAGAAGTCTAGATCTTAAAACAGATATTGCTTTATAAACTTCCAACAAAAACCTCTTTATAAAATCCGGATCTGAGTAAGGGATAAATTCTTCAGTTATGACTAATTCATATTCTATCAAGGGTTATATTTTGGGAATTAAGAAGCAGATTCAGCGATTAGGTCTCGTCTAGACTGAAAGGGTCTGTGTTTTAACTGAGAGTCTAGTACCTGACAGGGAATGATTTTCAAATCCATTATTTTCTAAAATTGCTGGTTGATGGAAATGTAAGATTAAGTGCTACACCGAGATGGGGTCCACTTGGATTCAAATACAGTGTGGTAAATAATCTTAGAGGAACATCATCTAGGCCTTGGTTATTTTCCAAGATAGGGTTGAGTTTTCTTTCAACTGCTATCCTCTCCTGCCAAAGCCTACTTTTGAGTCCTGAGTGAGTGCATCCGGAACGAACTAATTCATTAGTTCGTTTCATTAGTTTGTATCTCATAATCACCCGGAAGAAAGTGAACACACTAGTGGTTCACCGAGAGCCGGGAATTCTTGATCCATACTCCTTCATCCTGATGGGGAGCTGTCTTTTACTACCAGGGTCAGATTTTCAAAACCTCCGAGTGATAGGATTTTAAATGCTTTCTTTACTGCTTTCTTCTAACCGCTTTCATTAGAGGTCACTCGGTTGTATTGAGAGTTGTGTAACTGCTACTAGGATTGACAGTTAAGGGATAGTTTAGGGCTTGATTCGAAACTTTGGGTGTGACATGGGAGAATGATAGTGGTACTTGGCATTTCAATAAATGATGTGTCGGGTGTTGCTTATCCACCACAGATGAAGTAACATACCCAGGCCAGGGCAGTTACGAATCTGTGGTATCTTAGAATTTGTGGTCTTAGGAACATGTAAACTCATATTGCAAGTACCTGTCTGCTAAAGGGAAAGTCTTATTGAGAGCATGAGAATTAGCTATCTGAAAGAAATATCCCAAACAAAGATCTGCGTATAAAAATGGAAGTTTAATATTGCTGTATCTTGCTCTTGTCCAACTTTCATTCTTTTCTTCCTGTCCTTTCTGTCTACATTGTGACTCAACTTCACGGTTGGCACAATGCTCTTTTTCCCTGCTTTCCATAGATAATATTTACTGCATTCTTAGAATAAATCTTATCCGCTTTCTAGAATAGATTTATTTGCTTTATAGATTAGTTTAACTGCTTTCCAGATTTAATTTATATTCATGTCAGTAGTTATTAATCACCTTTCAAACCTATTGAGCAATACGAATGGAAATCTAGTAAAACGACGTGGGACCTGCTTCTATCGCACATCCTCCAGTGAACGATCCGGTCTTACTATAAATTACTGCAATTTTTGACACCGTGCGCTTTCGGGCCACAGTTTCTTAAACACGAGCAATAAAAACATGATTACATATAAATATATCCTAATCACAACTCCGCCATCATAAATTGGTTTCTTTAATAAAACTTAAACCAGGACGATTTTTCGGAAAATACTCATGTAGTGGGAACTTGCCAAAAGCTTCATGGCAGGAACTCTCATGCCAAGAATTGATGAGAAGCATCATGGCATACTTGCCGGGGATCCTCAGTGTGACAGGCTGATGGTCAACCTATCCCGGCTATGCCATGAGATTTGTCAACATTTCATGACAGGGAGGACCACAGCGCCATTTGAAATTAAAGCACCACACTTGAGTAATAAAAAGACTAATAATCTGGATATATCCCTAAACCCTTTCCCGTGAACCATAACTCTCTTCATGTAGTAAATCTAACCTGGTATATTTTTAAGAAAATGCTCGTGGGACGGAAATTGTCAAAAGTTTCAAC